>CM076580.1:1207627248-1208013750 GCA_034641835.2 Pinus albicaulis | reverse complement strand
GATACCGGGATTCGAAGTATCGGATACGGGTACGGTGACCCCGAAACATGATACTTCTGGGATACGTTACGTTATATATTATTTTATTAAAAATATATATATATATTTTAAAATATATATATATATATATATATATATATATATATATTAAAAATTAGATATTTTTGCACAAATTCATACAAAATTCATTGATTCAAACATAGATATTAGATACTCATGAGTCATACATCATCATTGATACTATAATACAAATTACAATGATACATTGATACACCATACATGATACAATCGTCAAATTTACTCAGAAAGACAAGATTGAAGGTAGTAAGATAATGTAGTTTTTTCATTAAGTCATCAGAATCAAAATGTGCTACATAAGAACACTGCCAATGGCAAATAGAAATAGAAAATACAAAATCAACTAGAGTCTACAAGACTACAAGCCTGAAGCCTCAATGAGTCAGAGTCATTAATCCTCATAATCAGCATCACTGTCCAAATCCTGATCATCATGCTCACCACTGCTCTCCTCTGCCTCTGATGCATCCTCCTCCTCTATCATCTCTGCATCTGCTGGTGTGGAGGATGATCCCTCTAGTCCATCATCAAATTTGACAGGCTCTAGCACTGGTGCATTGAGATCCAAGTTGGCCAATGACAACTCAACACTGCTGTCCAGACCCATATCATCGGGAAAGACATCCCACATCTTTGTCTTTCCCTTCAACCACTCCTCCCTCTGCCTGTAGATGAGACGAAGGTTGGTGTGCACATACACCATTGTCTCTGCCCTGGACTGCTCAAGCCTGCTCCTCTTCACACTATACAAATTCCCATATGTACTCCAATTCCTCTCGCAACAAGAGGATGAAGTCACCTGAGAGAGGAGCCTCATGGCTAACTGCTGTAGAGGAGGGCTTGCTGCCCCATGAGTTGCCCACCAAGAATGGGGCTTCTTAGCCCCCCTGTCTCGAATCAAATCATAGCCTCCAAATCGCCCCCTGCCAGTGGAAAAATCTGCAAAGGCATCCTCCACCTCATCAAGGGATGCCCTATCCTGAAAAATCCTCCTCGATGCATCTTTCCTCCCCTGTGAGATTTCAGCATCCATGTGAGGAGGGAATCTGCGGGAAGGTCCACCATTCAGCCACTCATGGCTGTAGTATTTTGGGTTCAAGGAGTGAACCAAACAATGTAAAGGTGTGCAATTCTTGTCCCATCTGCTGACAAGAATATCCTGTATGACGGTGAAGAAGGCCTCAGGTGATGTCTCATACTCTGGGCACTGACTTTGTAAAATAATGGTCCTCACAGACTCAATCATGGAATCCCATCCCTCATAAACCTCTCCTAGGATGGGTTGGTCTGTATCTGCAAATCTGAGCAAGGAAAGAGGAGCCTCATGGCTAACTGCTGTAGAGAAGGGCTTGTTGCCCCATGAGTTGCCCACCAAGAATGGGGCTTCTTAGCCCCGCTGTCTCGAATCAAATCATAGCTTCCAAATCGCCCCTTGCCAGTGGAAAAATCTGCAAATGCATCCTCCACCTCATCAAGGGATGCCCTATCTT
Organism: Pinus albicaulis; assembly: GCA_034641835.2. Lineage (NCBI taxonomy): Eukaryota > Viridiplantae > Streptophyta > Pinopsida > Pinales > Pinaceae > Pinus > Pinus albicaulis. The sequence goes on along the minus strand of CM076580.1, from coordinate 1,208,012,182 downwards.
GAAAAATCCTCCTCAATGCATCTTTCCTCCCCTGTGAGATTTCAGCATCCATGTGAGGAGGGAGTCTGCGGGAAGGTCCACCATTCAGCCACCCATGGCTGTAGTATTTTGGGTTCAAGGAGTGAGCCAAACAATGTAAAGGTGTGCAATTCTTGTCCCATTTGCTGACAAAAATATCCTATATGACGGTGAAGAAGGCCTCAGGTGATGTCTCATACTCTAGGCACTGACTCTGTAAAATAATGGTCCTCACAGACTCAATCATGGAATCCTATCCCTCATAAACCTCTCCTAGGATGGGTTAATGGTCTGTATCTGCAAATCTGAGCAAGGAAATGATAGGCTCCATGATTTGAATAATTAGATCTACCTTCTCCCATTATATATCATCCAACACTATGTCCTTCACCTTCTTTGAGGCTGTTTGATCCGTCTTTCTCCAAAAAGACCAAAACTCTGAAATAACCATAGACCCAAGAGCAGTCTTGACCTCCCTCAACCTCTTCAACATGATGAATGAAGAGGCAAACCGTGTATTTGCAATCTTCAACAATGATAGATTGCTGTACTCCTTGTAGATAGTGAGGGCATTTGTATGGTTTGTTACAAAGTTGCGGATATGCCGTGCATCCTCAATAGTGGCTCCAATCCATAGCACATCAGAAGCAATAGATCTCAGTGCCAAGTTCAATGAATGGACAATGCAAGGTGTCCAAAATAATTGTGGATGTTTTTCTTCCACAATCATGCTAGCAGCCTTGCAAACAGGTGCATTAACTGTAATGATTTGCACACAACAATCCACACCTACACTTTCAATAACTTTGAGAAATAACTCACCCATATATTGTGCATCCTTGTACTCTCCAAGTGCATCCACTGCTTTCAAGAAAACTGCACCATTCATGGATGACACCATGAAGTTAATCAATGGGTGGCGTGCTGGATCTGTCCATCCATCAGAAACAATGCTAACCCCAGATGTTGGCCATGCTGATTTAATAGGCTCAAGCATTTTGTCCACCTCTTTCTTTGCCTTTGTCAACAATGTGGTTTTGAGCTTCTCTGACCCAGGAGGCACATACCTTGATGGAGCCCCATGACAAAGAGCTCGACACATCTCAATAAATAGAGGTGACCGTGCAACATTAAAGGATATGAAGTTCTGATAGAAAAAAAATGCAATGGTGAGGTCAAGCTCTTCCCTTTTCTCTTTTTGGAAAATCTTGTCCATTGGACCAACTGCAGTTGCCTTTCTCTTTGCTAATTCTCCCCTGCTAGAAGTCTCGAAAGGGAACTTGCTGCTGCTTTTCCTCAAGAATGGAAGGGGGTCATCAGTCTTGGATTTTTTTTATTTTGCTGCCACATTTGCCTCACCAATACTCGCCTCTTTCTCCAATTTCTTCCTATCTGGCGATTCAATTGTTGTACAACATTTAACGCCACAACCTGGAATACCCAACAAATGAGCTTTCACACGGAAATATGTGCCAGTGAAATGGCCATTGCAAAAATTGCATTTCCATGAACAATTTCCTCCTCCCTTTTTTGCTGCCCCTTCCTCTCTTGCCGCATATTTCCACAAATGGGTATTTGGGGTCAACAATTTGTTTTCCCTGCACATTTGAAGCTACTGTTGCAGCCCCACTTCCAATGGATGGAATACTTGCAGACCCTGATGAAAGAGGGACAAGAGGGGCATCTCCAATGGAGACATTCTTCCCCTTTCTTTGCCCCTGTCTTGTTGCCTTTGATTGAGCCATGAATACTGTAAAAAATAAACAAAAACAACTAAATATATAAAATATATGCACATGCAAACACTAACAACAAACTAAATGAAAAATATAGAGGGACAATGTACTTACCGGATGCTCGAATCTCTTCGAAAGAACTCCCTTTCTTCTTGCTCACACTAGCTCTCCTTCTCACTTCACAAATGAAATGGATGAAAAAATAATGAGGAAAAACCGAACTTTAAAGAAAAAATAGCGCGGTTTTCCTTGCCACGGGCCCGGCTGTATGGGATACGGCGTATCCGACGGGGTACGGTTGGGATACGACGTATCCCTGTTCGGATACGCCGTATCCCGATTGTACCCCGTATGGATACGCCGTATCCTTTGAATTGGGGCCGAATCCCGTACGTGCACGTGTCCGGTACGGGGATTCGGGGATTCGAGGGCATTTTAGGAGTATCTGATGACTTAGTTTCAGTATAATTTCACATCATCACTGTATTTCATGATTAAGAAAATAATTTCAGTATAATTTCACATCATCACTGTATTTCATGATTAAGAAAATAATTTCACATCATCACTGTATTTCATGATTAAGAAAATACTTTGACATATTGGATGGTATTATTATTATTATTTTTTGTCCTAGACGATAATGCCTTTATTAGCACAATGGACTCTTTCATGGTGTTTTTCATGGTGTTTTTTGAGCATTGACAGTATAATTTCACATAATTGACAGTATAATTTCACACATAATCAACAGATTATACTTTGACCTAATCAACACTGTATTTCATAATCAACACTATATTTCATGTTACTTTGGCATAATCAACATTGTATACTTTGACATAATCAACACTGTATTTCATGATACTTTGGACTCTTTCATGGTGTTTTTGAGCATTGCAGACAGTATAATTTCATATAATCAGTTCACATAATCAACACTGTATTTCATGATACTTTGGACTCTTTCATGGTGTTTTGGAGCATTGTAGACAGTTTAAATTCACATAATTAACACTGTATTTCATGATACTTTGACATAATCAACATTGTATTTCATGATACTTTGGACTCTTTTATGGTGTTTTTGAGCATTGCAGACAGTATACTTTGACATAATCAACATTATTTTTTTAGTCCTAGACGTTAATGTCTTTATTTTTAGACATTAACACAATAGAATCTTTCATGGTGTTTTGAGCATTGCAAACAGTATAATTTAACATCACATCATCAACATTGTATTTCACGTTACTTTGACATATTAGATGGTATTAATTTTTTGGTCCTAGATGTTAATGTCTTTATTAGCACAATGGACAGTTGGTTGGCATTCATGATTAAGAAAATACGTTTTTGGTTTTAAACGTTAATGTCTTTATTAACACTATTTAATGTCTTTATTAGCACTATGGAGATGTTGGTTGGTTGGGCATTCATGATTAAAAAAACACGTTTTTGGTTTGGTCTTTATTAGCACTATGGAGAGTTGGTTGGGCATTCGTGATTAAGAAAATACGTTTTGGTCTTAGATGCTAATGTCTTTATTAGCACTATTGAGAGTTGGAGAGTTGGTTGGGCATTCATGATTAAGGAAATACGTTTTGGTCTTAGATGTTAATGTATTTATTAGCACTATGGAGAGTTGGTGGTGTTTTTGAGCATTGCAGACAGTATAATTTCATATAATCATTTCACATAATCAACACTGTATTTCATGATACTTTGGACTCTTTCATGGTGTTTTGGAGCATTGTAGACATTATAAATTCACATAATTAACACTGTATTTCATGATACTTTGGACTCTTTTATGGTGTTTTTGAGCATTGCTGACAATATACTTTGACATAATCAACATGATTTTTTTAGTCCTAGACGTTAATGTCTTTATTAACGCAATAGACTCTTTCATGGTGTTTTTGAGCATTGTAGTCAATATAATTTCACATCACATCATCAACACTGTATTTCATGATACTTTGACATATTAGATGGTATTCATTTTTTGGTCCTAGATGTTAATGTCTTTATTAGCACAATGGACAGTTGGTTGGGCATTCATGATTAAGAAAATACGTTTTTGGTTTTAAACGTTAATGTCTTTATTAACACTATTTAATGTCTTTATTAGCACTATGGAGACGTTGGTTGGTTGGGCATTCATGATTAAAAAAACACGTTTTTGGTTTGGTCTTTGTTAGCACTATGGAGAGTTTTTGGTTTGGTCTTTATTAGCACTATGGAGAGTTGGTTGGGCATTCGTGATTAAGAAAATACATTTTGATCTTAGATGTTAATGTCTTTATTAGCACTATGGAGAGTTGGTTGGGCATTCATGATTAAGAAAATACGTTTTGGTCTTAGATGTTAATGTCTTTATTAGCACTATGGAGAGTTGTTTTGGTCCTAGACGTTAATATTTTTATTAGCAATATGGAGAGTTGGTTTGGTCCTAGACGTTAATGTCTCTATGTGTTTTTATTAGCAGTATGGAGATGTCTCTATGTATCTTTATTAGCACTATGGAGAGTTGGTTTGATCCTAGACGCTAATGTCTTTATTAGCACTATGGACAATTGGTTCGGCAACATAACTTGAGATAACCTGAGATAATTACTACTATTTTTGTGCCTTACACTTAGGTTAATAATAATAATTATTATTAAACTTTCAATATCAATGAAATATTGAAAACGTCACTACTTTGTGGTTACCATTTATCCTATCACTACTTAAAAAGTGTTTTGATATTCACTATTTCGCAGTTACAATATGTGAGGAAGCACACTAATAACAAGTGTTTAGTCATCTATTTTGCAGTTACAGTCTTATAGCAATAGAATGCTATAAGATGGTCATTTATCCTATCACTACTTAGAAAGTGTTTTGATATTCTATTTCACAGTTACAATCTGTGATGAAGCACACTAATAACAAGTGTTTAATCATCTATTTTGCAGTTACAATCTTATAGCAATAGAATGCTATAAGATGGTCATTGACATCATTAATATTCACATCATTAATTATGATATTACAATCCTATAGCAATGGAATGCTATAAGATGGTCATTGACATCATTAATATGTGGTATTAAAATCTTATATGTGATATTATAATTTTATAACAATGGAATGTTATAAAATGGTCATACTTTGGAATGCTATAAGATGGTCATTGACATCATTAATATGCAATATTACAATCTTATAGCAATTACAATTTTATAGCAATAGAATGTTATAAGATGATCATACTTTGGAATGCTATAAGATCATACTTTGGAATACTATAAAATGGTCATTGACATCATTAATATGTAAGATGGTCATTGACATCATTAATATGTGATATTACAATCTTATAGCAATGGAATGCTATAAGACTGTCATACTTTGGAATGTTATAAGATGGTCATACTTTGGAATACTATAAGATGGTCATTCACATCATTAATATGTAAGATGGTCATTCACATCATTAATATGTAAGATGGTCATTGACATCATTAATATGTGATATTGAAAATATAGTGGTGGATATATACATTTTAGAAAACAATTTTGATCATCATAATGAAATTGTATTTTATATGCAATTTCACATTTTATGAATCAATGTTAAATAAAGTGTACACATTTTAGAAAACAATTTGTCTTTCATATGCAATTTCACATTAAATTATGAATCAATGTTTTCCTTGTTTCAGATAAAGTTGATGATCATAATGAATAGTCCCTTACGTAATTTCACATTTTAATTTTTTTAAAAATGCATGTTGAATCGATGTTTCTCTTGGTTAATAAAATGCTAAGTTCAATATTTAATGTTATAATTGCTCTATGTTAATAGCGCTACACTATTGGTACACAACTCCTGATTTGGTAATTTTTGATGATGGTAAATATTGGTACACAACTCTTGATTTGGTAATTTTGATGATGGTAAATGAATAATATATGACTGTCATTGTAAACATAATTGAAGATCTATTTTCAAAGACACATATTCCATTAACATAACATTATGTATGTTTAATTAATGGTTAAGTTTCATGGGATATTTGAACATGAAATGAGAAGTTCTCATTTCATATAGCATTAGTTTTAACAACTTTTAAAATTGTTGTAATAAGATTCAAAATAATAAAAAATACAAATTTAAAAAAATTACTTAACGCTCTCTCTCATCATTGTTGAAAACTCATTGGCTATTTATAATGAGAACAATATTTCATACAATATTAGTTCTAACAACTAACTTTCAAAAGTGTTGTAATAAGATTCAAACTAATAAAAAATACAATATCAAAAAAAGTAATGCAATAAGCAATGTAGTGCCATTACCAAAATAATGTAATGTCTTTATAAATTGCACAACCACATGAGTAAATATGTGGATGGTGATCATTTTCTTCTTTTAAAATGCAATTTGTGATGTGATGCCATTTTCTATTTGTTAGTTTACCATAATACCATTTGTTATTTAATAATTTGTGTAATAATCTCATAATTATAAATAAATATAAAAATATAAACATAGTTTTAGAAATATAAGATAATGTAAATGAAACAAAAAAAAATATAACATCATCTTTTATAATAATAAAATTAAAAAAATTAATATATCATAAATAAACATCCACATAATGACCAGAATTAGTAGCATGTAGATTTTTTTTTTTTTTTTCTCTCTCTGTTGTAGCTACTAGCATGCAACTCTTAACTTTCTATTCAATGAATAAGAATCCTCAATAACCAAAACTATTGCCTTTTATTTTCCTTTCTCAACTCTTAACTTTTTATTCAATGAATAAGAATCCTCAATAACCAAAACTATTGCCTTTTATATTCCTCCCTGTCATTCAACTCTCAACTTCAAACTGTTGCCCTTTATTTTCCTCCTTTGAGTTCAACTCTCAACTTCTGTCCATTAAATAAAAACCCTCAATTGTACCACCATTTAGTTTCTCATAAGAAAAGCATAAACATTGATTACCAACCAACTTCTCTTCTAACCCTATTGATACTATACAACTAAATATTGAAACGGAGGTTTGAAAATGCACTCTATTTTCTATTTTCAAACTCAAAAAATGTGTACATGAACAGATGTGCAACCCAAAAATCTGTTTACATATTATATTTTTTAAAAATATTTTAAAACAAGTATTTAAAAGTTGTACTTCTTTAATGAAACAGCTAAAAAATATACTGCTTATATCCATTCTACAACACACATCTTGTATAGCTTGCACATATCTTGTATACCTTCTGTATAAGGAGAAAATGAAATTCTAGTAATACTTGTATATCATTTTGGCACACATATCTTGTATGCATTCTGTATAAGGAGAAAATGAAATTCTATACATACATTCTGTATAGAAAAAAGAAATTCTATTTATCTAAAGCTAATTTTCAAAAAATTAATTTATAGATACATTGAAGTAATTTATTTTTAAAATTATAAATATTTATATATATTAAGAAGAAATCTTTCGGTAAAAATCACATTATCATGAACAAAGTCGACGTGTTTCGAATCAACCAGTGTGGTTCATCATCAGGACTAGTTGTCTATGATGAACCACACTGGTTGGTTCGAAACGCGTCGACTTTGTTCATGATAATGTGATTTGTTCATGATAATGTGATTTTTACCGAAAGATTTCTTCTTAATTTATTGATGGATCACAGAAGCCAAAAATCTAGTAATATTGAAACCCTGCTCGGTAGGGCCTTGGCTACGAATGTTCATCATTTTGAACGGGCACGCTTGCGTGTATCTAAGTTGAGATCACCTAGTCTTGATGATGAACCACACTGGTTGGTTCGAAACGCGTGGACTTTGTTCATGATAATGTGATTTTTACCGAAATATTTCTTCTTAATTTATTGATGGATCACAAAAGCCAAAAATCTAATAATATTTATATATATATTTTTTAATTTTATAATGATTATATTTTAAAATTCCCATCATTTAAAAAAATAATCCATTGAATATTTCGATCATAGACAAATCCGAATGAAAGAAGATATTCACAAAGCAAAAGTGAACGAACATTTTGATCGAAGTTACTGTAAGACATTAATTTCATATACATTTAACTAACTCAACTCGCTCTTTATGTCTACAATATAGTCGTGTTCTGTAATTTTAATACAACTAGAAGATGAATTTGGTGTCCCCTCTGAAACAGCCTATGAATTCTGAGAAATAGTATTGATCGCCCGTTTCAAATTATTTCAGCAGAGTACCAATAATTATTTGAGCAGAGGAGAGGATTGTGTTAGAGGAGAAAGCGAGCCTTGTATGAGCTTTTTCAGTTGAAAAGATAACCAGGATTGTGGGGCTTCCAATTCACAGCAATCTTCAGCATTTCTTCTCCGGCTTCACTTCTCTGGTAACAACAGCCATTCTCTGGCCGGGTGAACCCCCCTTGAAATCCCAAAATGGTATCAGCCACCGAAATCGCTGAACGAGCGACCACTGCAGGAACCAGAATCGCTGGTCCTAAATCCTCTGAGAAGGCCGACCCGCAGGCTCCCTGATCCTCCAATTTCGCTGAGATCCGGCGATCCCCGTGATGAATGCATTGAAATGGTGGCAGACATGAGCTGTTTGATTGAAAGTAGCATACAAATTCCAGAAATTCTTCCCCAGGAATCGAACCTGCGTTTGTCGTTTCCAGCAGAGGCGTAACCTTCAATGGCGTATCCTCTGATAGGTAATGCTTTATTTCGTAATAGCTTATTGGCTGATATCTTATCAACTGATAGTTTATTATTTTATAATAGCTTATCCCTGATAATTTATCATGGTATGAGCTTATCACTGATAGCTTATAACTCATAGCTTATCATTTTATGATAGTATATCACTGATAGCTTATCGTTATGATAGCTTATAAGTCATAGCTTATCATTCTATGATAGCTTATGAACAATAGCTTATCATTTTATAATAGCTTATAATATTATGATAGCTTATAACTAATATCTTATCATTTTATAATAGCTTATCACTGATAGCTTATCATTTTAAGATAGCTTATTAGTGATATCTTATCATTCTATGATAGCTTATAACTGATAGCTTATCATTTTAAGATAGCTTATCGATGATAGCTTATTATTTTATGATAGCTTATTAGTGATATCTTATCATTCTATGATAGCTTATGACTGATAGCTTATCATTTTAAGATAGCTTATCGATGATAGCTTATTATTTTATGATAGCTTATTAGTGATATCTTATCATTTTATGATAGCTTATCACTGATAACTTTTCATTTTAAGATAGCTTATCGATGATAGCTTATTAGTGATATCTTATCATTCTATGATAGCTTATTACTGATAGGTTATCAAATGATAACTTATTTGCTATAGGTTATCTTCCTATCTGTAATAGGTTATCGGTTGCACAGAGCTTATCCACTGATAACTTCTCTGCCAATAACCTCTCACCCTAAAAGGCACCGCACTTATCGATTTATCGTTTATCCGCCGTTTTGCAGTTTGTAGAGAAGTTTTCTCCGGAAAAGTTTTGGTAATGGCGATTCCAAAAATGGTTTAGGGTTTTGCAGTTTGCAGAGAAGTTTTCTTCAGAAAGGGTTTGGTAATGACGATTCCAAAAATGGTTTAGGGTTTTGCAGTTTTGCAGTTTGTAGAGAAGTTTTGCAGTTTTGCAGAGAAGTTTTCTCCAGAAAGGATTTGGTAATGGCGATTTCAAAAATGGTAGCAGCGGGCTCCTTTTCGTGGCGAGTCTGAGCAATGGCTTCAGCGGGGGGTCTTCTTTTCCTGCGGTCTCTAACATCGAAGCCAATGGTGATGATGGAAGATTTTCGTCGGCAGAACGCTGAATATGTTTTGTCTGCCATGACAGAGCTGGTTTGCCTGCACAATTATTTTCGAATTCAAATAGTTAACATGGTCTTATAAACCGATAATTGTATTAATAATAATTTACTCACAGTTGACGGATCTATCGTGAACCCCTTCTTCTTGATTTTGATTATTGAGTTCACCATCGAAACATCAAAGGTGTGCATATGCATAGTAATGTCATTGAGCAGACTGGGTAGCGCTCAAGATAGTGTATCGAATGTATTCACAAGTGCTGGAAATTTATTTGGAACACTGCTGCTCTGAGGCAATATTTGTAAGTAGATTTGTACGATTTCTAGCAACTATGGAATTACTGCATTCGACAAGGCCTCCGGGCGACCAGTCGGAGCCGCGTTCCTGAAATTTACAGTGCGAGTGTAGATGCAATCGACTGGAGAAACGTTGGAGACCTGCATATGATGGTTGAAATCGTGGAAATGTGAAGGGGGGCATCCTGAGAAGAAAAGAATGGCGATAAGGGGATTCAGAAGCCAACCCTGGTGATTTCTATCAATTACTTGCAGCAACTACTATGTCTCGAGAAGTGAAATATAATCATGAGTTTATCAGGTTGAAGCGAAGCCATTCGCCACGGCAGCTATAATAATCCAGATTGCCACGACAATGGCATTTGGCAAAGGTTCTCATTAGGACGGGGTTATCAGGCGTCCAACTTTTGGGTGTCTACATATTCCTGCTGAAGTATTGATCAGAATCTGTTCACCACGTGAACTGGTGGGACATTAGTATTGTATGTGGGGCGTCCAGCTGAAGCATTCCTGCTGAAGTATTGATCGGAATCTGTTCACCAAGTGAACTGGTGGGACATTAGTTTTGTATGTGGGTTGTTTTTGGAGCGCCATTGCACGGGCTTGTAGGGGAAGCTCACATTAGGTCGGAGGTTTTCTGGCGTCCACCTTTGGGGTGTTTACATGTTTTCTGCTCGAATGGAAGCGCCGGACTGAACTTTCTGGTAAAATCTTGATCGGAATGTCTTTTCCTCCGTTGGTCGGGAATTTTAAACATCTTTGCTCGGGAGGGGTGTTGGTGGTGGGTTTTTTCGGTAAAGTCCTTTTCATTAAGGGACATTTACTAAGTGTAGAATGCGGGGTTTGAGTTTTTTTGGGCGGATGGTACTGCCTTCCGTGGGGAGTAGTTACATTGGGATTGGTTTTGATTTGGGGGTTTAATGTGTCTTTATGACATTAATATCTTTGGATAAAACTTTGGTAGAAGGACATATCATCGAAGATTGGGGGTTGACGAATCTGATTGATTACTAGGTTTACCTACAGATGTTGATGTGAGTTGGTGTATATTGCAGACCTCGACGCATTCCTGGCAGAATTAGATACAGACCCATATCCCAACACATATTTGCATGTGGTTGAGGTGGCGGAAGGACGCATTGAGGAGATGGAACTACGGGCACATCAAGGACTATTGTCTACATGACAGGATAACACATTTCCGCGAAATCTACTATCCCTATCGGCATCATTCCTGAGCTCTCAATTGTCGCCAAACGGGCATCTACGTAGTTCTTGTGCGAAGGGTTCAGGTGGGCGGTATATGCGGCCTCGGGAGGACTTGAAGACCGAGACAACTAAGCAAACTTGTTGGAAGAATGGAGACTATCAGGGGACGCCATCTCGACAGTGCAATACTAGTATGTTGTCAATTGACCAGTCTCCTCATTGCACATTACAATCTTATGAACATGAGGGTATGGGGAAGGATTCTTTGAGGGATAGAGCTGTACACCGCCGGACCTCACCATGCCTGAAGGGGGATAGGTCTAGGGTTGGGAATGCATATCACTCGGTGTCTCCTCGTTGTTCCAGCCGTGTCCCCATTTATCTCTCAGATGTTCCTTTGGTGACTGAGAGGAGGCCTCTGACCATGGAGGTTCTCAATTCACCGGTCCAGTCACACAATCCCTCAGGTGACACCCTGCCTCCAATGACATGTGACCCTGTGGTTCCCGCTCCTCCTCTGATGGATGTATCAGACTGTGAACCATCTGGCCCACCCTCAGGGTTCCTCAATGATCCCGACACACCCACATCTCCACATAATTGTGGGTAGTGATATCAGATTACTACTACAAAATCTGGAGGTCGACCTTGTGCCAATTGTGGTCCATTCATCGAGGCCCACGTCTCCCCCCGTCCATCTCTGCCCATCTTCTATATCCAATGTAACCTTTCAGAAGGGCAAGGGCCTACCAAGACTGAATAAACGATCACTGGCTATCGAGATTCCTGACACTGATTTACATCCTGGCATTTTCTGTGATATCCCTGTCTCACAGGCTATCCAGCGGGTCCTTAGAGCACTGGAGCACATACAGGATGGGTCTTGATGATGTGCTGCACTCTGAATATTTGGGGATTAGGGGGCAGGGAAAAATTTCTTTCTTTGCGGGATTATTACAGATGCATGGATCTTTTTCTTATTTGTTTTCAAGAGACGACGACGACGACTACTAAGTCACTATCATATTTTTCGTGCCATGTACCCAACTTGGCATATCGTGGTTAAGGATTTTGAGGTGAAGTTAGGAGGGCTGGCGGTGACTTGGGATCCTAGGTGGGCGAATTTTATGGCCTACAACTTTTTCGGGGGTATCATCTTGATAGGGTATATTTGGGGTCATAGACAGAGGATATATTTGATTAACCTATATGCCCCATACCGGGAGCATGAACTGTTTTGGGATAGAATGGAGTCTAGTGGGGTTCTATCCATTAAAAATTCCATTTTCACTGGGGATATGAACTTCACACTGGAGATGTGGGAAATTTGGTGTACGGGCCGTAGACGGGACCCTCTGGCAGATTACCTTGGAGATTTTCTTAGAAGTGCACACCTCATTGACCTGAGGCCTGTCAATGATTGCCCTATGTGGAATAACGGGCGCAAAGCTAAGGATTTTATAGCAAAAAGGATAGATAGATTTTTAGTAAATCACACCTTGCTGGAGAGTATGGGAATAACCAAGTCTCGGGTTGAAGCGCTGCACATATCAGACCATCGACCTGTGACTCTAGAGTGGCAGTTTGAACATAAGATTAAAGGTTGCCCTTTTAAGTTTAATAGAACTTGGCTTGAGGATAGTGAGTTTAATGAAATGGTTAGTACATATTTTCAAAGACACAGGAGGGAAGAAGGGTCCTCAGCCATGTGTTTTCTGTTAGACATTTTGAGGAAACTTAAGTGGGTGGTCCAAGATTGGGAGAGGGAGAAAAAACAGAATTAACACAGGATTTGAGGGACATTGTGTAGGAGACATAGATGATTTTTGCCAACATGGAAAAGGGGACTTTGGCCGAAGGGGACTAGTCTAGACTCAACATCCTGGAGGAAGAAAATCAGAAGATTCTACTCACACAGGAAAATACATGGAGACTGAAAAGCAGAGAAATCTGACTTAGGGAGGGTGAAAGAACACTAAGCTTTTTAATAAATTTGCAAATGACAAGAAGAACCAAAAAACGATTTGGTGTATTGAGTTTGATGGGCAAGAACATACATCACCAATAGTATCCAAATGGCGGTGGTTAAACATTTTGAGTCACTGTACAGGGCTAGGGAGGAGGATTATTTGGAAGAACAAAGGTGGGCGGTAGAGGACTATCCGCTCATGATCACTGAGATCGACAGACATAGACTCAATCGGGAGGTCAGCAAGGAGGAGGTGGAAGGAGCACTGTCATCCTTCTCACTAGACATAAGTCCAGACCCAGATGGCTGGACGCCTGATTTTTATCTACATTTTGATGACAACTTGCTGGATGACATTACAACCTTGGTTGAAGAAGCACACATATAAGGTCATGTACATGGTGGGGCTATCAATACCACCTTCCTGGCACTCATTCCTAAAAGGAAGGGAATGAAAACGTTTGAATATTATCGACCTATCTCACTATGCAATACATTATATAAAGTTATCACAAAACTCATTGCAGAAAGACTTAAGGGTGTCCTATCCTCACATATCACCAGAGAATAGTCTGGTTTCCTAAACAATCAAATCATACACGATGTTGTCGCCTCAACACAAGAGATACTACATACAATTCACAGCTGGCATTTGGAAGCGGTCACCATGAAGATTGACCTTAGCAAGGCATATGACCGTATTGACTGGGCTTTCTTGAGGATGGTACTTCTTAAAATTGGGATTGGTGGGTGTATGACAGACTGGATCATGGGGTGCATATCCAATGTACACATGGATGTCATTATCAATGGGAATGCATCGAATTTTTTTAGAACACGGAGAGGGCTGAGACAAGGCTGCGCTTTATCTCCATTATTGTTTATACTTGTAATGGACAACTTCAACATTAAGATCAACAAGGCAATGGTGGGAGGCAATTTTCGTGGGATAAAAATCACAGAAAACCGTGACATCTCACATATCTTCTTCGTAGATGATGTTTTGATTTTCGGTATGCTCATTCTGTCGATGTGGATCAACCTTAGAACATTTTTCATAAGTTTTGTGAGGCTATGGGTATGCAGGCCAATGAAGAAAAGTCTTGCTTGATTTTTTTTGGAGGGGACGTAGTATTCAGAGAACAGAGTGCTGGAATTTTTAACTACAGGATTGGTCACATCGAGGATGGTTTAACATACTTGGGATTTAGATTAAAACCTTCCAAGTATAGGGTGGCTGACTGGTTTTGGATCATTGATAAATACAAGAGGAGAATCAATGGATGGTCTTCAAGGTGGCTGTCGAAGGGGGGTAAGTTGGTCTTGGTGCAAGCTGTTTTACAACAACTATCTGTTTATTGGGCACATATTTTTGTCATTCCTAAGACTATCATCCACAAGATTAATTCATTAATGGAAAATTTCATTTGGGGGGGGGGGAGTGGCAATGGGAAGATACATCTAATCAAGTGGGATCAAATCATGAAACCAAAGGAGCTGGGTGGGTGGGGCATCCTGGATACTGAGATCTTTGGGAAATCCTTTCTTATTAAGTCGATTTGGAGGTGTTTTCACACCCCTGGGATATGGAGAGACATCATCCGTTTTAAATATATTGGATCATAGAATCTAGAAACCATACTGGTGGATGGTTGGGAAAAGGACCGTGGGAGGTCATTCATCTGGACTGGATTTAGGAAGGTCTGGCCTATACTGGAAAAAAATCTATTATGGAATTTTGGGAATGGTAGGAAGATAATAATTGGAAATGGTGGCATTATAGGTCACCTATATATCAATCATACCAGTGCCCAACTAAACAACTTCTTACAGAACAAATGGATTTTTGTATCTTAGACAAATTATCAAAGGCTGGCAGGAGGGTGCACCGAAGTGGATGGACACTGAGGACATTTCAATCACAGAACACATGGAGGAGGAATGGAGTGTTTTTACGAAGGGATTACTGTCCATGGGTTTTATATATAACAGTACATGTGATTATATTACATGGGGAGGAAGTATACATGGAGGTAACATAAGGCCGAAGGACACATATAAAATATCGATTACACAATATGGGGAGCCCATGATGACAAAATGGATAAAGGACATCTGAAAATAAAGGGCGTAGACAAAACATATCATATTCTTCTGGCTAGTATGTAAAAACAAAGATTTTACATGGATGAATATTAGGAAACGAGGCTGGAGTGGTCCGGGTTATTGTTGTCTGTGCAAACATGCTGAGGACGATAATGACCACCTTTTTTATCAGTGTATCTTTGCTATATCCATATAGGATCACTTGAGACATTCTCGAATGCCTAGGAATGCTACATGTGGTGGACAGGAAAATGATATAATCTTAGGAACATTCCCATCATAGCACACTGGAGGATTTGGTGCTGTAGAAACAAGGGTGTTTTTGAAGAGAAAAAATTTACACCTTAGTGGGCAGCAAGACAAATTATCAAGAATTGGAAGGGACAAAAGGTTATAGATGGGCCACCAAAACATCTTTCGCATAGGTTTAGACAATTTGAGATGGTCTACCTAGCGGGCTTCTTTGACGAGGCGACACAACAACAACGCTGTGGTTGTGGAGCATGGCTCATGATCTCTCCTACCTGTCATTACAAGATCCACTGTTTTGGTGGAATGGGGAATAACGCTAGTGTTGAGGTATTAGTGCTCTGGGGACTTCTCTTGTTCTCGAGACAACTCTACATAGAAAAACTCTGGGTCTTTGGGGAATCCAAAGTACTTATTGACTACATGAACCACCATAACACACTGGAACCAAGGAACCTTAATTACTGGTTGGAAAGGATCAATAAGCTTGGCCATACATTCTCCAATATTATCTATAAACATATCTAACGGGAGAAAAACAATACTGCAGATCGACTGACGAAGAAGGAATTGGAGGGCGTATTTGGAGTTATGAATTATACTTTGTCAGATGTTTCTGGGGTCGGGGCCACTGGAACGAATAATTTTTTTTGAGTTTCTCTCGACACTAGGGGAAAGGCCCAGAATTTTGCAGGGATGACATCTCTACATATCGGAAAGACCCACTACATAAACAATTTTTTCTTTTTGACTCCATCATTGAGCTGGAGGGCTTTGAGTAATGTTTGATATTTCTATATATACATTTCATGGATAACACATGGGAATTGCTGATATGTAACACTGATAGATGCACATTGGGGCAATCCATTGTTGATGTAGGACTATTTTTAATTTTGAACATATTATGTTTTTGTATAATCATGGACTATATCATGATTTAAGTCATTATATGTATACACACTGGTTTTTCAAAACTGCACTGGTACAATATATAAACCAAAGTTTTTTCTCCCTTTGAAAAAAAAAAAAAAAATTACTCAGGGTTGACATTGATCAAACTAACCAATCAAATTTAATAAGAAAGTTGACCCGATGCAATGAGTGCTAAGTGGACTATTCAAAAATCATGAGAAATTAGTCTGTTACGACTACCTCTCATGGAAAAGGTCATAGATGAATGACTTACTTAACGCAGTTAAATCCTAAAAATGATATCTAAGAAAGTTGAAGTTAAGAAATTAACAAGTCGTTATCTCGTTTTCTTTTTATTTCTCTATGTCGAAACTCAAATTGGGAAACCAGAACTCCAGATCAAGTTGAATGTACGAAATTACCAGTGCACTGGTGGGCAATAAAGCCAAACCCATCTTTCGTTGTAAAATATAGGGTAAATGTGAAGAAGATGGATTAGAGGGAGACTAAGAAATAACATTCATAGAATGTAACTAAAATATGGCCTACCTATTTTGGTATATTGAGATGGTGTAAAACACTATGTGCCGTAGCCTTTGCTTATGCATTATTAATTTTTAATAGGTTAATATATTATTTTTGGTTGATATTGTATTGTTTTATAATATTATTTTAAAGATAGATAATAATTAAAAATATATTCGATATGAACTTAATATATAATTTTGAGGAGATTTTAAAGAGAATTGAATCTAAATTAACAATTAATTTTCACAAATATTTAAAATAAATTTAATTTAGTTCATTATTATTTATTTATTTATTTATAATTTATAATAAATTTTCATAAATATAAATTATAATTTTATTATTATTTAATAATAAAACAAAATTAAGTTTTAGAGGGTTAATTGAATTAGTTGAGTCCTAGTGTAACACTTTTCTTCTTTTCTTTTCTTTCTTTCTTTCTTTTTTTCTTTTTTCTTTTTTCTTTTTTTTTTTCTTCTTTTTTTTTCCAAAAAAAACACCTTTCTTTTAGAAGAAGATTAATTACCATGGTAAAAAAATTATAATGTAGGTTTAATGGTTAAGAGCATGTGTTTCCTTCTAAGAGCTGACAAGTTCAAAACCAGAGCAGGTAGATTATGTATTCCTTAGTAGACTTAGCAGTCAAATCACTACATAGAGATGGGTCCCTTGTCCCACAAACAAGAGGGTCTCATACACCAATTTGGTGCTTGACTTGGAAGTGACCTTAAAATTATATATATATATATATATATATATATATATATATATATATATATATATATATATATAACAGTTTGACTATGACATATCATTTGTTTGACTATGACATATCATTTGTTCAATTACATTTTTTTTCCTTAACATGTATATATATTTAAATATCTATAGCTCCTTGAGGCATTTTCTAGACTCATATTGAAAAGAGTTGTGATAATTATTAATATCACCTTTAATACATTTATAAGATTACCTTTATACCACTATTTTCATGATTACATATTGGATGGTATCCTATTTATATGGTTATAAACCTTGAGAGTTATGTTCCATTCCTTAATAATATATCCTTGGAATATCTTTATTTGTTACCATAACTCCACATGCTCATAATACGTCCCTTTTAGTTATTACACTATGAGAGTGGTCCTTATGTGTATGAGAGGAGTTCTATACCCTGAGACATTATGTTTGATCTCCTAAGGAGATCCTAGACCATTGCGTCTTGATTATTAACTATATGTATGGATATAAGGTATGCTTCTCAGGGTTTGATGACTTAAGTTTGTGCCTCTTGAATACACTACAATGTGGGGATTGGAATTATATTTTTTTGTTATTGTTTTTATTTGAATGCAATGTGTCATGGTATGTTGTTGTCATCAGGGAAAACTTTAAGGATGACATTTTTTTATTAAAGTTTAGAAACTTTGGCGAATTTAACTAGAACCTAATATGAAAATTATAAAATGTTTATTGATATATTTGTAAAAACATTCAAATTTATAATGGCTTTATATTTAGTCTCTATATAATTTTGGCGATTTTTCAGGTAAAATAATTTTATACTATAAAATTTGGGCTAATCGGTTTTAGAAAAATGGAAACCGACACATATTTTTTTTGGAAAAACCATGCTAAACTAGCCCACTTGCAAATATTAGCTCCTAAAATTTTCCATGGTTGCCACAACAGTTCTGGGTTGTATAGGTGACCACACGCCATCTAATTAATGGTATCTAGTTGTTGTTTGTACATATGAGTTGTCAAAAATGATGCTTAGAATCTACTTGTATATTTGGATGGTGGAGATGAGGGCCTTGGTGGTTAGGGTAACCAACCTACCCCTGTCTTGCCGACGTCCCTCATTCTTTCTGAACTTTCTCAAGGTTTTTATTCTACAAGACTCTTAGTTAATCCGAAACCCTAATGGCTTATATTTGGAAATATGTGAGAGGGTTTTTGTTCTAGGACATAATTATTTTTATGCTTCATTCACTAGATCCATGTTTACCTTCAGATGACTCCTTGTACGCCATTGAATGGTAAGTTATTGTGCATTTGAATGTTCTAGGTGAAATTGTTCTTATTCATTAACACAATGAGTCTTCTTGTAAATTTTTCTTTGTATACAAATAACCTTGATGGCTTATACTATAACCACAATGACTCTTGATGCTAAAGGTTCACTTCCAATGTCGTCAATATGTTTAGGTTCTAGTTTCTTGTTTTTGGTTAACTGTTAGTCTATAGATCATTCAATTTGGTAAGTAAGCACTATTGCCTCTTTTAAGTTCTTCTTCAATATAGAAGACCCAGTTCAATACCACATCTCCTTTTCAATGTTTATTCTTAGACCCTAATCAATTATGGTCTTCTCCTTTTTTTGTTCTTTCTTTTTCATGAATGCAGTTCCATCTTAGAGAATGATCGTCAAATTCCACTCCTCTCAGGTAGAAAATTCACCCTTTGGTATTGTTCTACGACATCCTTCTGGATTTTTGTTTTCTTTATATAATTATTCACGTTACTTACCACCTTATGTATTCTGCTATAGGTATAATAACTATGTTTCTTCAAAATCCAAAGGCATTGTGTGCTCTTCATGGGTTATGGGTTCGAAAGGAGTCCAATTTAATATGGGAGTCTTATATTTGGTTCTTTTGGCTCATTCTAGGTTGGCTTACATTCATACAATTACATATCAAATGGAAGTGTTTAATATTAAAACCCTAACCGTGAGTGCTTGGGCTTTGGTACAAGATATATATCGATTTGCTTTTGTTGGTTAAATAATGTATTGTTCAATGTCTTATTTTAAAGGCCATGGTTGGCACTTGTGATTTTATTAAGATTATACATATTTTTTTGGAATATGTATATAAAAACTAGAACCATATATTTACTTACATGCCCAGAAAAAAGGCTTGGCCATATTCTTAATGCTTCCTTATTTTGACAGAGAAATCAATTTGTGATGTAGAAAAATGTACTTGGAAGATAATTCTTCCATGCTCAGTTTAGAATTGGTTATATATTTGTAGGTGGATGTTGAGAGAATATCTTAACCTCCCTATTCATATTTGGAATTGGTTGGATCTACTTCCAACTATATATGTATAATTGTAGTGTGTGGAATAAAAAAATATAATTTCTATGTGTGCAATCTTATTTTCTACTTGGTATCAGAGCCCGTTTGGGCTTGGCCTTGGCCCCTTCTGGGCCAAGGGAAACAGAGTTTGGTCAATGTGTGTTTGTCCATTTATTTTTGGTTTTCTATCCATTTAATGGTAGCGTGAGGAGTTAGTCCTACTTATGGTGATGAAAAGTTGTGTGCCTCTTTCTCAAGGCTTTGGAAGAGTTTGTTTGGGTATTACTATTGAGACAATTGAAATTCTTTGGTTCAACCATGCCACCACACCATGCTTCCATTAAGGTCAACTTGTGTGATACAATAGATGTCGATTGATTAAAATACTGATTGTGGAATGACTCTGTCACTAGAGGACCTGTCTAACCAATGAAGTGAAGTCAAGGGATTGGTGAACTCGACGTGAACGGTGAGATGTCACTGTATCTAATGCATTTGAAATAAAATTAAATTTGGCATAAGCTTAGTGCTTTACTTGATGTTTTTATTTTTTATGTACCCTACACTCTTGGCGACTTTGTCGGCTAGAATCTGATGAAGGTTGCGAGGATTGATCCTAAGTGCGTCCTCCAACAGAGCATCTGCCACACACACACACACACTCTCTCTCTCTCTCTCTCTCACACACACACACACACACACACACACACACACACACACACACATACACACACACACACACACACACACATATATATATTGCTTCTTGAGGATCCCTGCCAGATGGATAGATTGTGGATGTCAAAAGGCTTAACAGGAGTAAAACAAAGGAGCAGAGGGTTGGGGATTTCTTGACTGCCCGTTGATTAGTTGAGACTGGCTGTCCTAAATAACATACATCTTCTGTGTTTTTCTGTGGTGCCTTCACATTTCTTGTATGAGTTACAAGCATTAGGATGTGTGAAAAAGTACGCAGGTTGTAGCATTTGGAGGGACGACTTATGGTGGCCGAGTGGTGAAGGCAGTCATCTAGAAGGAACGAAGCGACATCGATGGAGTTCATTATTTTTTTTTTGTTCTTGTGTGTTATAAATTTGTCATGGAGAGCCCGTGGAAAGGTATTTGGGTCGAGTTTGTTTGGATTCGAGATTTACTTCGGGTGACTTCTAACAGTGCTAAGGGACCATGTGTTAGAATAATTGTGTTTGAGAAGGAGTCTCTATAGAATAAGGAATATGTTTTTCCTCTTGTGAAGATGGTCAATTCAGATCAAGAAAAATCCAATTTGTTGTGAAACCCAACAATAGGGAAATTAAGTGGAAGCCGCTAAGATCCAGACTATTTGTTTCAATTAATTTTCACCAAAAAACTAGTTTTGCAAAGCATTGTTCGCATTGTGGAGGAGAAGCTAATTTTGTGACTGAATAGAATTCAAATTTGCAGAAGACATTCTTGGTGCTACAGGTGATTCATGATCGAAATGGATTTAAATGGCTTGATATTGGAGTATGCACTCGAGGGAAACTCTAACTATATTGCTTGGAAAGACAGGATGGAGGCAGTACTGGAGGACGACGAGTTGAAAGAATTCATTGACAATGATGTTCCCAAACTCGCTGTAACAGATGCTGCAAATCTTGATGCTTAGCAAAAGAAAGTTGCAAAGGCGAGGAGGATATTATTGGAGGGAGTATGAGACCACATTGTCTCAAGTCTCCATGGCAAAGCGACACCATATGAAATGTGAAAAGCTTTGACAGATCTATTTCAGAGCAACAATGATCATAGAAAATTGGCACTGAAGGATAAACTTAAGAAGATCAAAATGGATAAAGGCCAAAACCATGCTGAAATATTTAACAAAGTTTTTCCAATGTTGGGATGAGCTTGGGAGCGTCGGAATTACTGTCGCTGATGATGATTTGGTGAGCCTAGCTCTTCTAGGACTTCCCAAGAGTTGGCATAGTTATTAGGACTCTATCAATGGAAGGGAAAATCTGCCAGATTGGGAACGAATTTGATCGGATTTGGTGCAAGAAGAATTTAGGCGGAATACCAGAGATGGATCTTCATCTAAGAATGAAGATGAAGAAGATTGTGCTTTGGTTTCCAAGGTGAAGAAAGGGAAAGGAAATAAATTCCATTCCAAATCCAAGTCCGGTAAATATGGAAAGAAGCACGACATGTCCAGAGTGAAGTGTTTTCACTGTCACGAGCATGGACATTATGCCACTAATTGTCCACAAAAAAGGAATAACAAGAAGCCTTAAGGATCTGCAGCTAGTGAGGATTTTGCCTCATAATTTGAGCTTGAATTCTCACTCATTGCATACATGGTTTCAAGTGCAATGGGATCGTTGTGGTACTTGGATAGTGGTGCATCCTTTCACATGACGGGAGGCAAAGAAATTTTCAGTAGATTGGAGGAGAAGGACCTCCAGATGCATATAGAAATGGGTGATGACGGGAGGTACAATGTTACCGGGATTGGTACAATTACCTTCCAGAGATAGTCAGGTAAACCCTTTCAATTAAAATATGTAATGCACGTACCAGGCTTGAAGATAAATTTAGTCTCAGTTGAAATGTTGGAGGATAGAGGCTATGATGTTGTTTTCATTGAGGGAAAAGCTTTCCCGTGACACAAAATAATAGGAGAATCCAAGAATATTGGGATTCGAGTTAAGAATATCTATAAAATTGATGTAGATGGCTGCACAACATTGATGGGTAAAGCGAACGAAGTGGTGAGCCAAGATAAGGGTGAGTTATGGCACATGAGATTGGGCCATCTTCACCACGGAGCCTTGAAGGTCATGCGGCAGATTTCTACGGGTCTTCTCAAGGGTACACTTGCGCATTTAGACACATGTAAGGGATGTACTATGGGGAAGTATGAAAAGGCCACTTTTCATGAGAAGGAGAACTGAGCCTCAGAGATACTTGAGAGAGTTCACTCAGACGTGTGTGGACCATTCTATACTGCTTCGACAACAAAGCATAAGTAATATGTGATATTTGTTGATGAATTTTCTCGAAAGTGCTGGATCTACTTCATGCAAAAGAAAGATCAGATGTTCTAAAAAATTCTTGAGTTCAAAGCATTGGTGGAGAAAGACATGGGGAAGCATGTGAAGGCTCTTAGGAGTGAAAATGGTGGTGAGTAAATCTCCAATGAATTCAAGAAATTCTGGAGCAAAGAAGGAATTCATAGAGAGTTGATTGTGCCTCATAACCCATAGTAGAATGGGGTCGTAGAAAGAAAGAACAAAAAAATTGTGGGTGCAACACGAGCGATGTTGCATGATCAGGGAATACCATTACATCTGTGGGCAAAGGCATGAAACACATCGGTATTTGTGCAAAACCATTGTCCTCATCGAATACTTGGCATGAGTACACCAGAAGTGGCTTTTACTGGTAAGAAACCTGATGTTTCACATTTTAAGATTTTTGGCTCATCTGTTTATGTGTATGTGACAAAAGATGTCAGGAAGAAGCTGGAACCAACAACTGATATTGGTATATTTGTGGGTCACTAAAACTACCCACAACTATTGAGTGTATTTTCCAAACAACAGAATGACTGTTGTGTGAAGAGATATAAAATTTGATGAGGAGAAAGCCATGTGATTGTCCCTTGAGAGGGAGCTGGATTTGCATGCAGAGGAGGAACTATTGGTTCCAAAGAATGAACCTCAAGATGTGGAGCACCCACATGTGAAGGATCATGGAGTGATAGAAAATAATCATGTAGAGCCATCCACTAGAAATGGTAGAAGGTGCACCACAAAAGCTGATAGATTGAGACTTGATGTAGTAGAGAATGTAGGAGCCCCTACTTCACTGCGTAGACAGATGCTGTCTCTAGACAAGTTTACTACATACATGGCTCTTATGAACAAGTGTATTGTGACAGAACCATATTCCTTTCAGGAAGAAGTGAAACAACCAATTTGGGTTGATACTATGGTAGAGGAGTATGAATCCATCGTCAAGAACAATGCATGGGAGATTGTCCCAAGACCGGTCGGAAAATCAGTGGTTGGATCTAGATGGATCTATAAGGCGAAGCAAGCTGCTGATGGGAGTGTGGAGAAGTACAAGGCCAGATTTATGGCCCAGGGATTCTCACAAGTTGAGGGGATTGACTATGAGGATACTTTCACACCAGTCTCGAGATACTCTTCCATTAGATCTATCCTTGCACTCTCAACGCAGATGGGGTGGCACATTCATTAGATGGATGTGAAAACTGTGTTTCTCAATTGAGTTATTGAGGAGGAAGTATACATAGAGAAACCATAAGGTTTCGAGATATTTGAAAGTGAGTCACTTGTGTGTTGACTCAAGAGAGCACTGTATGGGCTGAAGCAAGCACCTCGTGCTTGGTACACTCGGATTGACAACTATTTCACGGCTTAGGCTTCACCAAAAGTGAAGAGATACAAACCTGTACTAGATTGTGGTTGATGGTAAGCTCTTGATTATCATACTTTATGTTGATGATCTAATTTTGAAAGGTGATGAGCAGTTGATAAACTCATGCAAGGAGGATCTTGCAAGGGAGTTCAAAATGAAGGACATGGGACTCCTTCACTATTTTTTTGGTTTGGAAATATGGGAGCGGGATGGTGAAATTTTTGTTTCTCGAGGAAAGTATGCCAAAGAGATACTGGGTAAGTTTCACATGGAGAGTCGTAAACCCATGGATACTCCTCTTCTAGGAAATTGGAGGAAAGAGGATGCTACTTCTGGAGAAGTAGTGGATGCTACTATCTATAGGCAGCTAGTAGGTTCACTGATGTACTTGGTGAAAACCAGGCCAGACATTTTCTACATAGTTAGCTAGCTGAGTTAAGCTATGTTTAAGTCGACCAAGCTCTTTTGGAAGGCGGGGAAGCATGTATTGAGATATCTCAAGGGCACTACAGAGTATGGATTATGGTACAGACAAACAGTGGGAGTGAAGATTCAAGGCTTCATGGATGTAGATTGGGCAGGAAATCCATCAGACAGAAAGAGCACATCAGGAGGGATCTTCAGCATAAGATCGACAACAATTTATTGGTATAGTAGGAAGAAACGATTTGTGGCACTCAGTTCAGCCGAGGTAGAGTACATGGAAACAATTCAAGCTGCATGTGAGGCTATTTGGATGAGAAAGATCCTGGTTAGTTAGTTTGGTTCTCAGATGAATCCGACAGTGATACAATGTGATAACCAAAGTTGCATTAAAATCTCAGTTAATCTGGTGTTTCATGATAGGTCCAAGCACATAGACATCTGGTACCACCATCTCATATATTGTGTTCATAGGTGCATAATGTTACTTCAATACATTCCCATGGAAGATCGAGATGCAGATATTCTAACAAAGGCGCTCACTAGGAGAAAATTCAAATACCATAGAGGCAGGATCGGGGTGGAAAATAATCCCTTTCTTGTTGAGAGGGAGTGTTGAAGTCCAACAAGAAATTGCAGCACACACACTAATGTGGGACCAATAGGTCCTAAGAGCACCTACACTAGTGTGGGCTAAATTTGGTGCAGTGTCTAATTTAATTTTCCCTTAATTAAATTGGACAATAAAATGTATCTTATCTCATAATCACTTGTGATAGTTAACTGAGAGTGATAAAATCAATTAGCTCATGTATTTTGAGTGGAGGGTGGTTGGTGAGGCATGCAAAGTAATTCTATTAGTTATGGAGTTTGAATTGCAGTTGGTGCATTAGTTTAATGCATGAGTAATCAGTTAACTCATTTATGTGAGTTAGAGTCAGTTGAAATAGTTGTAAGTGTTTGTTGCAATAGTGAGAGATCAAGGGAATTAAATATCATTTAATTCACAATTAGTGATCTGCCATGAAACTGATGATTTACTATTAGTAGCTGCATGCATGTTAGTTCCAGTGGAGACCCAGTTGAGACAAAGGTTACAGGGAGGTTAACTACCAGTTGTGTGATTAGTAGGTTTCTTGCATGCAACCAGACATCCATTGGAGTACCCATGATCCTTGCATAATTTAGGAAGGCCAAAATTACTAAAGAATAGGGATTGCATTCATATAGGATTGAGCAAGCAAGGTAGGTTGTTTAGAGGATGAGAATTGGCTAAGTGTTGGTTAGTTTTGTCCAAGACAGTGTGAGACAGTTGTGAGAGTGCAGGAGACTCTTGTGAGAAGAGTGCATTGTAATTTGTAATATTCCTACTTAGCCTAAGCTAAGAGGAATATACATTTTTGTTTAAAATCCTATTGTTTGAATACATGAATAAAGGAGGACATGTAAAACTCTTGAAAATAAATGAATAAATCAATGCCCATATGAACAGGGATAAATCTGGGCCATGTAAACAAAACACTTGTAGGTGTGAATGGGTTTGAGCTATGAGACTGGGTCAACCTTGACCAAATCTACAACGCAGTCTAGATTCAATGCACCTCATGGATGGACACCACAATTTTAGATGGAGGCTCCTCATGTGAAAGGAGCTAATTCATTGAAGTGGTTTAGGGTTTGACAAGGCTTCCATCTTATAAAAGGAGGAGGTGATAAGTAAGAGAAGGTTGTTGATTATGCATATTACTGAGTATCTTGTCTGTTTAGACAAATACCATTCTCTGTTTTTTAGCTGAGAATAGTGCTGCTTAGCACTTGGGAGTTCCTATGCAGGGATACCACCTCTTCCATTGAGGATTTCTTAGAGGAGTCTTACTGATTTCACCCACTATCAGGCATTTGTCCAAGCTCACCTTTCAACTATAGCGCTGATCCTGTTTAGGATTAGGTTTTCCTTGCAAGCTGCAGCAAGTGGAGGTCAAATATGCTCAGATCTAGGCCATTTCAGGGTCTCTTTTCACTGGGAAAGTCTTCTATCCCATGGGCAAGAGAGTTCTAAACCTTTGGAGCTGATATTTCATATCTTGGCAGCAGGCCAACTCATTGTTTCAAGCTACAATGCAGTTTCCCTTCCAGGACTGCATTATTTTCAGAGAAGGAATTGTAGGGTGTTTTGATCCCCTTTTTGAGAAGAGATCTCTGGTGCTGGGCTTTGCCTTTCAATTTGGTGATCCATGGATTAGCTTGTTGATCCATGTCCTGTATAGATCTGATATGTTTCTAATGTAAAACATCTTCAGAAATTTCTGAATAATATTGCAGATCTGCTACTTTAAACTCAGATCTACTCTTTGTATTGCATGTTTTGATCAAAACCCCAAGCGATCTTGTAAAAGAGCCTTTCTAGTGTACAGATCTAAAATGGATCTGATATTTTATACACAGATATTTTCTAGATCTGAAGTGTAACATACAGTTGCTGTAGATCTCATAAAAACGCTGTTAAGCCATTTTGCAGTAAATACATGTGTTGCAGCCCTCTTCTCTGAGGAGTTTCTTCTATTCTGTATTCTACATTATGTTGTAAGAGCATCATTATGGATCTTATTTGATGTTGTATATTTAAAATTTGATCTTTATTATTGACCTCCTACTCATGCTCTCAAAACTGCGTTATTTCTGAAGCAACTTGTTGCACATAGTTGCAGCCCCTCTCTAAGGGTGTTTTTAGCTAGACTAGGTGGTGGGAGATCTATTTACCACACCTAGTTTGTTTTTTTTTGCTCTCCTTTTGGATCTAGATCCCAAATCCACTGATCTAAGGGATCCAAGAGATGAAAACTCATTTTACTGCACAGATTTCCAAGAAATGCGTTATTTTAGCAGGCTTTGCTGTGAATTCCTATTTTGGGATATTACAGTGGTATCAAAGCTCCTTTCTTGGCACAACCTGTGCTTTCATTGAAGAGCCAAAGCCAACATGCTTTCAGAAGAAGATGAGCCTCTTACTGAGAGGGAGAAGAGGTATCAGAATATAAGTCACAAGAAATTTGATTACACCACTGATGATCAAGACAAGGGTAAAGCCCCTGAAACAGGAAGTGATAAAGAAGGAGAAGAGTTTGCAAGAAATCTTTTGGTAGCCATGAAAGATCTTGCTAGAGAGATCAAAGAGACGAGACTAGACAGGCTCAAGGAGTCTCCTAGAAGGTCTCATCCTGGGGAAAGCTCTGGCATATCTCAGCACTGGAATGATCAACCAGTGAACCAGCCACAAGCTCCACAACGTTCTACTATGCCTACCTTTTTGGCTGTGGAGAATGAAGGGCTTCATGAGCAAGCATCACTTGAAGACTATTTTCAAGAGTATGAGTCCCAGAATCAAAGATTCAAGGACCACCTGAGTTTTCAAGAGTTTTTTCATCTCAAGGACAAAATAAGACCAAGGCATCAGTATAGAGATGGTGGATTCACTGAGAATCATGATTGACATCACTCTATGGGAAGATTCTTTTTACCTAAGTTTGATGGGTCATCCACTAGTTCTACCAAGGCATGGGTAGAAAAGCTGGATATCTATTTCCAGTTGAAAAAATTCCCTGAGATGGAAGCCATCAAGATTGCAGCGCTGCACTTTGAAGGTGAAGCACACAACTAGTGGTTCCATGGGTTGTCTACATTGGGCCATGCCAATGTGACTGCTTATTCTGAATTTACTAGAAGACTGGTGGAGAGGTTTGACAGAAAGGATCCAAAAGCACCTTTCATGAGCCTTGCAAAGTTGAAGCAGTCAAATAATGCAGAATCTTATATCTCTAAGTTTATGAGATTATCTATTATGGTTCCTGATCTATCTGCAGCAAGGAGGGTGTACATGTTCATCGATGGCTTGGATGAACCTTTGCATGGGTTGGTTAAATCTACCAAGCCTATCACATTGCATGATGCCATTGAGAGGGCTAGAGACCTTCAAGATGCATTGCCAAAAGCAAAGGCAACTTTCCAGAACAAGCCCTCTCACCTTTCTAAGGGGAAGGAAGAGAAAGATACTCCTTCCAAGGAGAACTAAGTCAAGAAGCCTCTTGATATTGAAGTAAGGGAGCTAAGGAAGAAGAGGCTATGTTTCACTTGCCAAGAATCATGGGCACCGAGACATAGATGTGCTGCTGGGAAAGCACAATACATAGAAGTATTCTCAGATGTTGAGGAGGAATAAGAAGAAGATGAACCAAGGAAGGGTCACAATGCTAACAATGTTGAGGGAGATCCATCACCATCAGGAGATGGGAATGGAGATTTTTCTCCTATTGGAGGAACTCTTGCATCTTTGAGGGGAGTACCTAAGTATTTGACCCTAAGAGTTCATGGTTCAATTATGAATCAGAGGGTATCTGTTCTTATTGACAGTGGGGCCACCCACAACTTTATTGATGCTCATCTTGTGCAAAGGAGGGCCATACCCACTGATACCTTTGAGGGATTTTCTGTTCTAGTCCTAGGAGATAGAACAATGCAATGCATGCATTATGTTCCTTCACTTACAGTCACCATGGGATCCTACACTTTGGTGGATCACTTCTTTGTAGTTGACATACCAGACACCAAAGTTATTTTGGGTGTTCAATGGCTAATTAAATTGGGGAAAGTCACCACTGATTGGGAGGCTTTTCAAATGGAATGGGTAGACAAGAAGAGTGGGACTCCTCACATGATCAGAGGCATGCATTCTTACCCCTCACCTAACACTTCCACACAGAAAACAAAGATGAATTTGCGCAGTGGAAGCAAGGATCTCACTGTCCCTTCTTTCATGTTCATGAGACGCTTGTAAGGGACATTCTCATCTAGTGGCAAACCACCAGGGAGGCCACCAGATTCAGTTTTAGTGGGAGATATCTCACTACTTGATGCTCCAAAATCAGATCAAGGAGGGAAGGGAGAATTATGGGACACAACTACAACGCTGGAAGGCTTAAGCAAGCGCTAAGAAGAGGGGAATTTTCCTTTCTCATAATCCTCATCATCCTAGATTTCTGATTCTGCACTGTTGGAGGAGGAAAAGGGGAGGTATGTCCTTCCTACTTGTACCTTTGGCATAAGAGATGTCAAAGGAGAGATTAGAAACAAGGAAGACAACCTTATTGATGCATCATCAACCCTATCCTTGTTGGGGAGTGTAGATCTATATTGGAGATCCCAGCTGTTGGTGGATTACTCCAAGGATCTCTACACTTGTATGATGCTTGATGACCAAGTGCATGGAGAGGGCTATCTAATCCATGAGGGAGTCATCTATCATTATGATAGGATATTCTTGCCTAGAGCCTCCTAGAGCCTCCAAGCTTAAGGAGGAGATGCTACAAAGGGCCTTCAAGGAGTTCTGTTTCAGCCCTACCTATTCTATGAAGATCTACATCACTATCATGAGATGTTTTGAATGGGAAGGCTTTGGAGGAGAACTACATCAACATTTCTAGAATGAAAAATATTTGTGGAGTTGGGGCAGCCAAAGGACTCCATGCAAGATTCATTTCAGTCATTTCTTCCTTCGCTTAAAAATGGAGAAAAATTTGTGCACAATTCCATGTTTAGAAGAAACATTGATGGTGAGAAATCTGAACATGTAATGCAAGCTTTATTTTCTGATTTGATGTATTCTTTCACCATGTTGTTGCATGCCATGGCTCCCAAGAGGAGTGTTGTACCATATGAATCTCAGGGCAAACTTTGGGCCACTACAAATTCTGAACTTGGCCACTCCCATGCTATGCAAAGGGAGATTCCTTTTCATGATGGGTGCTTCCCAAAGGCACCGAACATATCTCACACTTTCAGCCATGGTGAGATAGCTTGTGCAGCAAGTAAGTGGTGGGGAAACCACTTACCATACATTGATCTGATGCAGGCAGGAGATACACTGTGTTGGCACCCTATGTGGGATTTTGACCCACCTCCTCATGCTCAAATTTATGTTTGTATATATGTCATTATGCTTCCATACTTGGAT
Organism: Pinus albicaulis; assembly: GCA_034641835.2. Taxonomy (NCBI): domain Eukaryota; kingdom Viridiplantae; phylum Streptophyta; class Pinopsida; order Pinales; family Pinaceae; genus Pinus; species Pinus albicaulis. The sequence continues at coordinate 1,207,981,338 of CM076580.1, read as the reverse complement.
GATATAGTTGTACTTTTCATGGGATTGTATGGAGAGAGGATGGGTATTTTTTATGTACCACATGGGATGGAAAATCTCTATGCACCTTATGCTACATGCTTTAGAGAGAGTATAGGACCAACCATGTTTGTTTCTGTTGAGTTCTTGACTCCTTGTGGGATGGATTTTGTACATCTCATGATGATTTTGGAAGAACAGTTCATGGAGGCTTGGATTGGTGAACACTTGGCTCATTATGAAATCTTGATCTATGATGGTGTCACCAATGGAGAAGGAGAAGTGTTGCAGCACTCACCCTATCAGTTCCTTGAGAACAAGCAACATTTTGGAGGGGAGGACTGTAATATTCCTACTTAGCCTAAGCTAAGAGGAATATACATTTTTGTTTCAATTCCTGTTGTTTGAATACATGAATAAAGGAGGACATGTAAAAATCCTGAAAATAAATGAATAAATCAATGTCAATGTGAACAGGGATAAATCTAGGCCATGTAAACAACACACTTGCAGGTGTGAATGGGTTTGAGCTATGAGACTGGGTCAAATTTGACCAAATCTACAACGCAGTCTAGATTCAATGCACCTCATGGATGGACATCGCAATTTTAGATGGAGGCTCCTCATGTGAAAGGAGCTAATTCATTGAAGTGGTTTAGGGTTTGATAAGGCTTCCATCTTATAAAAGGAGGAGGAGAGCAGGAAGATAAGGTTGTTGATTATGCATATTTCTGAGTATCTTGTATTTTTAGACAAATACCATTCTCTACTGTTTAGCTGAGAATAGTGCTGCTTAGCACTTGGGAGTTCCTATGCAGGGATCCCACCTCTTCCATTGAGGATTTCTTGGAGGAGTCTTGCTGATTTCACCCACTATCAGGCATTTTTCCAAGCTCACCTTTCAACTACAACGCTGATCCTATTTAGGATTAGGTTGTCCTTGCAAGCTGCAGCAAGTGGAGGTAGATCTACTCAGCTCTAGGCCATTTCAGGGTCTCTTTTCACTGGGAAAGTCTTCTATCCCATGGGAAAGAGAGTTCTGAACCTTTGGCGCTGATATTTCATATCTTGGAAGTAGGCCAACTCAGTGTTTCTAGCTACAACGCAGTTTCCCTTCCAGGACTGCGTTATTTTCAGAGAAGGAAATGTAGGGTGTTTTGATCCCCTTTTTGAGAAGAGATCTCTGGTGCTGGGCTTTGCCTTTCAATTTGGTGATCCATGGATTAGCTTGATGATCCATGTTATGTATAGATATGATCTATTTCTAATGTAAAACATCTTCAGAAATTTCTGAATAATATTGCAGATCTGCTACTTTAAACTCAGATCTACTCTATGTATTGCATGTTTTGATCAAAACCCCAAGGGGATCTTGTAAAAGAGCCTTTCTAGTGTACAGATCTGAAATGGATATGATCTTTTATACACATATCTATTCTAGATCTGAAGTGTAACATACATCTACTGCAGATCTCATAAAAATGTTGTTAAGCCATTTTGCAGTAAATACATGTGTTGCAGCCCTCTTCTCTGAGGAGTTTTTTCTATTCTGTCTTCTACATTCTGTTGTATAATGTAAGAGCATAATTATGGATCTAATTTTCTGCTGTATATTTAAAGGTTGATCTTTATTATTGACCTCCTTCTCATGCTCTCAAAAATGCGTTATTTCTAAAGCAGCTTGTTGCACATAGCTGCAACCCCTCTCTAAGGGTGTTTTCAGCTAGACTAGGTGGTGGGAGATCTGTTTACTACACCTAGTTTGATTTGTTTTTGCTCTCCTTTTGGATCTAGACCCCAGATCCAGTGATATAAGGGATCCAAGAGCTGAAAAATCATTTCAGTTAACATATTTCCAAGAAGTGCGTTATTTCAACAGAATTTTCTGTGAATTCCCATTTTGGGATATTACATAATTGTTTCATGATTCCATGGTTAATATACAATTGAAGATAGAGGGGTTTTGAGCATCAAGATTTCCCCAGGAAATTATATGTGTTGTGGTTTGATTTTATTCTTTCTTTTCTTCATGTGATTGGCGATTATGTTTAATTTCTGCAATTAATTTGTAGAAGCTATTCAGTATCTGGCTTTAGTACATTATTAGATCGGATTGAATCCATTGATATACATATGTTTGTATAATTTATACAGATTTGTAGGTGGATGTGAGAGAATATCTCAACCTCCCTATTCATATTTGGAATTGGTTGGATCTACTTCCAACTATATATGTATGATTGTAGTGTGTGGAATAAAAAAATATAGTTTCTATGTGTGCAATCTGATTTTCTATGTATATATATTAGATTTTTAAACCCTTCAATGGTTTTTTATTAAGCTTCATATGTTTTCTTTAAGCATGGACTATGTTAGGGTCCCGTGATTTGGCCGATTGGCGAGCCAAATGACGATGTAACATCAAACCAAGCTTTGGAGCCCAAGGACCTAGCCTTCCTGAACTCAGAGAGGGCTCTCTCTATTATATGCAAAAGATATCGGTGTGTTTGCTTATGGTATTCTGATATTAGGCTAGTTATGAAGTGAGTTTTTTGGTTTTTGGTTTTTAGTTTGTGAGGGATAAAACTGATCAAAGATATAAACTATGGATAACAAGAAGTCAGATCAATTGGGCTATGGGGTCAAACAGGTCAAGGAAGCTATGAGATGATGATGTAAGGCTGCTGTAGGGCCGATTTGATTCAAGGTAGAAAGGATGTTTGGGCAAAATGGAGTAAATGAACATCAAGCTTGTGAAAGACAAGGGATTTCAAGTGTAACTAGTTGATAGCAGACATAAACATGTTATAGCAAGCCATTAATCATGCTAAATGTAACTATGAGCTAATTAATACATAGAAATCAAACATTCCAGCCATGCATAGAAGTATAAGACCTTCTAACTTCGGGAAATGGCTATCAGACTTTGGGGAAAACACATAAGACAGACTAATAACTCAATAAAATATGCTGGAACGCCTAAACACAGTCTTTAAGTTATTGGGCACTTGGAAAAACAAGCTTTCATAGTTTTAGGCAAAGGGCTAGATCGGGACTAGGCCTCCTTGGTTCAACAAGATGATAAACTAATCAGTCAAAGAGATAGTTTTATGGACAGAACTATGGACAGTCATAGGTAAGCAGGGCACACCATACATCCTACTCAACATGCATAGAACTTATGAATAAAACTAGCAACAATATCCTTAAGTTACTAAAGAGAAGTTAAGAATTCTTTAGTATAACTAAGGAAGAAGAAAACATAAAGCTATGAAGATTCAGGAATTTTGAGGTGCCTCCATGGGCATATCTCAAAATTAATCTCTACTGATCTATAGCAGCAAGAAGCATGTATCATGAATGAAAACTAGAAGATAACAATAAAGCAAGAAACACTATACCATTCTACCATGTCATGGAATCCATCACCAATCCTTCATCATTCATCAAAAGCATCCAAGAGGCAGTCCAAAAATCATAACACAAGTATGTTCTTCAAAGCTCATATGACCAATATATTGATTCTTCTCTCAAGTTCAGCCTCTGATTTACAATGAAACCCATGGAATAAATAGGCTTGAGGGAGGAAAAACTCATGGAGCAACTAGCTATCCCATTGGCCAAGTCAAAATATCTAAACTTGTCCTTGAGGCTTTGCAAAGCCCAAGGCACAAAATATCCCATAAAATATCTAAAAAAATGTTAAAAACAGAAATTATATTGACTTTGCAACATTTTCCAAGTGCAAAAATAGCTAAACGCACATTTGGAAAAAGCAGATTTTTGAGGTTCAAAAATTACAAAAATACTTCAAATTTATATCAGGAAAAGGTCCCCTGACTTTCCGGAAACATTTGGCAGCCTTCCCGGTGTCGAAACGGGGCTCATGATGGCCCGTTGGAAAGCTCTCTGTGTCTACTTTCCGGCACAACTGAAATCACCTCAATCTGATGCCTGGAAGCCTTCCAAATCTGTACCTGTGTGTAAAAAGCCAAGAAATTGCAGAGTGCTGATATGCCGGGCAGAATGTGCAAAAAGTGAGCATTTTTCGCCAATTTGAGGGGGCGAATGATCTCCAAATGCTCTGAAAATCGCTGAGGACCTGATCATGAAATTATGGCATCAAATGGTATCATCCTCATCCCTTGGAAAATCATCAAACTGAAATGGCGAAATTATGAGTTTTCGACCAAAAACTCAAAAAATGCCAAAAAACAAAAAGTTGCCGAAATGGGCCCAAAATTGGCATGCATGACCCTCAGGGGTCCCTAGCAACATGCTCCGAAGCTGAGGCCAAAATATCAAGTGCTGATGTGCCTTTCTCCTCTTTCCGTGCCCGGCGCTTCCCTTTAGCCTCCTTTAGTTTCTCTTGGGCAGTAATACCATGCTGCTGCTCTGTCTCAAACTCCTGCTCATTCTGTTGTTCAAACTGCTGCTCAAACTGCTGCCCTTCCTCTCGTTCCCGTTGTTCATCATTACTGAGTTGCTGTTGTCCAGCGCTCTCCCCCTCTTGCCCTTGCTGCTTAAACAAAATTCTACCTTCTCTGTCAGTCACTGTTTTGATCAAGGCGACCATGGTTTCAATTTTAGTGTGAAATGCCCTCTTTTGATATAAGATCCCTGCTCCTTCCAAACAATACCTTTTCTTGCCTTTGTATATCAATCAGCCAATGAATACACAGTTAACGAGGACAAACATAGTCAAAGTGACCTTCCTGTGTGAGGGTACTTAGCTTGTTGGTGTTTTGAGGAAATAAGACAGCCTTGTCTTTTTAGAGGAAGGAAAAACAATATTCTTCTCAATTCAAAACCCTGCTTTCTTCTTAGTATGCAACTCAACCAACCAATTCAACACCATAAATTCAGTCAACCAGAGGGTATACACACGGTCAGGATTCATTGTTCATAGGACAAGGTGGCAGACCTTGAAATGTTTCTGAGGTGTTTAACAAAGGTTTGTAAGAGTTATAATCAAACAAAGCTCTTCTTCAACCAAAATACTGCTCCCTTCTGGTATACCTTTCAACAAATATATTCAACACTATTTCTCAGTCCAAACAAGGTGTATACACAGTCCAAAGTTGACTGTTCATAGGACAGGGTGATAAAAATACTTCTAAATGCAATGAGATTTACTCACTGATTCTGCCTTATGGAACTGAAAGGCACAACACTGTTTTGTATTTTAAACATAAGGAGGAAACTCCTTTGAAAGATCAAAAAATGTTCATATGATGGCTGTGTTGAAAGCTGACCTACTGTTTTCACCCTAATAACACCTTATCTTTCCTTTCTGTTTTCAACAATGCACACAGCTTGACAGATTTTGATTTTGTTTCATCATAGTTTTGAGGGTAATTGCAATGGCTATTCATACAAATTCAAATTCAACCCTTTGTAAGCAAACTTTGCACCTCATTAACATCACCAGTGCTGGCCATATGATTCAAAGTCAAAGATGTCTCCTTGTCAGTGTCTTCACTTGTTTCTTTTTTTTTATTTTTAGCAGACTGCTGGGAAACTGGCATATCTCCTGAGCTGCCCACTTGAAAAACTTTCCCAAGCTTACTGAGTACCACTGGATCATTCCAATACTTCATCATTGCAGGAGGCCCCCCATTTGAAATTTCATCCAAAACAGGCTCTAAAGCAGGATAGTTCTTAAGCTGGGCCATCTGTGCTTCAAATTGCATTTTTTGTACAGGGTTTGACAACATCTTAATCATATTCATTACTGCTGGATCCTGCATCAGAGAATGGAGAAGGTGTTGTGCCATTGTCATGAACTGAGGATTTTGAATAACCTGTTACATGCTCTCGACATACTTATTTGGATCCAGTTGGGGTGTAGTAGATTTTCCCAGCACCCTTCACACTTTGCTGAAGTTGCTATTTACTTGCATCACTGTCAAGCCGCTGTCCTCCAAACAAGACTCTGTCCTAGCCTATCAACTCACTTGTTTTGATAAGGCAACAATGTTTTTTGAATGCTGTGTAAAAAGTCCCTCTTAGGTGTGAGATCCTTGTTCCTTCAGAAAGCCGCCTTTCCACTTAATATGTAGTTCAACAAGCAGATTTTTAAGAGAGAAACACAGCCAAATAAAGATAGACAACCAAAGTAAATTTTCCTATGGAAAGACACCAACTTTGGTGTTTGAGGTAGTAGGACACCCTTATCCTTGTAGAGGAAGGAAAACAAAAGCCCCTGTTTAAAGAACACTGCTCTTTGTTGAGGCCACTTAACCAATAAATTCACAATATAAACACAATCAATCATGGTGAATTTACACAGTCAATAGTTACTGTGTCTGTAGAAATGGTGACAGAGTTTGTGATGTTTTTGTAGTGCGGCAATAAAGGCCAGTAGCTTTCAACAATAAAAAGTCCCCTTCAACCAAACACTGTTCCTTTGGTGTGCTTTTCCACCAGTGGATTCAACCATTATAAACACAATCAATCACAGTGCATTCCCACAGTAAAAAGTCACTTGTACATAGGGCTAGGTGGCAGAGTTTATTATGTTTCTAGGATGTCACAAATAATCTTGTATCATTCAAACCATAAGAAACTCATTTTAGACAAAACACTGCTTTCTCTATACTCTGCTGCTCCTTGCACACATTTTGAAAAAAGACACCTCTGAATGCAAATGATAACTCACCTACTGATTCTGCTTTAGGGAACTAAAAAGGCCAAACACTATTTTTTTTTTTGTCTTTTTAACAAACAAAGGAGATTTTTGGAAAGTCACCAAATTCCATCTAATGATCACTGTCTAAAACATGTCCCATTGTTTTTTTCTTTAAGCCCTGTGCTCTTGTTTCTTTTATCACAATTTTGGGGGCAGTTTCACGGCCTTTTTCTCATTAACAAGACTCACAATCTTTTAAGGTTTCATCCCTTAGCCAACAGAACTACAGCTCAACTTGTTCCTTCGAAATTTATGACAATACTTCTTGAGGAGTTGGAGCGGTTTTTGACAAAAGAAAAAGGGTTTAATTTTTTTTAATATTACAAATCCTCCAATAAATCACTGTTCTGTCCTCCTTTATGCCAAACAACAAGTTTTGGTTTAATGAAAAACAAACAGTCAATTGATTGCTGTGCTTGGGCAATGGAGTGAGAAAAATACCTTAAAAAAGCTCAAGGGACCTTTTTGATTGGTTGAGCGGCTCTCCAAAGAGTTTTTAAAGGTTTTTAAGTGAATTTTTGACCAGTTCTACAGGAGTGCCGCGGGCTGCTACAGGCGCGTTGCGCAGCAGTGCATTCCTTTGTAAATTTTGTGCACAGGCGCGTCGCGCACTTTTCCAGGAGTGTCGCAGAAGTTTGCAGTTCATTTTGAAGGCCTTCCCGGTGTAGGAATTGGGCGCGAGATGGCTCGTTGGAAAGATGTGGAAGTATACTTTCCATAACAACTTGAATTTTTTCATTTGGTGTCCATTTGATCCTTCAAAAATTGATTTTCCCAACACTGGTAAAAACTGGTGAATCCTGGTGCAGAAATGCATCGAGCTGTTTGTAGGCAATTTTTGAATGCCTTCCCGGTGTCGGAATTTGGCGCGAGATGGCTCGTTGGAAAGCTGTGGAAGTATAATTTCCAGAACAACTTGAAGTTTTTCATTTGGTGTCCATTTGATCCTTAAAAAACTGACTGTCCCATCACTGGTCAAAAATGGTGAATGCTGGTGCAGATAAACATAGCGTTGATTGCAGGCTACTTTTGGATGCCTTCCTTTTGTCGGAATTTGGCCCGAGATGGCTCATCGGAAAGATATGGAAGTATAATTTCCATAAAAAATTGAATTTTTTCATTTGGAATCAATTTGGTTGTTCAAAATTTGACTGTCCCATCACTGGTCAAAAGGATAAATCCTGTTTGTTTTGTTTCTTTGGTGACAATTTTAACACCGAATTTCAAACTTTGAATAATGTCCGGATGACATATAGAACATTCTCTGCCACTTTTTCAATCCTTTATGTTGATATTCATTATGTAAACCCCACTTCAAAACTGTTTGAAAAACCTGAAGATTGCTTTGTTTTTGAAAGGATAGGGTTTATATTGTCACCATGCTTTGACAGTCTCTGTCTCCAACTTGCTTCTTCAACCTCTTTCTTACTGCAGGTGCCCGAATTTGCTGACATTATTTGGATTTTAATCATGGCTCTTTCATTAAGAAAGGTGCCCCTTTTCAAAATGCTTATTTGCTTGTAGGTGCTTCATCAGCCTTTTCTTCCACTATAGGTGTCAAACCTTGCTGCAGTTTTTCATAGTTTTCCATGGTCTTTTATTTAAGAAGGGCACCCTTTCACTACATTCTCCTGCTTGTAGGTGTATCATCTATGATATCTCTGTCTTTTTAAATAATGAAAAATCTGATTTGTTTCAAACCATCCAAACCCTGACAGTATGTCAAATGACTTCTTTTCCTATTCATAAACTTGTATACCTATTTGCAATGTCTTTTGGGAACTAATCTTGAATTGCCTCCCATCATTTGTGATGTATATTTGAAAGGAGAAATTTAAGAACCAGGAAGAACAGGTCCCTTTGAAACACAGTTAGCATTTTCTTTGACCAGTGCATTAATCCTTTTTTGTAACAGAATCATTCCAAGGTTCAAATCTGTCCATTGCTTGACACTTTTGGTGATATTTTTAACAAGGAAAAACCACTCAAGACTGTTGAAGAGCATTGAAAGTTGTTTTGTCATTTTAAAAGGATGATGGTCTTGTCTTCTCCCAACTTAGTTGATCGCTTAACTCGGGTGATTACGCTCAAGGCTCCTTTGATTGCAAGTGCCATATTTTAGTTGCATCCATTCATACTATCTTTCTCTTTGTTTCCTTGAAAGGAACTTTTTAGACTTTTTGAATGTGGCTTGGGTGAGGTGTTGTTTGACCCCTTCTCTGAAAGCGCCTCTTATGTGTCAATAGCATGTTCAGAATTGTCTCTGTCCACCATGATGTATTGTTTGAAAGACATTTCCCTATGAGTAGGAAAACCAATACCCTTTGAATCATAAACACCATCTGTTACCTGTGCAATGACTTCTGTTTTCCTTCTTTGTCTCTTTCCACTGCATCTTTTGACTAGTCAGTTTTAACAATATTCAATGCCTTGGCCATCTGCTCATGAAAGAAGGAGGCTCTTCACTTGGCAGAGTATCTGAAGATTGTTTGATAAGCCTGCCTGACAAAGATTTTCCTTGGATGTGATGGTAAGCAAACAAACTTGAAAAACACTAATACTGGCACCTCTGCTTGCAATCACCACTGTGCTTCAGAAAAAACCCTAGTCAAGGTGTCACTGTCTCACTGCACTGCTCTTTGCTGAGGGGAACTGAAATTTCACCATTTGCCTTGGTCAACTTATGACAAAATATTTGAAAGATAGTCTCTGTGACTATGGAGATTAGCACCCTTTGAAAAACAAACACCTTTTCTTCTGCCTGTGTAATGACATGTTTTGTCAGCATATCTTCAATTTGGTCTTGTGGAAAAGCAGGCTGTTTATGATTAGAATTGTTTTCGCTAATGATGGGTCTCTCCAAGGTTTTGTCAGTTCACATGTTTTGAAAACTTCTCATGACTTCCTTTACAAGACCAAAACTCTGTTTTCCCTTTAACTTGCATACTTCAGACTGTAGCCCTGCAGTGATTATCACTTACACTCAGAAAACCTAGAGTCTCTGTTTCACTGTTCAGTAAAAAGCAAACCTGGACTTTTGCAATCCTTAAAATCAATACTGGCCAGCGCCCTCTGCTTGTAGATGAAGGAGGCGCCCTAACCCTCTGCTTGTAAATGAAGGAGGTTCTGGGCCATGAAAAATTACCAGTTTTCTGTGACAGTGGTGTTCTTCTCTTCCTGTGGTTTTTCATGCTGGAAGGAAAATGCAAGGTCTTGATGAGTGACTCTCTATTTGCAGATACATCTCAGGCTCATGTTACATTTAGAAGCAGCTGTTCTTCTAACTGTAGATTCAAGCATTTCCTCCTGAGATGAAGTTATATTTCCTGTCTTTGTAGAATCCATAAAACACTGTGAAACACCTAATAATCAGCTTGAGACTGTGGTTTATGCAGTGCTGAGACCTAGGGGTGTGTAAGTGGCGCGACTTAGAGCTGTGATCAACTTGATTTGCAGAGTGGGAGGCCTTTCATGATTGGTCTATAGCAGATGGAGGTTTTTTGGCCTTTTGATGGTTGCCAAGGGTGAAATGCCTTAAAGCGCCACTTCCTAACTTAGGGGAGGCTTTTGAAACAGACTTGGATTTGCCTTTTAGAGCTGATGGGCAGACTAGTAGGGTTGAAGCTAGATAGGATAGTGATAATGAGTTTTGACTTTGACATGGGCAGGCTGAAAAGTAGGAGGGCAAAAACGTTTTATGAGGGTTTTCTAGATGATAGATATGACATATGGAATTTAGCTTCTAGAAAACTCAGCTATGGATCTAGTCATCACTAACAAGTGAAAAATACTGATGACTAACAGTGGCTCCATTTGGGGAGGGCAGCTCCTCGTCAGGAGGTGTCCAGAATTCAGATCTTTGGCTTATGAAGACCAGTGCCTTATCCATTGGCGCAAAATTCACCCTTCTTTTGATGTTATTTCTGAAAAGTGACAGCATGATTAACATCAATGATACTTCTACCTACCCCACTATCTTTCCTAACATTTTTTCTTCTCTTTGGCGCATTTGAACTAGCAGCCTTTTGACAATGTATATTTTTCTTTTTTGCAAAATGAACCTATCTATTTCTACTCTTATATCTGCCGGGAGTTCAGATTAAACTGATGAACTCCTTCATTACTCTACCTATGCTAGATCAACTGTCAAGATTAAACTGTTTGACAGGATTTTATTCTCTAATCTAAAACATGAAATTCAAAATGATCAAATCAGGGTTAAACTGTCTAATTTGTCATGTATTTGCGGCATGATAGTACAAACTGCACACAAATATTATTCTGCAACAAAAGGAAAACTAGACAAGCGGGGCTAAGATGTGCAATGCATTTTTCATCCCTCGCTTCTCTCTTTGGTTCTATTTTAGGCATGTGGAACCAGAATCTCTCCCTAATCTAAACTCTGTGATAAGTCAATCTTACACAATGTTGACTATCTTTTTCACTCACTAACTTATCAGCAAATAAATTTAAACATGCTCAGCTATGATTAGGCTAGATAGCTAAACAAGACATTGAAGTGCTAGTAGCGGCATTTAGACTTGCGTGCTTTCCGAAGGACTGTTTTTTGGAACATGGGGCTTTACCACTGCTTTTTAGAAACTGCCCTCTTTTTCTACTTTTATTGTTTTGGTATTTTCTGTTTTTTTCACTTTTTCTTTAAACAAACTACAAATGAAAAGGTGCTCACAAGGCTGAGCTTATTTTCTACTGCTGTCTTTCTACCTTAATCTAAACTGTACACAACATATATTTGGTGAACTCTTCTTTCCAATGCAACCAGTCAAGTAGATGATCACATGGGGGATTATGGTTTAGTTCTTTCATGATGCAGAAATAATGAAAAGGCCACTCCCACTTGGTTTGTTTCTGGACAGTAGTGCTTAAGCTTTTTCTCATTCTTGGCAGCAACTTGTTCATGATAAAACCCACTACTCTTTCAGACTTCTCAAGGAAAACAACAAATGGATCTTGGAATAATACCTGATCTAGAGGTTTTGAGATATAGGCTTCATTCAAGACTACGCTTTCAGACTTCTCAAGGAAAACAACAAATGGATCTTGGAATAATACCTGATCTAGAGGATTTGAGATATAGGATTCATTCAAGACTACTCTTTCTTCCACTTGGCTATATTTGGGACCCCCCTGGTAAAGCAACTCTTCTTCATGATCACTCGAACTATCAGACTCATCATGTATTGCAGTGTAGTTTTCTTTCCAAGATGATGTGTTTTGATAGGGCGGGCTGGAAACTGTGTGAAGGTCATCAGGTTGATGGGCAGGGATACACCTTGACAGTAAATTATCTTGAAAGGATAGTGTGACAACTCTCATGTGTTTATCAACCTCTATTTCTTCATCTGCAATTTGTAACTCAATGGAACTAGGTAACTGCAAATCTGGAGTTAAGGAAGATTCTATGTCCAAAATGATTTCCTCAACCATTTCAGGCAAAGGATTCTCATTTACAATATGCTCAAGAATTTCACCATCTTCCTCAACCTCATCATCGAAGCTGAAAAACTGTTGATTTCCAATTATGTGAATGTTATATTTGACGGACTGAAGTGAAGTAGAGTCAAGAGTCTGAGACTCTTCATTTACTTCTGAACTCTCAAGGCTCTCCTTATCAGTGTTATAGATGACCTGTAATGGCTGCTCACTTTTCTCAAGTTTATGAAACTGAGCTTCCTCCCGAAAATCAAAAACTGAATCTTCTGCAAAGTTAGCTTCTGTTTGGAAATCATATAAGTCAACATATTGATCAAAAATTTGAGAATCATTAACATAAGCAATGTCACCAGCCATGTACATTGGATTGCCAGATTTCTTTTCTTCAACTTGATTTACAAATCTATTTTCTGACTTATGATATGCATGATTAACAGGAGAAAGATCAGAGAAGTTTTGGTCATTAGTTTCTGCATCTAGTAACGGAAAATGCGTTTCTGATGGTTCGAGAGCTTTTTCCTTTTCCATTATCTGCTTGTCTATATCACTTTCATTGTATAAGATAAAAGAATCTAAATTGGAATGAGTGGAATAAATGGGAGTATTGTTTTCCATGACTGCTTGAGTTACCAGAGGTTGAGTTACTTCTAGTCCTAGGTTTTCCATGACTGCTTTAGGCATGAGGTTATGGGAGGTACCAGAATCTAACATGGCATTATGTAATATCTTGTCCCGTATGTTCAGGCTCACATAGGAAGGAGAAACAGATCCTTCTTGATATTGACCTTCTATTTTCGGGCCGGATAAGAGCTCGGGTTTGTTTTCAGTTAGATTTAAAGTATTTGCCTTGCTCCCTATGTCAAAAACTTTTAAAATTTGAGATCTATACCTATCTACAGTTATTAGCTCAGTAAGGGGTATGGTAATTTTTATTTCGGAAACTTCCCCTTCGAAACTAAAAGGAGTTTGTAGTTTGGGCAGATTTGTTTCAGCTTTTTCGGACATGACCTTTTCTATGCTCTTAATTTGTTGATTCTGGTTTGAGACCTTGTTTGACACAGTCGCCTCGGGAGTCTTTGTGGAGTTACTAGGAGTATCTGAGCTAAGACTTGTTTGAATAGCTTTATCTTTGTTTTGGTCAATTTTCTTAGCCATAATTTTGTTGCTATCCGTGGCTTTTTTAAGGATGGTGTCAGAGGTTTTAGCAGTGTCAGGGCTACTCTTCTTGGAGTGGTCTTGGTTTTTTCTGCTTCTAAGGTTATACTGCCTATGAGCTTCTATAATGGCATTCTGAAAATCTATGGCAAGATCTTCGAGATCTTCATAGTCGGTTTCGTCCTGACTTGGGGAGCATAACTCTTGCTCTTCTGCTGTGAGGTAAACCTTACTCTCGTTATCAGAACCTATGAGTTTCCAATGATTTTCATCAATGGGTGCGGTATCCTTATTCTCTTCATCAACATAATTCTCACTGAAGGATGGTCTGATCTGTTGATCATTTCCTCTTGGTTTATTTTGAGACTGATCTTTTCTAAAGCCTTGTTTCCGGTTTTGAGGGTTTAGTTGGTTGTCCCTAGGAGGCACTTTTTCACTCATTTTTTCCCACATCTTTGTCATGGATTTGATCAGGCCATCTATTCTAGGATCTAGGGAAGGAGATGAAGTGGAGACCTTATCTCTATATGGGACTTTTTCTTCTAATCTAGTCCTGGCTCTTTTTTCTGCTAAGTTGGCTTCTGTTTTTATGGCTATTTGTTGCATTTCCTCTAGGGTAGGGGGATCCTTGTCTCTCAGATGATATGTCATGTCTGGATCAAAACCCTCGGGGAATTTTTCCAAGATTAAACCAAGTGGGAGTTTGAAATGAGGTGGGAGGGATTTATATACACTGTTGAACCTAGTGCAGTAAGCTTGGACACTTTCCCCATTTTTCCGTTTTAGGTTGTTATATTCTGACAGGATCTGAATGGGGTTTCTTCGGATTTCCCACCTATTTCTGAAGACTTGATATAGTTCTGGGATATTGTGGATGCTGTTTGGAGTTAAGCTTTTGAACCATGTTTTGGGTTCACCACCAAGACTTTGTGCGAATATTCTCATTCTGACGGTCTCGTCTTGTACTTCTATGTATTCAAAAGCATTGCTAATCCTACTTACATGCCGTCGAGCTGTGGTGGTGTCTTCTCCGGTAAAGTGTGGGATTTTGTCTTGATATTTATTTGGGAGAGGAGCCAAGGGTGGTGGCAGCACCAAAGGTGCATACCAGGCTGCCATGACTGGAGCTAATGGATGATGTACAAGATGAGGACTAGTCGGCTGGGATGAGGTGGTTTGAATAGGTGTGGCGGATGAACTTGGACTAGTGATCTGGTTTTGAGCAGATCTGGGATGATAGGAGCCAAACTGATAGAGAAGCTGGAGGTCAGGAGGAGTGGTAGGTGAAGCTTCTCTACTAGGACTCTGTGGTGGGTTTATGGGTTCAAGATCGTCAAAGTTTATCTTACTATATGATTTGCTTCTGGGAAGAGTTTGTGATGACTCTAATTCAAAAGGTGAATCAGTTGGAATAGTGAGATGTTTAGGTACAGATCTTGTCTTACGGATAGGTCTACCAGTAGCTAGATGATCAGTTTCGGAAGCTTGCCACAGAATCTTCTCTGGGTCATCTACTATGATAGGGGGATTTGGGTCTGGATGAGCTCTGGTATTGATTCTTCGTGAAGCCAGATTTTAGATCCAGAGTTTAAAGAGAATGGTATTGGTGAATGTTTTGGATGAATGGTTTTTCTAAAGTTTTACTAAGGTGAAGGATGGTCAAAAGTAAAGGGATGGATTAGTGGAGTCGCCAGGTGAAAAATGGGTTGTTCTT
Organism: Pinus albicaulis; assembly: GCA_034641835.2. NCBI lineage: Eukaryota > Viridiplantae > Streptophyta > Pinopsida > Pinales > Pinaceae > Pinus > Pinus albicaulis. Next base: position 1,207,966,327 of record CM076580.1, on the reverse strand, counting down.
ATGAAGATAGCTATGGTCCACCAACAATAACTATTCTGAGGATGTTTTTGGATTTTCTGAGTTTTATGTGCAGCCTATGGTTTGTTAAAGTATCCTAGACTTGTTTCAACACTTTGCTAGGGTGATGAGAACAAAAAGAGTTTACTCTAAAAATGGGTCTATGGACTGCTTGCTTGTTTATGGTACCTAAAGGACTAAAGAGTCTATAAGAGTTTTCTAGACTATCATGTACTCAGTGTCCCACCATCTCCCGCTATGTTAGTGATCGATGGGATAGGTCTATCGGATAGTAACCTAGAGTTTGGTCAAATAGTAAGGCCTACTAGAGGTTAGTGGAGTCGCCAGGTGGATTATCAGTTTTTTTTGAGATATACTTGTATGGTCCACCACCAGTACTGTCAAAAGCCAATCTAAGGGAGTGTTTTGGGGTTTTTTGAGTTTTATGTGCCTACAAGGTTTGGAAGAATTTTCTATAACTGACTCATCATTTTGCTAAGATGGTGAAGGAGCTATTTTCTACTCTTCAGACAGTATCTAAGTTTACTAAGCTTGATTGAGACTTCAGGAGTTACTAAGGTGTACTTAGATTGTCACTAACTCGGAAGGTCCTACTGTGAGTGTCACTATGTTAGTGAGCAGTGGGATAAGTCAATCAGATAGTTTTCTTTAAGGTCTCTTAAGGTCTAGGGAATCTAAGTTCTTTTGTTACTCAGAGTCCCACCGTTATCGCCATTATGTTAGGGTCCCGTGATTTGGCCGATTGGCGAGCCAAATGACGATGTAACATCAAACCAAGCTTTGGAGCCCAAGGACCTAGCCTTCCTGGACTCAGAGAGGGCTCTCTCTATTATATGCAAAAGATATCGGTGTGTTTGCTTATGGTGTTCTGATATTAGGCTAGTTATGAAGTGAGTTTTTTTTGGTTTTTGGTTTTTAGTTTGTGAGGGATAAAACTGATCAAAGATATAAACTATGGATAACAAGAAGTCAGATCAATTGGGCTATGGGGTCAAACAGGTCAAGGAAGCTATGAGATGATGATGTAAGGCTGTTGTAGGGCCGATTTGATTCAAGGTAGAAAGGATGTTTGGGCAAAATGGAGTAAATGAACATCAAGCTTGTGAAAGACAAGGGATTTCAAGTGTAACTAGTTGATAGCAGACATAAACATGTTATAGCAAGCCATTAATCATGCTAAATGTAACTATGAGCTAATTAATACATAGAAATCAAACATTCCAGCCATGCATAGAGGTATAAGACCTTCTAACTTCGGGAAATGGCTATCAGACTTTGGGGAAAACACATAAGGAGGACTAACAACTCATAAAACTATGCCGGAACGCCTAAACACAGTCTCTAAGTTATTGGGCACTTGGACAAACAAGCTTTCATATTTTTAGGCAAAGGGCTAGATCGGGACTAGGCCTCCTTGGTTCAACAAGATGATAAACTAATCAGTCAAAGAGATAGCTTCATGGACAGAACTATGGACAGCTTATAGGTAAGCAGGGCACACCATACATCCTACTCAACATGCATAGAACTTGTAAATAAAACTAGCAAACAGTATCCTTAAGTTACTAAAGAGAAGTTAAGAATTCTTTAGTATAACTAAGGAAGAAGAAAACATAAAGCTATGAAGATTCAGGAACTTTGAGGTGCCTCCATGGGCATATCTCAAACTTAATCTCTACTGATCTATAGCAGCAAGAAGCATGTATTATGAATGAAAACTAGAAGACAACAACAAAGCAAGAAACACTATACCATTCTACCATGTCATGGAATCCATCAACAATCCTTCATCATTCATCAAAAGCATCCAAGAGGCAGTCCAAAATCATAACACAAGTATGTTCTTCAAAGCTCATATGACCAATATATTGATTCTTCTCTCAAGTTCAGCCTTGTTTTACAATGAAACCCATGGAATAAATAGGCTTGAGGAAGGAAAACCTCATGGAGCAACTAGCTATCCCATTGGCCAAGTCAAAATATCTAAACTTGTCCTTGAGGCTTTGCAAAGCCCAAGGCACAAAATATCCCATAAAATATCTAAAAAATGCTAAAAACGGAAATTATATTGACTTTGCAACATTTTCCAAGTGCAAAAATAGCTAAACGCACATTTGGAAAAGGCAGATTTTTGAGGTTCAAAAATTACAAAAATACTTCAAATTTATATCAGGAAAAGGTCCCCTGACTTTCCGGAAACATTTGGCAGCCTTCCCGGTGTCGAAACGGGGCTCATGATGGCCTGTTGGAAAGCTCTCTGTGTCTACTTTCCGGCACAACTAAAATCACCTCAATCTGATGCCTGGAAGCCTTCCAAATCTGTACCTGTGTGTAAAAAGCCAGGAAATTGCAGAGTGCTGATATGCCGGGCATAATGTGCAAAAAGTGAGCATTTTTCGCCAATTTGAGGGGGCGAATGATCTCCAAATGCTCTGAAAATCGCTGAGGACCTGATCATGAAATTATGGCATCAAATGGTATCATCCTCATCCCTTGGAAAATCATCAAACTGAAATGGCGAAATTATGAGTTTTCGACCAAAAACTCAAAAAATGCCAAAAAACAAAAAGTTTCCGAAATGGGCCCAAAATTGGCATGCATGACCCTCAGGGGTCCCTAGCAACATGCTCCGAAGCTGAGGCCAAAATATCAAGTGCTGATGTGCCTTTCTCCTCTTTCCGTGCCGGGCGCTTCCCTTTAGCATCCTTTAGTTTCTCTTGGGCAGTAATACCATGCTGCTGCTCTGTCTCAAACTCCTGCTCATTCTGTTGTTCAAACTGCTGCTCAAACTGCTGCCCTTCCTCTCGTTCCCATTGTTCATCATTACTGAGTTGCTGTTGTCCAGCGCTCTCCCCCTCTTGCCCTTGCTGCTTAAACAAAATTCTACCTTCTCTGTCAGTCACTGTTTTGATCAAGGCGACCATGGTTTCAATTTTAGTGTGAAATGCCCTCTTTTGATATAAGATCCCTGCTCCTTCCAAAAAATACCTTTTCTTGCCTTTGTATATCAATCAGCCAATGAATACACAGTTAACGAGGACAAACATAGTCAAAGTGACCTTCCTGTGTGAGGGTACTTAGCTTGTTGGTGTTTTGAGGAAATAAGACAGCCTTGTCTTTTTAGAGGAAGGAAAAACAATATTCTTCTCAATTCAAAACCCTGCTTTCTTCTTAGTATGCAACTCAACCAACCAATTCAACACCATAAATTCAGTCAACCAGAGGGTATACACACGGTCAGGATTCATTGTTCATAGGACAAGGTGGCAGACCTTGAAATGTTTTTGAGGTGTTTAACAAAGGTTTGTAAGAGTTATAATCAAACAAAGCTCTTCTTCAACCAAAATACTGCTCCCTTCTGGTATACCTTTCAACAAATATATTCAACACTATTTCTCAGTCCAAACAAGGTGTATACACAGTCCAAAGTTGACTGTTCATAGGACAGGGTGATAAAAATACTTCTAAATGCAATGAGATTTACTCACTGATTCTGCCTTATGGAACTGAAAGGCACAACACTGTTTTATATTTTAAACATAAGGAGGAAACTCCTTTGAAAGATCAAAAAATGTTCATATGATGGCTGTGTTGAAAGCTGACCTACTGTTTTCACCCTAATAACACCTTATCTTTCCTTTCTGTTTTCAACAATGCACACAGCTTGACAGATTTTGATTTTGTTTCATCATAGTTTTGAGGGTAATTGCAATGGCTATTCATACAAATTCAAATTCAACCCTTTGTAAGCAAACTTTGCACCTCCTTAACATCACCAGTGCTGGCCATATGATTCAAAGTCAAAGATGTCTCCTTGTCAGTGTCTTCACTTGTTTCTTTTTTTTTATTTTTAGCAGACTGCTGGGAAACTGGCATATCTCCTGAGCTGCCCACTTGAAAAACTTTCCCAAGCTTACTGAGTACCACTGGATCATTCCAATACTTCATCATTGCAGGAGGCCCCCCATTTGAAATGTCATCCAAAACAGGCTCTAAAGCAGGATAGTTCTTAAGCTGGGCCATCTGTGCTTCAAATTGCATTTTTTGTACAGGGTTTGACAACATCTTAATCATATTCATTACTGCTGGATCCTGCATCAGAGAATGGAGAAGGTGTTGTGCCATTGTCATGAACTGAGGATTTTGAATAACCTATTGCATGCTCTCGACATACTTATTTGGATCCAGTTGGGGTGTAGTAGATTTTCCCAGCACCCTTCACACTTTGCTGAAGTTGCTATTTACTTGCATCACTGTCAAGCCGCTGTCCTCCAAACAAGACTATGTCCTAGCCTATCAACTCACTTGTTTTGATAAGGCAACAATGTTTTTTGAATGCTGTGTAAAAAGTCCCTCTTAGGTGTGAGATCCTTGTTCCTTCAGAAAGCCGCCTTTCCACTTAATATGTAGTTCAACAAGCAGATTTTTAAGAGAGAAACACAGCCAAATAAAGATAGACAACCAAAGTAAATTTTCCTATGGAAAGACACCAACTTTGGTGTTTGAGGTAGTAGGACACCCTTATCCTTGTAGAGGAAGGAAAACAAAAGCCCCTGTTTAAAGAACACTGCTCTTTGTTGAGGCCACTTAACCAATAAATTCACAATATAAACACAATCAATCATGGTGAATTTACACAGTCAATAGTTACTGTGTCTGTAGAAATGGTGACAGAGTTTGTGATGTTTTTGTAGTGCGGCAATAAAGGCCAGTAGCTTTCAACAATAAAAAGTCCCCTTCAACCAAACACTGTTCCTTTGGTGTGCTTTTCCACCAGTGGATTCAACCATTATAAACACAATCAATCACAGTGCATTCCCACAGTAAAAAGTCACTTGTACATAGGGCTAGGTGGCAGAGTTTATTATGTTTCTAGGATGTCACAAATAATCTTGTATCATTCAAACCATAAGAAACTCATTTTAGACAAAACACTGCTTTCTCTATACTCTGCTGCTCCTTGCACACATTTTGAAAAAAGACACCTCTGAATGCAAATGATAACTCACCTACTGATTCTGCTTTAGGGAACTAAAAAGGCCAAACACTATTTTTTTTTTTGTCTTTTTAACAAACAAAGGAGATTTTTGGAAAGTCACCAAATTCCATCTAATGATCACTGTCTAAAACATGTCCCATTGTTTTTTTCTTTAAGCCCTGTGCTCTTGTTTCTTTTATCACAATTTTGGGGGCAGTTTCACGGCCTTTTTCTCATTAACAAGACTCACAAGCTTTTAAGGTTTCATCCCTTAGCCAACAGAACTACAGCTCAACTTGTTCCTTCGAAATTTATGACAATACTTCTTGAGGAGTTGGAGCGGTTTTTGACAAAAGAAAAAGGGTTTAATTTTTTTTAATATTACAAATCCTCCAATAAATCACTGTTCTGTCCTCCTTTATGCCAAACAACAAGTTTTGGTTTAATGAAAAACAAACAGTCAATTGATTGCTGTGCTTGGGCAATGGAGTGAGAAAAATACCTTAAAAAAGCTCAAGGGACCTTTTTGATTGGTTGAGCGGCTCTCCAAAGAGTTTTTTAAGGTTTTTAAGTGAATTTTTGACCAGTTCTACAGGAGTGCCGCGGGCTGCTACAGGCGCGTCGCGCAGCAGTGCATTCCTTTGTAAATTTTGTGCACAGGCGCGTCGCGCACTTTTCCAGGAGTGTCGCGCAAGTTTGCAGTTCATTTTGAAGGCCTTCCCGGTGTCAGAATTGGGCGCGAGATGGCTCGTTGGAAAGATGTGGAAGTATAATTTCCAGAAAAACTTTAATTTTTTCATTTGGTGTCCATTTGATCCTTCAAAAATTGATTTTCCCAACACTAGTCAAAACTGGTGAATCCTGGTGCAGAAATGCATCGAGCTGTTTGTAGGCCATTTTTGAATGCCTTCCCGGTGTCGGAATTTGGCGCGAGATGGCTCGTTGGAAAGCTGTGGAAGTCTAATTTTCAGAAAAAACTTGAATTTTTTCATTTGGTTTCCATTTTATCTTTCAAAAACTGACTGTACCATCACTGGTCAAAAATGGTGAATGCTGGTGCAGAAAAACATAGCGTTGATTGCAGGCTACTTTTGGATGCCTTCCTTTTGTCGGAATTTGGCCCGAGATGGCTCATCGGAAAGCTATGGAAGTATAATTTCCATAAAAATTTGAATTTTTTCATTTGGAATCAATTTTGTTGTTCAAAAGCTGACTGTCCCATCACTGGTCAAAAGGATAAATCCTGTTTGTTTTGTTTCTTTGGTGACAATTTTAACACCGAAATTCAAAATTTGAATAATGTCCGGATGACATATAGACCATTCTCTGCCACTTTGTCAATCCTTGATGTTGATATTAATTATGTAAACCCCACTTTAAAACTGTTTAAAAAACCTGAAGACTGCTTTGTTTTTGAAAGGATATGGTTTATATTGTCACCATGCTTTGACAGTCTCTGTCTCCAACTTGCTTCTTCAACCTCTTTCTTACTACAGGTTCCCAAATTTGATGAAATTATTTGGATTTTAATCATGGCTCTTTGATTAATAAAGGCGCCCCTTTTCAAAATGCTTCTTTTCTTGTAGGTTCTTCATTAGCCTTTTCTTCCACTATAGGTGTCAAACTTTGCTGCAGTTTTTCATAGTTTGCCATGGTCTTTTATTTAAGAAGGGCACCCTTTCACTACATTCTCCTACTTGTAGGTGTATCATCTATGATATATCTGTCTTTTTAAATAATGAAAAAGCTGATTTGTTTCAAACCCTCCAAACCCTGACAGTATGTCAAATGACTTCTTTGCCTATTCATAAACTTGTATACCTATTTATAATGTCTTTTTGGGAACTAATCTTGAATTGCCTCCCATCATTTGTGATGTATATCTGAAAGGGGAAATTTATGAACCAGGAAGAACAGGGCCCTTTGAAACACAGTTATCATTTCCTTTGACCAGTGCAATGATCTTTCTTTTTGTAATAGAATCATTCCAAGGTTCAAATCTGTCCACTGCTTGACACTTTTGGTGATATTTGTAACAAGGAAAAACCACTCAAGATCTGTCAAAGAGCATTGAAAGCTGTTTTGTCATTTTAAAAGGAGGTGGTCTGTCTTCTTCCAACCTGGTTGATAGTTTCTGCTTCCAGGTGATTCATAAGCTCCTCCTTTGATGGTAAGTGCCATATTTTAGTTGCATCCATTCGTACTATCTTTCTCTGTTTACTTGAAAGGAACTCTTTTAGACTTCTTGGAATGCGACAGTGAGGTGTTGTTTGACCCCTTCTCCTAAGGAAACTGCTCTCTTTTTGTATCAATGGCATGCATATTCAAATTGTCTCTTGTCCACTATGAAGTATAGTTTGAAAGACATTTCCCTATGAGAAGGAAAACCAACACCTTTTGAAACATAAACACCATCTGTTGCCTGTGTAATGACTTTTGCTTTCCTTCTTTGTCTCTTTCCACTGTATCTTTGACCAATCAGTCTTTAACAATAGTCAATGCCTTGGCCATCTACTCATGAATGAAGGAGGCCCTTCACTTGGCAAAGTATCTGAAGATTGTTTGATAAGCCTGCCTGACAAGGGTTTTTCTTGGATATGATGGTAAGCAAACAAACTTGAAAACATTAATACTTTTACCTTCTACCTGCAATCACTACTGTGCTTCAGAAAAAGCCTAGTCAAGGTGTCACTGTCTCACTGTACTGCTCTTTGCTAAGGGGAACTGAAATGTCACCATTTGCCTTGGTCAACTTATGACAAATTATTTGAAAGATAATCTCTGTGAGTAGGGAGGTTAGCACCCTTTGAAAAACAACCACCTTTTCTTCTGCTTGTGTAATGACATGATTTGTCAACATTTCTTCAATTTGGTCTTGTTGAAAAACGGTACACTTATGATTAGGTGTTTTTACTATTGGTATGCCTCTCTAACATTTCCTTGATTCACATGATTTAGCTTACTCATGACTTCCTTTCTGAAGACCCGAGCTACTGTTTTCCTTTAAACTTGCATACTTGATTCTATCACAATTGTGATTATCACATCCTGGAAAACCTAGGTCTAGTGTTCTTGTTCGGTAAAAGCAAACACAGACTTTGCAATCCTTGAAATCAACTCTTTGTGACCGCCACCTCTGCTTGTAGAGGAAGGAGCGCCTAACTCTGCCAAAAGTAGAGGAGGTTCTAGGCCTTGACAATTTACCGATTTGCTGAGTGATTGGTGTCTTTCTTACTTTGTGATTTTGTGCGGAAGAACAGGTCTTGATGAGTGACTCTCTGTTTTAACGAGACATATCTAGAACTCATGTTACATTTGGCTTGTTTATTCTTAACGTGGAATTCGAAATTTTCTCCTGAGATGAAGTTATATTTCCTGTCTTTTGCAGAATCCATAAAACACTGTGAAACACCTAACAATCAGCTTGAGACTGTGGTTTATGCAGTGCTGAGACCTAGGGATATAAGTGGCGCGACCTAGAGCTGTGATCAACTTGATTTTCAGAGTAGGAGGTTGGTCATGATTGGTCTGTAGCAGATGAGGGTTTTTTGGCCTTTTGATGGTTGCCAAGGGTGAAATGCCTTAAAGCGCCACTTCCTAACATAGAGGAGACTTTTGAAACAGATTTGGATTTTTCCTTTTGGAGCTGATGGGCAGACCTAGTAGGGCTGAAGCTAGATAGGATAGTGATAATGAGTTTTGACTTTGACATGGGCGGACTGAATAGTAGAAGGGCGAAAAAAGTTTTATGAGGGTTTTCTAGATGACAAATTGACATATGGAAATCAGCTTCTAGAAAACTCAGCTATGGATTTAGTCATCACTAACATGTGAAAAATACTGATGACTAACAGACTAGAGCCTTTCTTGTTCTAATTTAAAATATAAGTAAGAAAATATTTTCCTCCATGCTTGACATGTATAGTTTTTTTTTGCGACTATTTAATTTACATATAATTTTCCAGATGCAGTCATATTTGTAATGACAATGCCACTATTCTTATATACACGTCTCTCTAATATTTTGTTATGTATATGTTAACTTGTCTCTGATGATGATAATAATTTTTTTCTCTATATGTATATTATTTATGTATCATTTGGTCTAGACAAGAAAGATTCTGAGGATTTCTTTAATGGAGAACCCTAGTCTCTTCCTTAGGTCCCAATTCTATTAACATATAGGACTCGGGGTTTATACTATAGACATAGACTCTACTATATACTTAGAAAATTTCCTCTTAATATAAAAAATAACCATGAATTTATTTCTTACACAGACACATAGAACAATATTTCTAACACACCACTTATCTAGTTAATGAAAATTGGTTTGCCACAAAAAACAGAGTGGGCAATGGGATATTTCTCCTCCCATCCAACGAGAACTAGTTTCCACTATCTAGATCTCCCCTTGGTCTAATTTCAAATCCAAGGAAATTCCTTGACAAAGACCACACTTGGTCCAACACAAGATTCCTTTTGGCCGTGTCCTCCAAAACCAACAAGGTTTCTTCAGGATTTTCCCCTCACCTTCTTAGCTAACATTTTTACCTTGCTGAGACAATCTATCTCTAGGGAGAGAAATTTGGCAAGACACCTGCCTCTACCCATAGCCCTTCTTGGGGATTTACTAACTATCTCGTAACAAATATTCTTTAGCACATTTTTCCACTATAATTTTACATGGTTGATCACATGCAATTTATTTTATTATTATTTAATATTAAAGCAAAAAGAAAATTTATGTACATCATGTGTTCATACTTAACACTCAACATGGGCCCCATATTTTGTAAAATCAAATTCAACAGGAAAAGTAAATAAATATTTACATTAAGTTATTGGGGGTATTGCATCTCTCCCCCCTCCCCCCCCTCAAACAAAACAACGTCCTCAATGTTTCTTGGTCCTTGGAATAGGCGGGGATATGCCTCACGCATAAAAGTTTCATCTTCCTAGGTAGCCTCTTCTGGGCTAAAGTGCTTTCAATGCAATTTAACCTGGGTGATTACTCCCTTCCGTAGCATATTTTCTGATGAAAATAATAAGAGGGGGGATGAATCAATATTTCCTTCAACTCGTATATATGGAAGTTAATATTTTTCACAAATTGAACTAGAAGTTAAGGAACAAAAATAAAATGATTTTATTAACACAAAGTTGAGGGCATCAATCCTCTTTTATAATGAATCAAGCTCCAACCTTTACAATTTTTTTTTTTCTAAGACTCCAATCTTGGATGAAGACTCCAACCCCCAATAATTAGGCTCGAACCTTTACAATATTTTTCAAGCACCAACTTGATAAAAATATGACACTAATCTCATCAAGCTTCAATGATAAAAATAAAGTTACAAAACAAACTCAATATTGTCTAGAAGAATAGCTAAATATGCAATTTTGTCTTCAATTTAGGTAGATCTAAAATAGTTGTCCTTTCAGGTTTGCAAAGAAAGCTTTCACACATTTCCAACGAACCATAAAATGTCTTCAAGGAGTGCTTTTCATAAGTTTGCAATAGAACGATTTCACAGGTCTGCAATAATGAGCCACCTTAGGTATGCAATAGTGTTCCAATGATCCACCTCAGGTTTATAAGAAACGATTTCAAAAGTATACAAATGCGAGCTTCCACAAGTCTTTAGCGCAAGTATGAGAGAAGTGTCATTACCACTGCAAGAATTCGATTTCAAAAAGTGTTACAACAAATCATCACAAGTCTTTTCAATCTGATGCTACAATTGTGAGTATACATAGGTCTGAATTGTCTACACTGATTTGCAATGGAGTGTGTCAAGGTACATATGTTCAAGTTTCAATAACCATAGATACTCCAGGACCAAATACCTCAATGTTTGCAAGAAATTCGGTCTGCTACAGGTGCCACAAAACTTATTTCACAGGTAGAAAAACAAACTTCATGAGTTTGGAAAATACTCTCTCTACAGGTCCAAATATCTCTGAAGCTTCTGCACTCATGTCACAGATTCCAGGTATATTATACACATCCGAGTTCATTTAAATAATTATTCTTTTAACCTTTTCAGTTCATGAGTTGTCAACTAATTCCTTCACCCTACAATTGATTTCACTTGTCTGAACCAAGGAGAATCTAAGCTTAGTCAAATTGTCATTGCTTACTTTATAGTGATTCATTGCTTCTTGAAAGGCCACATATTATGGAGAGCTGGCATGTGAAGAGGAGGTCAACTAGTATCCAACATAATATGAATTCGTCCATTAAATATGCAACATCCAACATCCAATATCAAATATGTAATATGTTCAATGTTATTAAGTTCTTTGATTATGTTATTGCATGCAACATTTGGAAATTTAATTGTGTATTGATGTCGTGGTTACATGTAGGGTAGTCTTCATGTTGTGGTTTTTATTAATGCATTTTAGTGTTGTTGTTGAGGAGCACTAAAATCAAGTGTTGTAGAGGAGTATAATATGATTTTATGGTTTACTTCAATGCAAACTAGGGAGTACATTATAATGCTATGGTTTGCTTCAATGAAAATTAGGGTTTTAATATTCTTCAGTTAAGGATTAATAGAGTTAGGGGTTCATTATGTTAGGGAATTAATATTTAGGGTTTAGGGTTCCATTAATGTTGATAAGCTTAGAGAATTATTCAATAAGGCTAGATGTTAGGGTATTAGATTTATGGATGACATTATATTTACATCAATGACAACCTTATCCAACAATATCCCCCTTTGTCATTGATGGAAATATACTCCTTTCAGCATTCTCCCCCACTTTGAAATCAATAGAAACCTCTTCATACGGCACTCCCCTTGTCATGGTGTTTCTCCCCCTATCATGGTGCTACTATAATGGGATGCAAGAGAGATGAAACCCATATTTTGTTGAATATATTCAAATGCTTATTGTTGTAGGGGTTTTGTGAAGGTATTTGCAATTTTCTCCTTTGTGTTGACATACTCCAATCTAAAGTTATGTTCTGTAACCTATTATTGGAGAACATTATACTTGATTGGGATATGTTTAATATTTGAATGCATCACATGTTTCATTGAAAGACTGACGACAATATTTTTATCACAATATATGGTGATTGGTTGATTAGTTTCTATCTTGACATCTTTTAGAGCTTCCTTCATACATAGGATTTGAGTACAACATTCTGCAGAAGCTATGTATTCGGCTTCAACTATGGAAAGAGATATAAATTATTTCTTTTTTTAAGACAAGATAGAAGGCAATATCCTAAAAATAATGCATTCCCACTAGTATTTTTTTTTTATCGTCCACGCTTCCTTCCCAATCTGCATCAGTGTATTTAGTCAAGGTAAGTGTTGCTTTCTTAAGATACCATAGTCCAAAATCAAGAGTATCTTATATCTAAGGATTATTTTTACAACCATAAAATGAGATTATTTGGGAGTTGATTCTGATTTTTACACCATTCCTACTGTCAGCATAATATCTAGTCATGAAGCTATCAAATATAGGAGGAATTCAATCATTGATATGTAAAGAGTAGCATCTATTAAAGGGGATTCATCATCGTTACTTAGTTTGAAATATGTAGTCATATGTGTGCTCACAATAGCACATTCTTCCATCCCAAATTGATTGAGAATATCTCTAAGATATTTTACTTGTGATATGAACATGATTTCTTTGGTTAGAGTTACTTTAAGTACAAGGAAGTAGGATAGCTCACCAATCATCGACATTTCAAATCATTTTGAAATATTTTGAGAAAATTAATGACTCATTTCATCATTGTTGTCGACAAAAATCAGGTCATCAACATACACAAGTGTGAGAAACAATTTGTTTCTGTCTGTCTTCATGTAAATATTGCTTCCAAATACTCCCATTTCCAAGTCTTGCTATTGTATATAATGATCTAGTCTCATGTACCAAGATCTTGGAGATTGTTTTAATCCATATAAGGCTTTCTTCAATTTACAAACAAAGAATTTTCTTTTTGTTAGATCGAGCACTTCTCATTGTTCCATGTAAAACTCTTCCTTTAGGTCACCATTTAGAAATGTTGATTTTATGTCCATTTGATAAATTTCAAAACCTTTTGAACAAGAAAATTCCAAGAACATCCTTATAACTTCCAATCATGCTACGGGAGAAAAGGTTTCTTCAAACTCAATTCCTTTAATTTGTGCTTACCCTTTGCAAACCAACCCTGCCTTGTTTTTGGTGATTTGTCCATCCTAATTCATCTTATTATTGAAAAATCACTTGGTTCCTATAACATGCTTGTCTTTTGGACGAGGTACTAATTCCCAAATTCCATTTTTTTTTCGATTTGATGCATCTCATCTTCCATTTCTTTTATCCAATAAGGATCCTTACTAGCTTGAGTGAAATTTTATGGTTCTATCATGTATAATAAGGAAATATTATTCATTTTTGGTGTATTAGTCATTTGACTTCAAGTTTGTATTCCATCATCTACATCTCCAATAATTTGATCTTCTAGATGATGCTTTTGAATGAACTTTATCCTTGATGGAGTTTGAGATGACTCATTTTGACTTTCTTCTTCCTTTTCTTCCTTTGTAGTATCATCTTCAAGTTCTCCAAATTAGGATCTTCTTCAATGGTTTCAACTTCTATTTTAGGAAGCGCATCGTCACTCTTCATATCAATGCTTTCAACTACTTTTCACAACTGATTGTTGTAGCATTTGTAGGCTTTGCTTCTTGTAGAATATCCAAGAAATATTCCTTCATCAACTTGAGAATCGAACTTACCTGGAGAATCATCATTGATCTTCATAAATAATTTACTTCCAAACATTCTAAAATATTCCACCGAAGTAGGTTTTACTTTCCATAGTTCATATGGAGTTTTTTTTCAGTATTTATTTGGAGTTGAGTCCCGTTCATAATATATATTGTTTCTCCAACTACTTCTCTCCAAAATTTTGGATGCATTTAGCTACAAGTAACATTTTTCTTTCCATCTCTTGCATGGTTCTGTTCCTTCTTTAAACTAATCCATTTTGTTGTGGAGTTATAGCAACAAATATTTCCCTTTTGATTCCATGTTCTTCACAAAATTCATTTAATTATTTTGAAGTAAATTATCCACCTCTATCTATTCTAAGGCACTTGACTTTTAATTCTCTTTCATTTTTACAAGAGCCTTGAAATTCCTAAATAATTCTAGTGCTTCAGATTTAAATCTTATGAAAACATACCCACATCATAATAGTATAATCATCTAGGAATAATATAAATTACCTTTCCCCTTATAGAGTTGGATTTTTGGTGGGTCCATTTAAATCTGCATGGATGATATCCAAAGGCTTTGATGTTGAGCATTCCTTGGACTTGAAGTTGGTCCTTGTTTGCTTGCCATGTTGACATGGTGCACAAATAACCTTTTTAGGTTTTTAAATAATAGGAATGTCTCTTACTTCTTGTGTTTTGCTGATTTTTACCAAAATTTTAAAGTTTAGATTTCCCAATCACTTGTGCCATAACCAACTTTCATTTGGTTGACTTGTATAGCATTTTTCTTCTTGAATTTCACTAAGAACATACACATTATCTAATGTTCTTACTCCTTTTCCCACAATTTTTTTAAGAAGACTTTCTTATCTCACAATCTTTGACACTAAAAATAATGTCATGTCCTTGGTCACAAATTTGGTTGACGCTTAGAAGATTGTGTTTGAGTCCTTCAACGGGTAGTGCATTTTGTGCTTTTCCCTTACCATTGATGAGAGTCACTGTGCCTTTACCAGAAATATTAGCATATCCACTTCCAAAACATACATTTTCATCCTTTTTGTCCAGCAAGATAAACTTCTTTTGGTCATCGGTCATGCGCTTAGAACATCCACTATCTACAAACCATTTGTTTTCCTCATTTAGTGCACACAAGGCTAGAATAAATTTATCGGTAGTAGTTTCCTTCGGTCTCCAAATCTTTCCTTTTGGATCAAAAGGACAATTTTGTGCTTCATGGCCTATATTATTACGTTTGGATCATTCTATACTATATTTTGACAAAGGATCAAATGCGTTATAAGCCTTGATCTGATCTTGTTTCCATGAATCAACATATTTATTTTGGAAATTGGTCCTATACCTTCTATAATTATCAGCCTTATTGTTTCCATAAGCCTTTCAATGCTTAGCTTAGTGACAATTTTTTTTACAAAAGAAACAATGACCAAGAAAATTTGTTTGATACCTATTAAGGTAGTGTTGGCTTTATGTGGCATCTTTTTCTGGAAAATCCTTCTTCTCATTTCTTGGATTATTGTAAGGATATATTTGATCTGCATGGACCTATTTCTCTCTTCTTGGATAATTTAAAAGAGAATCAAAATATATTTTTGGCATTTTGTTATGTAACCAGTTCACAAAATAGAAGAAAATATAGATCAACGACTTAAAAATGATCCTCTTCGAGGGGGAAACCTCCTTTAAATTATGCAAATGAACAATTCCTGGATGACACAAATTATAAGACCTAGTTGGTATATATAGGAGTCTAAGGGGTCATAATATAATGAAATCCTATGTAACAATAATAATGTAAGGGTGCAACAATAAAAATAGTTGGCTTCTATGGGGCACAACAATAGCAATAGGGGGCTACACTAAAAATAAAAATAAGGGGGATACACTAGTATTATAGGGACCTAACATGCCCCTCTCCTTCAAAAAAGTGTTGTCCTCAACTCTTGAGTAGTTTCAGATGCTTATGTATAAATTTTCATCCTCACATGTGAAATCTTCAACAGGTAAGTTCTTCCACTTAATGAGATACTCTGAAATTAATCGATTATGTAGTTGTTGGGTTCTTGTTTCTGTGACTTCTTCAGGCTCAAATATGATTTTTCCTTCTTTGAAAAGTTCTGGAAACACTGTTTGAACTGGAAGCTTGTCACTGATAACCTTCTTTAAGCATAAAACATGGAAAACTAGGTGTACTCGGGAAGATGTAGAGAGCTCCAATTTGTATGCCATAGTACCAATATTTTGCAACACCTTGTAAGGACCATAGTACTTGGGTGATAATTTATTATCCTTCTTAGCTTGCTTGAGGGAAATTTTTTGTATGGTTGTTACCTTATATATACCCAATTTCCTACATCAAAACTTCTTTCACTGTGATGTTGATTTCTCTGTTGTTTCATTCGATTCAGCGTCAGAGTGAGTTTATCCTTTAAGAGTTGGAGAAATTGTTGTTGATTCTTGATGTGATCTTCCACTACTTGAACCTTATAATTTTATCTTAAAGATGATGTGATGTATGGTGGATGATATCCATAAAGTGTCATAAATGGGGTGATTTTTGCTATAGTATTGAAGGAAGTGTTATACCACCATTCAACTAGAGATAACCACTTAAACCATTGTGTTTGTTTATCAAATAAAAAGTGACGATGATATCCCTCCAAACATTTTTTCACTATCTCATTTTTCCCGTTAGATTGAGGATGATAAGATGAGCTATGAGCTAATTGAGTACCAAGACCAAAAAATTATCCTGTCCAAATTTTTTTAGTGAAAATGAGATCTTTGCCACTTACAATAATCTTTGGGTTTCCATGTAGCTTTTGGATTGTTTCCATAAATGCAGTAGCAACTGTATTGGATTTAAAAGGATGAGATAATGCACAAAAGTGTTCATACTTGGTAAGTCTATCAACCACCATCATGATGATACTCTTTCCTTCACTCTTGGGTAAACTTGTGATAAAATCCATTGATATACCTCCTCCCAACACTGAATTGGAATGGATAAAAGTTGTAACAGACCCGAGGTATTAATTATCTGAACTTTATTTTGTTGGCAAACCAAACATTCTATCTCAACTTATGAATATCATATTTAAGCCCATCCAAAAAAAATTCTTCTCGGCCCTCTAGTAAGTTTTTAAAAATCCTGCGTGCCCTTCTAAGGGGTAGGTGTGAAATTCCAAAAGAATATTTTTCTTGAGTTGGGAATTCTTACAAAGATATAAGTGATATTTGTACCATAATGAATCATTTTTCTAGCTAAATGTATCAGATGCACTGGGATCTTGCTGCAAATTTTTAATGGGTGTCCACACCTCTTCGCCATTCCTCCATTCATCTCTTGCTTTGGTTATCCAATCATGTTGGATAATAGAAATGGCACAAGCAATGCTTCCATTTCCTCATCCTTTCTTGAGAGTGCATATGCAACAACATTTTTCTTTCCTTTTTTGAAGATGATTTCAAAGTCATAAACCAATATCTTTGTGACCCATTTTTGCTACTCTTCTGAAATTAATATTTGTTCCAAAAATTATTTAAGACTGTCATGATCTATTTTTACCTTGAAGTGTCTTCCCATTAAGTAAGGTTTCCATTTCTTTAGTGCATGTATTATTTCCTACATTTCCTTCTCATAAATATGTTTATGTAAATACTTTCCTTTGATTGGATGACTTTCAAAAGAAATGTGTCTTCCTTCTTGCATTAAAACAACACCAATTCCATTTCCCAAGGCATCACATTCCACAATAAAGGTTTTTGTGAAGTTTGGCATAGCTAAGAATGGTGCTTGGCACATTGCCTCTTTAAGATGTTCACAAGCCTTAGTTGCTTATGAAGTCCAATAAAATACATCTTTATTTAGTAATTTTGTTAGAGGTGCTGCTATTCTCCCACAATTCTTAACAAACTTGTGATAATACCCTGTCACCCCGAGAAATCCTCGAAGATGCTTTATGGTTGTGGGGATTTTCCATTCCTTAATGGATTTAATTTTTTTAGGGTCTACCTTAACACCCTCATAAGATACAATATTACCCAAATATTCCACCCCATTAGAGGAAATTTCAGCCTAAAAGTGGCCTCCTAAGGAAAATTAATAAAATAATAGTTAATATAATAAAATAAGAGTTGTGAATTTTGGAGGGAAAATAAGAAAACTACCTTTTTTTTTTTTAAATGTATTTTTGGTTTATCTCGTTATAGGTTTACTCAAGTTTCAAGTGTAGACACTCGTTGGATGTGGAATTAAATTACGCATCCAATGAGTACCCATTATGCATAATCTTGAGAAGGCCAACATTGATAAAAACTACATATACATTAAAAAAACGTGTTCAATGCGTTTTTTCTAATGTATCTGCAATTTTTTTTTTTTTAATCAATGTCGGCCTTCTCAAAAGTATGCATAATGGTTACTCATTGGATGCGGAATTTAATTCCGCATCCAACAAGTGTCTGCAATTGAAATTTGAGTAAACCTAGAAGGAGATAAGCCAAAAATACAATCAAAGAAAGTAGTTTTTCTTATTTTTCCTCCAAAATATTTACATGTACCTCTTTTTAAATTTAAATGATTTTGATTGGTTTACATATTATGACGTGGAAATTATATGAAAATTTCATGGGAATTTGTAGGCTGAAATTTCCTATAATGCGTGTACTCCAAAGAAACATTTGGATGTTTTTTCATATAATTGTTTCTCCTCTATTAGTTTGAGCACCTTGTCAACATGTTGAACATGATCCTTCCAAGACTTGATTTTCTAAGGAAGGGTGTTGTAGCTCCTAGAGAAAACCCCTAGGTTGAAGAGAGACCAATTCCTCGGACATCTTGAAGAGTGCTTGCATGATATCCTTGAATTGTTCACTTACACTCAATATTTAACTTGATTTTAGAAATAATTGGTTTAAAATCTTCTTTAAGAAGAGAAATACAAATCTAGCTATAAAATAATACTCATAGAAGCATTAAGGTCGAACTCTACTGGCCAAAATTACATGATTATGTATTTTTATCAGTCATTGTAGTATATGGGAGAGAATAATTATGAATTAGTGAAACCAAACACACATGGCTTAGTAAAGAATCTCGTACATCAAATTTCAGTAGGAAACAAATGAGAGAAACATTTCGATGAAATGCTAAGTTACATGAAGCGCATATTAAGGATATTAATTTTTAATCATTTGCAAGCATCTTAGACCAACATTAAACATAGATGAATCCATGAATTCATAAGAAAAATATCCAAAAAATACTATTACAATGATGTAATATGGGAAGAAAATGAAGAGATATGGAACAAACACAAAGAAAATACATACTACAGCCTCATATGAGCTGAAATTACAAAATTTGTTCATTACTATTCAACAGGGCATACATTTCATTGGAAATTTGCAGAGCTTCCCTCTTGAAACAAAATTTGGAACCCTTGGTTCTGTATCATAATTATTTTTTATATGGCCTCTAGAAGAGAACCCCTGATTTAGCAGTGAATCATCATAACAAAAATATTAGCGTGCTTTAGTCGAACAACTGTACTAGCCAGATCCTAACTAACTAGAATTGAGTCTCTCAAAATAAAATATTCACATGAAACATAAAATATCAAAGTGTCATGATCGACACAATCAACCATATCTTTAATCACGATAGACAGGTTCAGGATGCAGTGTCACTGGGTCAATGATCTGGAGCACTTGAGGATTGATGAATTGTTCACATATCTGCCACAACATTGGAGTTGGTAGAGGAGCATGAAAGAACCATTGATATGTGATATTGAGATTTGTGAGCCCTGCATAGTTCAACCTCATATGGAACAAGGTCTTCACCAATCCTAACAATTGAAAATCTCTTCTCAAATAATTAACCACAGTCATTAACTTTCAGGGTGGAAGTCTTCTCATGAGATGAATCCACCTTGCTCTTGGCCTCTACTAACAAATGACTATATTTTTCCCATAATATTAGAACTCCTAAAAAATCCCAATAGTTGGGAAACCCTGCTCTTACTCTCTCCTCAAATTCTAAGTTGAAGGTAGGCACATATTTCAGCACCACGTCTAGGCATATCCGTGATAACAACTTTGGATCTGGCCTCCTCCTTATGAACTACTTTGGAGATATCCATGATAACAACACCCTATCCACCACATATATAGCCCTCAACTCATTGAGTGGATTCTCATTTACATACTGGAATAATTTATTGGAAATATGGGAATTATTTTCACCTTGTTCTTTAATATCTAGGATGAAGAAATCATAGTCCTTGATCTCAATCTTCTCCTCATCCATCATAGTTATGTGCTCCCAATTTTTTTTCATCTCTGCTATTATTTCATCCCAAATCAGTTGCTTAGGTTGCAAGATGGACATATTTCCTTTTAGTTTGCATTTGAGCTCAGAGATCTCATGATTGGATGCATGTAGGTTCTTACTGATAAGATCTGCATTAGTCATGGTAGTCTCGAGCTACTTTTATTTTTTTCCAGGGATAGTTGGGCAGTGTCTAAGTCCTTCTGCACTTTCTTGAGCTCCCCTTCTGAGAGTTGGAGCTCGGTTAGTGTATTTGTAAGTTGTTATGTGGGATTATAAGGGTTCTTAGGCACAATCACTACACAAATGTGAATGTCTATTCTCTGCTGAAATTATGATACCCGATGCTTAAGAGCCACTACCTCATTTTTTCTTTCTATCGGTTATTTTTCTAGGATATATTTTTCTTCCTCCACTTGTGCAAGTTCCTTGAACTGCACATGTTCGCTGGCTGGCATCTTTAGCTTGTGTCTTAGCTCATGAACCTATGCTTGTGAGATTTGGAGAAGGGCCTCAAATTCAAATTTATCCTCTGGATTCACCCACAACTTCACAATAAACTCCTTGAAGTTCTCATTCTGTATATGTAGAGCTCTGAAGTTAGCTCTATCTTGCTTTAATATTGTTGCTGTTGATAAATCTAGGGCATTAGCATTAGGTGATTTCTCTTCTATTAGTGACTACTTGCAAATGATTTTTACTACTTTATATTAATATCTTCTTATTGTTAGATTATTAGTGTTCTTATTCATTAAAGAATAACTAATTAATGAACATAAATATATAAGAGACAAAACATGTAGACTATGAGCCAGGGCCAAACCTCTCACTCTTTGAGAGGAAAACCCACATAAATTATTCTTATAGAGATTCCAATTGACGAATACCAAGACCATGAACCTTGACCTATTAGCCACTCCAAGACCAAGACATAATCTCTTAAGATAGTCAACCTTCTTCTTTATTCTTCTTCCACATAAACCTTCTTCGATACACAACAAACAAACTGAGATCATCTCTATCATAGCAATGAACTTTCATGTCACTGTCACCACTGAAACTCATCACCAAACTGTGATCATCGTAGCAACATTGAATCTCATTTTCATGTCATCAAAGATAGCATCAAATCTCTATAGATTATTTATATTACTGATATAAGACTTCTTCCTAGCATCGAGACAGAGATATGAACTTCATGTCACTGTAATCATACACACAAACTTTAGAGATACATATAACATGCCTTTTGTTCTATGATCAGAATTCTGGGAGAGATACGAGATTCATTTTTTACTGTGATCACCCTTGAAACTTATCATTGTTTTCTACATCATCTGAACTCATTTCTGTACTGGAGATATGAACCATACTTTTACTTAGCCCATCCGAGAACTTGAGAGATATATGTCCTCATTTTCCATAGAAAGGTCCTTGCTTTCACTTATATGTCTCTTCAAAATCCATCCAAACTTACCTCCTTTTTGTGGTAAGAATTTTAGAGGAATCTGAGCTTGATGACTGATCTGATGTGAAGAGCCTACACACATATTTATAGTGGTTTCCATTTATAAATAAGCCTACCTGAGCTTGCCAAATAGATGTGTCATTTGAGGTGAGCTCACATGAGTTCTTCCATACAGTTTGGAGGCCGATTTTGAAGAGGAGGACTGTGCTTGTCTTTGGAGGGATTATGGACACTTTAATAGACTCATATACATTTGACACATGCTCAGGAAGATCTATTCATACATGAAATTAATTCTTTGACTCTAATGATAAATACTAAGGCTCTTAATGGGATCCATTAATAAATAAAATATATTGCTCATGAAACCCATGAAGAAATCCTTACTTTAATAATTTTATTTTCTTCTTTACATCATTTACAGAAGTCACAATTACATGTCATTATGAAGACCGAACCTAGTTACACTTTTCAACACTCCCTCTTAACTAGGGAGGTATTCATAATGGTATTGGTCATTCTCAATATGAATAATTTCTCATAAGAAGAATCAGATTGGTAACCCATCTGTCTATCATCATATCAACCATAATTGTCACATAGCAAGACCTTGACTAACAAATCTATCCACATGATCATAGCACAATGTTGGAGATGCCAACGATTCATAAACACCATAATCATTGTCTCTCAAGGTACATACTCTACCCGAGTGTTCACAGATTATGACCTACTTTGGACTATTCTTATCTTGGATAGCTAGTCCTCAAAGATTATCGATCCATGACTACTCTTATCTTGGATGCCCTATCTCATCCTAAAAGAGTATCAGATGCCAGATGATTACCCAATCCTCCATTCTGTCTTCCTAGGTGAATACCAAAATGATGTATCTATCTCTCCCTCTCAATTAGAGAGGACATATAATTTCCAATAATGGAATGTACTCATTCCTACAGAAGGAATGTACCTAATCTCCCTCTTGGCTTAGGAATTTCCAAGTTTCTTCCAAGTAAGAAAATTATTTTTAGGATCCACCTTAATTAGGGACCTACAACAACTCCTCAACCAATTTCTTGAAAATATCCTTCCTTCGATGTCATGAATTTATTTTTCAATGAGTCTTCATCTTTTGGGGCTTCTTCATAGGGCAAAAACCATCCATCACTCTCATCCATGGGTCAGTAATGTCATTATTAATTTCACAAGAAAGTGATATATTAGTCTTCATTTGATCTTGCTTCATGTCATGCTGCCTTCATATTTTCTGAAACGATCTATCATCCTTATATATGGTCCTCTTGGAAGACATCCAGTTCTTCCCTAAGCAGTCTTTCATAAGCCCATCTAGATATTTGTTCAAAATAAGAAATGAAAAATTAAATAATACTTACCTTTGTGATGGTATTTCATCATGATATCTTCCTTTAGATATCAAAATACTGCATAAATGTTGACACATCTCCCAAATATATCCATTTTCAAGGGTCTCCATTTTTTTTAGACTTCCATCAAAGTCTTCATATCTTTCTGGGAGTTTTCCTAGTCAAATCTTCTTGGTCTTTGGATGTTTATTTCCTTTACCATGGTTTTATATCTCACGATCCTTCCTTCCTTTCTTCACAAATTTCTTTCCCATGAGCTTCCATTCAGAGTTCCTCAATCATAGTCAATCACCTTATACTTCATATGAGGACATATTATGTTGATTTCATCTAGTGTGACCCATGCCTTCCGGTAAACTTTCATATGAGGAGATTCCTTTCCTTTGATCATGCTTCTCAAGATCGAGCAGTGATCCATGTTACCTACAGCCATACAACATGGCTTTATAATATTGAATACAAGCATCCATACCTCATTTACCTTTAGGCCATCTAGGCTTTCTTTAGCAACTTCCTTGATTGAAACGAACTTCAACCCCTTGATTTTCTTCCTATATTATGTCATCATACCATCATCCCATGAATTCCAAAAGTTGGATTTCCTGATGAAACTATTCAAATTGGAAACAAGAAACATTGAAAATGGAAAAGAGAAATGGAAACCAGAAAATAGCACCCATAAATGGCACCATATGAGGCTTCTGATTTAATTTTCCCTTAATTAAATTGGAAGAAAAATTGTAATTTCATCTCATGAAAACTTGTATTAGTCAACTGGGTCAGGAAGACTTAGTTAGCTTATGAAATTCGAGTTAGAGGTAAAAAAGGAGGCATGTAGAGGACTTTCATATTTTTAGGGGGTCTAGTTACAATTATTTGTGAGTTGTAATTAGCTAACTCAAATAATTGAGTTAAAATCAGTTTAACTAGTTCTAACTGAGAGATGAGCTAGAGATATATAGGTCCAATGAATCAAATATGATTTAATTCACAATGAGTGATAAATCAGTTAACTAATAATTCGGTATAAATAGTTGTTTCATGTTAGTTCTAAGGAAATCCCAGTTCAGATCGAGGTTAAAGGGAAGATAACTATCAATTGTACTATCATAAAATTGTACAGATCATACATGAGGCCATCGGGAGCCTATAAAGGATTAAACAATCATTAATTGGGAATTTCCAAATTAATAGGGGCTCAATTAGCCCAAGAATGCGTAAGGAAGGTTGGGCAGGAAGTGGCAAGAAAGAGGCTAAATACTTGAATGATTTTTCTTAGATTGCAAGCCCAATTCGAGCAGGATCAGAGTGAGACAGTCAATAGAGTGCATGAAGTTTCCCGGTGGATAAAGGGAATTGTATTGTTTCATGATATTGAACATATGAAATGTACATATAATAAGGTTTTGAGCAGTTTATTTCCTCAAATAAATCTTGTGTTGTGCAATTGATTGTTTCTTTCTCTTACTTGTTATGTGATTGTGCGATCGAATTTTGTTTCCACAAATTCTAGAAGGATTCAGTATTTTCTTTTAGTAAATTACAAGATCATATCGAATCGCGTTGTATATTTTATACATGGTATCAGAGTGCTAGGAATCACAAAATAAGAGAATAAAAATGAGTTTGTTTTGAACATGTATTCAAATTTTCATATTTGTTCTTCAAGATCCAGTAGTAGATTAAGATGTCTTTCAATGGCTTGAGACTCGAATATTCCCTTGAGGGAAATTCGAATTACATAGCATGGAAGGACATGATGGAGGCAGTGCTCGAGGACAATAGACTGATGGAATTCATAGACAGTGGTATTCCCCAGCCCACAACAGCATATGCCCAATTTCTTGATGCATGGAAGGAGAAGGTAGCAAAGGCGAGAAGGATATTATTAGAGGGAGTTCGAGATCATATTGTATCGAGTATCCATGGGAAGGTGAATCATGTGGAAGGCCTTGAAAAATATGTTTCAGAATAACAACGACCACAGGAAGTTGGTGCTAAAAGGCAATCTCAAAAATATCAAGATGGAGGAGGTTGAGACGATAACAAAATACTTGACGAAGTTCACTCAATGTCAAGATGAGATTGGAAGTGTTGGTTTGATAGTAGCCCAGGATGATTTAGTGATATTAGCTCTTCTAGTCCT
The DNA here is from genome assembly GCA_034641835.2 of Pinus albicaulis. Classification (NCBI taxonomy): domain Eukaryota; kingdom Viridiplantae; phylum Streptophyta; class Pinopsida; order Pinales; family Pinaceae; genus Pinus; species Pinus albicaulis. The sequence continues at coordinate 1,207,941,239 of CM076580.1, read as the reverse complement.
TCCCAAGAGCTGACATAGTTAATAGGACTCTATGAATGGGAGGGAGGAGCTACCGGAATGGGAGCGTTTGTGGTCCGACTTGGTAATATAAGAGATAAGGTGAAGCACTAGAGATGGGACCTCTGGCATTGACAAAGAAGAATATTTTGTATTATTCAGAAAATGAAAGAAAGATAAGGGAAATAAGTCCCAAGGTGAAGAGGGAAAGAGAGACTTGTCCAATACCAAGTGTTTTCACTGTCACGAGCATAGGCACTATGCCTCAATTTTCCACAGAAGAAGGTAAGAAAAATGGAGCCTGAATTTGAAGTAGGTGAAGCACTAGCTTCACAGATTGAGCTTGATTTTACTCTCATTGCATGCATGGACAACACTATAATGGGATGCATATGGTATCTAGACAATAGTGCCTTGTTCCGTATGACGGGGAATAGAGATCTCTTTAGTGACTTGGAGGATAAGGACCTCCAACAGAACATAGAGTTTGGAGATGACAGGAGGTATAGCGTGACTGACATAGGTACAATTACCTTTTAGAGGGAGTCTAGCTCCCCTCTCAGACTGACATATGTTTTATATGTTCCAGGACTAAAGAAGAATCTTGTCTCCGTAGTGGTATTGGAAGACCATGGTTATGATGTCATATTTATAAAAGGAAAGGTGTTCCTCAGACACATCACCACAAGACAGGTGAAACATATCGCTGTAAGAGTCAATAACCTGTATGCTCTCGAGGTCGAAGATGCATGCACAAATTTGAGGAGAAAAGCAGAGGTTATAGACTTGTTGGTTGAGAGGGAGCACAAATTACCTCTCAACATGCTGCCTCAAAAGTAGTCTTAGAAGGTTGTGGAATAGCCATAATTGGAGAAGTAGAGAGGAGACCGAGTGGAGGCATCCAATCAAGTAGAGACCTCTAGTAGGGGGGGAATTTTGAGCCAGATGATCAAAGGGAGAAAATGAAACCATACCTCCAAGTGAGAGGTGGGCAATGTGTAGACATAATCCCAAGAGAAGAAATTTGGGCAGGATCCATTGAGATGGCTTGTCTCATGGATCATACCTAGATATGAGGAGTCCACATTACACAATAGTGGGAAGGATCAGTAGGATTGATGTAGTCAGATGTCAGGAAGACAAAAATCAAAGTGACATATGTCAGATACTGGAGCGCATATCAGAGTTGGAAGCAGTGTAGAGGGAAAATATGGAAATTCAGCAACAATGTGGATATTTTAGTAGATAGTACAGTAATCGATAATAGTTAGAGACTCTGATGACAGATGCATCATACTAATTCAATTTTTGGAGGCTATTTAGTTTCAGGAGTTGTAGGAGAAAACAACGCTAGAGAAGTGTTGCATGCAGAACATTCCAAAGTTACCGGATTGAGATCGATTGAATTCCTTTCTTGTTGAGAGGGAGTGTTGAAATTGGCAACAAGAAAAATTGAAAATGGAAACCATAAATGGAAACCAGAAAATGACAACCATAAATGGCACCATATGAGGTTTCTAATTTAATTTCCCTTAATTAAATTGGAATAAAAATTGTAATTTCATCTCATGACAACTTGTATTAGTTAACTTGGTCAGGAAGACTTAGTTAGCTTAGTAAATTCGAGTTAGAGATAAAAGAGGAGGCATGTAGAGGATTTTCCTATTTTTAGGGGGTCCAATTACAGTTATTTGTGAGTTCTAATTAGTTAGTTAACTCAATTAATTGAGTTAAAATCAATTTAACTAGTTCTAACTAAGAGAAGAGATAGAAATAGGTTCAGTGAATTAAATATGATTTAATTCACAATGAGTGATAAACTAGTTAATTGATGATTCACTATAAATAATTGTTGCATGTCAGTTCTATGGAAGGCCCAGTTGAGACTGAGATTAAAGGGAAGATAACTATCAACTGTACTATTAGAAATTGTACAGATCATGCTTGAGGTCATCAGGAAGCCTATGAAGGATTGCACAATCATTAATTAGGAATTTCCTAATTAATATGGGATCAATTAGCCCAAGGATATGTAAGGAAGGTTGGGAAGGTAGTGGCAAGAAAGAGGTTAAATACTTGACCGATTTTTCTTATATCAAGCCAGATTCGAGCAGGATTAGAGTGAGACAATTATCAGATTGCAAGAGGTTTCTTAGTGGAGAATAATTGTATTGTTTCATGATCTTGACCATATGAAATATACATATAGAGGGATTTTGAGAAATTTCTTTCCCCATATAGATCTTGTGTTGTGCAATTTATTGTTTCTTTATCTTACTTGTTATGTGATTGTGTGATCAAATTTTGTTTCCACAAATTGTAGAAGGATTCAATATTTTGTTTTAGTACATTACAAGATTAGATTGAATCTCATTGTATATTTTATACATAAACACTTTCTTTCTTTCTCTCTAGGTCGGTTAACTCTCTGATGAGGATTCTATCAGAGAATCTTGAGGATATTTCATATCCCTATCCAAAAAATGTTTCCTTTTGACTTAATGTATGATGATACTTCTCCTGGATGAATTTATTCCTTTCCTTAAATTTCCAATGAGGTTCCCCAGAGCTATATCCTTCATATTTGACTACCATAGATTTTGTTCCAATTTTCCTTCATGTTTCTTTATGGTGATGTCACGAGCTCTTGCTTCTAGTTATTTTCTTCTTACAACTTCCTCCACTTCTTCAGTGAAATTGACTTCTTCCTTGTCTTCCTTGTTATTACCCCTTTTGAGCTTAGGATAATCTTTCTTGTAATTCTCATAACATCGAGTCTTAGCTATGATATTCTCTCCTTTCAAAAGATGTTTGAATACTTTGTGTTCTCAACCATTCTTCTTTTATCTTGCATATAAATTACACACTAATGAATAGCTTTGTTATCCTCACAGACTTTTGTTACCTTGTTCATCAGTTAGTGCATTTTGAACAATGATGATTATATCTCCTAGATCTAGTAATTGAGATATTATGAAGACAATCCTTTATCCTTTGATACCTTCAATTTGTGTAGCTCAGATATGAGTGACGTGACCTTCTTTATCACATATTCAGAGAATAGTTCTACTAGCTTATCATATATATCTCTTTGATGTCTCCAATACTGCTATATGAGGGGACCTTTCATAAGTATCCCTTTCCATGCATTCAGAGGAGACCTTTTCATTGATATGTTCAAGAATTTCACTTTCTTTGAGGACTATGTCTATCCTCCCTTTTCATGCAAGGAATTTCGATGACCCAACCAACTTACAGATCTCCTTGCAAAACGAAGTCATTTTACCAAATTTTATTATAAAATGAAATATACTCACTTGAAAAGTGAAGATAAAATATTCAACTTGATCACTTTGATGGTGGTTGAAGAAGATGTATTCATGCTCCTTTTGGATGATCTTCTTCCAAATAAAAAACCCTTCTTCAATAAGGATATTTCTCCTTTTATGACATCAATGCCTTTAGATATAGCTTCCTTTGTTGATGGTGATTGATGAATATGTTTTGATGCTTCCTTGGATGATCTTCTTAAAGGATAAGGAAAGGTATCCTTTCTTCAATGAGAGGCAAATTACCTCTTTTGAAGATGATGACAATTCCTTATAGTCCTATTTTTCTTCAAGATACTTTGACTTCTCGGTGGTGAATGAATGCATATCAGAAATTATTCTAGGGTCTCCAAGATGATGTGATCTTAGTCCTAGAAATGCTTCTCTTGGATGTCTTACTTTGTATATCTCTTCATCTTGATGAGGGTATTTGTGGTATTTTGATAAGGACTATAGGTTCCAACACTCTTGCTGATGTAGAAATATAGTTGCCTTGATTTGTAGATCTATTCACCTTGAGTATAAATAAGGCTTTAGCCTCGATTATTTGATGATACCAAGACTTCTTTTGAAGTAGATTTCCTTATTTGATCTAGGGTTTTATTCTTCAATCTATATCTCTACTTCACTTTGATATGCTTCAACTTGATTTTATTCCTCCCTTGAGATTTGATCCTTGAGTGTCCCTTGATAATATGCCCTTCCTTGAATTTTACACCTTAGCTCTGAAACCATGTTGAGAAATATAGGGCATTAGAATTAGGTGATTTCTTTTCTATTAGGGACTACTTTTGAATAATTTTTACTACTTTAGATTAGGATCTTCTTCTTGTTAGATTACTAGTGACCTTATTAATAAAAAAGTAACCAATGCATGAACATAATTAGACAAGAGACACAACATGTAAGCTATGAGCTAGGGCCAAAACCTTTGAATCTTTGAGAGGAAAATCGACACAAATGATTCTAATAGGGATTCCAATTGAAGAATACCAAGAACATGACCCTTGACCTATTAGCCACTCCAAGACCAATACATAAGATCTCAATAAAGTCAACCTTCTTCTCAATTCTGATTCCACCTCAACCTTCTTCGATACACAACACACAAACTGAGATAATCGTTATCATAGCAACGAACTGTCACCAATCCAAAGCTCTGATACCAAATTTTGTGAAACCAACTCCAAAAAGAGAAGAGAAGAGATATCAATGCCTTATAAATAAGCCACTTTGAGGGGGAAACCTCCAATACATTACATAAATGAACAATTCTTCGATGATACAAATGAAAAAACCTCCTTTCTATATATAGGAGTCCATGAGGCCATAATGTAATCCTAGTGGGGCCACAATGTAATCCTAGCGGACCTAACAATAATAATTTAAGGGCACAATAATAACAATATGGGGGTTACAGGGGTACAACAATAACAATAAGGGGGTTAAACTAACAACAATAAGGGACTATACTAGTAATATAAGGACCTAACAATTTTTGTGCCAGGGATTGCTAGGTAGTCTCTAAGTCCTTTTTCACTTTCTTTATCTCCCCTTTCGAGAGGTGGAGATCAGTGAGGGTCTTTGTAAGTTCTTATTTTGGATTATGAGGGTTTTAAAGCACAAGAACTACAAAAATGTGAGTTTCTATTCTCTGCTGAAAATTCTGCTACCTGTTTCTTAAGAGCCACCAGCTCATTTTTTTTCTTTCTATCCTCTCTTTTTCCAATATATCTTTCTCTTCCTCCACCTGTGCAACTTCCTTGGACTACATATGTTTGTTGGTTTGTATCTTCAGATTATTTATTAACTCTTGAACCTCTTCTTATGAGATTTGGAGAAGAGCCTCAAAAGTAGATTTATCTTTTGGATTCACCCCCAGCTTCACAATCAACTCCTTGAAGTTCTCATTGTTCATATGTAGAGATCTCGAGTTACCTCTCTCCTGATTTAATATTTTTTCATCCTTCTCCAGTGGCTTCTCGCCCTTGCATATGGTCATATCATTTCGATTAAGCTCACTATACAACATTTCTCCCACTTTCCTGTGGAAGTTGATCTTATCAAGTAGAGGGACACTTGCCATTCTAAAGAAACAACCAGAGCCTTGAACTAGGAGCCCAGAGGTAATGACTATGATAGTGGGTGATGCAACGATAATTTCATTTGATTTTTCTGCAAGTCCATAGCAGCCATAAGTCTTCTCTGATATGGAATTGAATGTGATGCCATTTTTTTGTTGCATTGCTTCCCTGATATTATTGTTCCTTTCTTCAATTTATTTTCCATTAGGCCAACTAGGCTCAGCTATGGTTGCACATCCTATTGAACTTAGAATGAATACCTCTGAGGATGAAGAGGAAAAATTTTGCAGTGGGTTTTCCAGAGTCAACTGGAAGCCTAGTTTGTCTGATTTTTTCTACACCAACCTAGTGTAGATTTATTCTTCTTTTATCTCTTGGGATTTGGCCTTTTTGTCAGTGTGTACATCATCCATTTCCACACCCCCTATTTCATCAAGGATTCTTTTTTGCATCTTGTCCTTTGTTGCTGGAGGCTCATTCTAGATCTATGTGTTAGTGGGACATGAATCAAGGTTAACCTTCCATTCAATATCAAGCCTACATTCATGATCATAAGTTGAAGCCTTTATGCTTTATATTTTATTTGTAATGATACCAAGAGGATCATAATGCCAAACATCTCCAAATGAAAATTCATTTGTTTCATTAATTCCTCAGCTTCCAGGAAGGTCTGTCTGGAATTGAAAATGAAATGGCCTATAAGATTACCCAATTTGAACAAGTAACCCTTTTTTGCATGGATAAAGTGGACTTGGTCCATATTGAGACTTTGTCTGATGAAATTAAATATCACAGGGGTTCTCTTCCTGAGGCCCTATTTGGAAATAATTTATTATCCTTCTTAGCTTGCTTGAGGGACATTTGTTTGTATGGTTGTAGCCGTAAAAATACCCAGTCTCCTACATCAAAACGTCTCTCACTGTGATATTGATCTTCCTATTGTTTCATTCGATTTTGTGCCAAATTTAGGTTATCCTTTAAGAGTTGGAGAACTTGTTGTTGATGCTCGATGTGATCTTCCACCGCTTGAACCTTAGAATTTTCTCTTAAAGATGATGTGATGGACGGTGGATGATATCCATAAAGTGCCATAAATGGGGAAATTTTTTCTATAGTATGGAAGGAAGTGTTATAACACCATTAAAATAGAGGTAACCACTTGACCCACTGTGTTTTTTAATCAAATAAAAAAACAACGAAGATATCCTTCCAAAAATTTGTTCACTATCTCTGTTTTCCCATCAAATTGAGGATGATAAGATGAACTATGAGCTAGTTGAGTACCCAAACAAGAAAATAATTCCATCCAAAAATTTCTAGTAAAAATGGGATCTATGTCGCTTACAATAATCTTTGGGTTTCCATGTGTAGAAATTAGTACACACTAAGCATGCATACATCCTGATTTCCCTGATCTCACAATATTTAACTTCTTGCAAAATATAGAATCATTCCACTATTAATCTTTTGCAGAAAATTAATTGCAAACACATGTGAAGCATAAATAAAAACAATCGCACATAACACAATTGTTTAACGGGAAAGACTGAAGCTGAAAAACCCAAATATCATATATTATGTATCATGGAGATCATGTAACAATCTCATACAAAGCTTAGTACATCAATCTCTCAGTACAATCAATCGTCACACACTAACATAGATGAAATCTGCAAATCCATGCACTGATTTCTGCCCTCCTGCTAGCCTGCCTCCATTGTGCAATCCCTGCTGAAGAATAGCTCTGAATGAGTTCAAATTACACTTTCCTTGACTGCACAATCCTCATTTGCAACTCCAATGTGTGTGTGGTACAATCAATGCATCACTATAGCCACAACAGATATTCCATCTTTCCCTTTCACCTATCTCTCCAGTGGGTCTCCACTGGAACTGACATGCACTGTAGTTAATTGGTGTATTGTTCAGTTGATTAATGAGTTATTATTTGTGAATTAATTAACTAATTAATTTACTCCACTCTCACTAGTGTATAATTTAGTTAGACTAGATACAACTAGCTCAACTAAGTTTAACTCCATTAATTGAGTTAAACTGAATACAACTCCATGAACTACTCTTCCAACTCTGTCATAACTTTTCCACTTCAGTTCTAATTGAGTCCTCCATGCATGAACCACCAGTAAACCCTAGGAATTGTGTAATTCCTTCAGCCCACTGATTTTCTAAATACATTGCCCCAGAAATTAAGTGCTCCAAGAGAATAAGTTGTTGTTTATTGTCGGATTATTATTAAGAGCTAATAATAATCGACACTTCTGTTTTTAGATCGACGATCTATAAATAGACTTCGCCCAATATTCTAAAAATAGAATTTCATCTATTTTTCCAACTTGACCAACCATCCACAAATAGCATCCTGCAACTTCTGAAATATGATCACCATGTCTAAAAATAGACATGGTCTAAAAATAGACTTGTGCCAAAAATAGCCTGCGGGCCCACTTAGTGAAGGCGACTCTTTTCACTAATCTCATCATCTTGTTGAATCTCAAAACTCCCTCTCAAAAAGATAGGGATTATCTTTCACCTCGATCCTGCCTCTATGGTATTCGAATTTTCTCCCGGTGAGTGCCTTCGTCAGAATATCTGCATCCTGAGCTTCCGTAGGAATGTACTGAAGAAACATGATCTTCCACTGCACAAAATATCTGATATGATGATACCGGATATCAATATGTTTAGATATATCATGAAACATAGGATTAACCGAGAGTTTAATGAAACTCTGATTATCACAATGTATCACTGTAGGATCTAAATGTGAACCGAACAATCCGACCAGGATCTTCCTCATCCAGATAGCCTCACATGCAGCTTGAATTGTTGCCATGTATTCTGCTTCCGTTGAACTGAGTGCCATAGATCTCTTTTTCCTGATGTACCAAGAAACTGCCATAGATATGATACTGAAAATCCCTCCTGATGTGCTCTTTCTATCTGTTGGGCTGCTTGCCCAATCTGCATCAGTGAAGCCATGCAACTTCACCTCATCCATCTGTCTGTACCATAAACCATACTCATATGTGCCCCTGATATATCTTAGGACATGCTTTCTTGCCTTCCAAAAGAGCTTGGTAGGCTTAACAATCGCTTGCGAAAGCTGGTTCACCGCATAGCATATGTCCGGTCTTGTATTAACTAAATACATGAGCGAACCCACCAACTGTCGAACCCACCAACTGTCGATAAACAATGGCATCCACTACCTCTGCCGATGTAGCATCCTCTTTCCTCCAATTTCCTGGAAGAGGAGCGTCGATAGGCTTGCAGCCTTGCATGTGAAACTTCTCCAGTATCTCTCGGGAATACTTGCCTTGAGACACAAACAATTCACCTCCCACTTCCATATTTCTAATCCAAGGAAATAATGAAGGAGTCCCAAATCCTTCATCTCAAACTCCTTTGCAAGATCTGCCTTGCATGAGTGTATCAACTGATCATCACCTGTTAGTATTAAATCATAAACATAAAGAACAATGATTAAAATCTTACCCTCCACCACAATTTGGTACAGGTTTGCATCCGCCTCACTCTTGGTTAAGCCAAGTCCAGTGAAATAGCTGTCGATCCGAGTGTACCAAGCACGAGGTGCTTGTTTCAGCCCATACAACGCTCTTTTTAGCCTGCACACATGTGACTCGCTACTGAATATATCAAATCCTTCAGGCTACTCAATGTACACCTCTTCCTCAATGATCCCATTAAGGAACACAGTCTTCACATCCATTTGATGAATGTGCCAACCCATCTACGCTGAGAGATCAAGGATGGTTCTTATGGAAGAATCTCGTGCGACAGGTGCAAAGGTTTCTCCATAATCAATCCCCTCAATCTATGAGAAGCCCCGGGCAACAAATCTTGCCTTATACTTCTCGACGCTCCCATCAAAAACTTGCTTTACCTTGTAGATCCATCTTGATCCTACAACTGATTTTCCCACCAGCCTTGGAACAATCTCCCAAGCACTGTTTCTGAAAATGGAGTCATACTCCTCCACCATGGCATCTACCCATGTGGGCTCCTGCCCTACTTCTTCAAAAGAAAATGGCTCTGTCATGATACACTTGCTCATAAGAGTCATGTATCCAGTAAATTGGCCCGGTGACTGTCTCTGTCTGCACTGTGATGTAGGGACTCCTACATTCTGTGCCACATCAAGCTTCAGTCTCTCAGCTTCGTGGTATGCTTCTTGCCTTGTATGATGTTTGGTTCTGCATGAGTGGACTCCTCCACTCCATGAATCTCCTCCTGTGGCTGATCCACATCTAGAGGCTCATCTTTGGGAACAATAATTTCCTCCTCTACATGCAAGTGTAGCTCCCTCTCAAGCGACAACTTCATGGATTTCACCTCATTGAATTTTATATCCCGTCGCACCATAGTGATCCGACTGTCTGGAAAATACACATGATAATTATGGGGTGTTTCTGTGTACCCCACAAATATCCAAACTTCTGTAGTCGGCTCCAGCTTCTTCCTGGTGTCTTTTGTCACATGAATGTAAAAATATGAGCCAAAAATATTCAAATGAGAAATATCAGGCTTCTTACTAGTAAAAGCTTCTTTAGGTGTACTCATGCCAAGTACTCTATGAGGACAATGGTTTTTCACATAAATCACAGTGTTGCATGCTTCCGCCCACAAGTGCATCGGTAGGCCCCGGTCATGTAGCATCACTCGTGCAACACCCACGATCATTCTATTCTTCCTCTCCATGACCCCATTCTGATGTGGGTTATGAGGCGCTATGAGTTCTCTTCGAATTCATTTTTTGCCACAGAAGTCTTTGAATTCACCCGAGATGTATTCACCACCATTATCGCTCCGTAGAGCTTTCACTTGCTTCCCCGACTCCTTCTCCACCAATGCTTTAAAATCACAGAACTTTTAGAATGTTTCGCTCTTATTCTGCATGAAGAAGATCCAACATATACGAGAATATTAATCAACAAAGATAACATAATAGCTATGTTTTTCTATTGAAGCAACCGAGAAAGGTCCACACACGTTTGTGTGAATTCTCTCCAGGATCACCAAAGCACAGTTCTCCTTCTCATGAAAGGTGGTCTTCACAAACTTACCCATAGTACATTCCTTGCACTGATCTAACTACAAAAGAGTACCCTTGGGAAGTCCAATAGAAATCTGCTGCAAAATATTCAAAGCGCCATGGTGAAGATGGCCCAATCTCCTGTGCCATAATTCACCCTCATCCTGGCTCACTACTTCTTCTGCATTACCCACCATTGCAGTGCAACCATCTACCTCCAACTTGTAGAGATTCTTAACTCAAATCCATATCTTCTTGGTTTGACCCATTGTTTTATGTCGAAGGAAGGATTTTCCCTCATTGAAAACAACATCATAACCTTTGTCTTCCAACATTGTGACCGAGACCAAGTTCTTCTTCATACCTGGAACATGCATAACATCCTTCAACAAGAATGGATTACCAGACTCCCTCTCAAAGGTAATGGTCCCAATGCCGATCGCACTGTATCGACCATCATCACCCATCTCTATATGCATTTGGAGGTCCTTCTCCTCCAAGTCACTAAACAACTCCTTGTCTCCTGTCATATGGAAAGATGCACCACTATCAAGATACCACACCGATCCCATATAGCTTGAAACCAAGCATGCGATCAAAGAGAAATAAAGTTCAAATTTTGAGGCTAAGGCCTCTCCAGCTGCAGCTTCAACAACCTTCTTGTTCTTATTCTTATGTGGGCAGTTAGTGGCGAAATGCCCATGTTCATGATAGTGAAAACACTTCACCTTGGACAAATCCTGCTTCTTGCCTTTAGCTTCGGATTTTGACAGAAATTTCTTCCCCTTCCCATTCCTTGCTTTGGCAGCCAAAGCAAAATTTTCTTCATATTCATTCTTCGATGAAGAGCCATCCCTGGTACCTCGCCTTATCTCCTCCTGCACAAGATCCGACCAAAGTCGATCCCATCCTGGCAGTTTCTCTTGTCCATTGACAAAGTCTTCATAGCTGTGCCAACTCTTTGGAAGCCCAAGGAGGGCCAAGATCACCAAGTCTTCATCATCAAAAATAACCCCCACACTTCCCTGTTCATCCTTACAGTGGACAAACTTCATGAGATATTTTGGAATATTGTTGCCCTTCTCCATTTTTATTTTTCTGAGCTTGTCTTTCAGCGCCAACTTCCTCTGGTCGCTACTGCTTTGGAACAAATCTGTCAAAGCCTTCCACATTAAGAATGGAGTGGATTTCCTGTGAAGGATGGACACAATATGGTCCTTCATACCTTCCAACATAATTTTTCTTGTTTTTGCTGTCTTCTTTTGCCATGCGTCAAGTAATGCAGCATCGCTAGATCCCGACTTAGGAACATCGCTATTGATGAAATCCTTCAGTCCATTATCCTCTAGCACCACCTCCATCCTATCCTTCCAGGATATGTAATTCGAGCTCCCATCAAGGGCATACTCCAATCGCAACCCATTGAAAGACATTTCAATGTATACTCAACTTCTGCACCAAGAATTTTCTATAGCAAATTTGAATTTTCCACCAGCACAAACTCTAAAATTCTTCACAATTGCAATCTTAAAAAATTACACTGCTCCGATACCATGTAGAAATTAGTATACACTAAGCATGCATACATCCATCTTCCCCTGATCTCACAATAATTAACTTCTTGCAAGATACAAAATCATTCCACTGTTATCTTTTGCGGAAAATTAATTGCAAACACATGTGAAGCATAAATAAAAACAATCACACATAATACAGTTGTTTAATGGGAAATCCTAAAGCTGAAAACCCCAAATATCATATATTATGTATCATGGAGATCATGTAACAATCTCATACAAAGCCTAGTACATCAAGCTCTCAGTACAATCAATCGTCACACACTAACATAGATGAAATCTGCAAATCCATGCATTGATTTCTGCCCTCCTGCTAGCTTGCCTCCACTGCGCAATCCCTGCTAAAGAATAGCTTTGAATGAATTCGAATTACACTTGCCTTGACTGCGTAATCCTCATTGGCAACTCCAATGTGTGTGTGGTGCAATCAATGCATCACTATAGTCACAATAGATAGTCCATCTTGCTCTTTCACCTATCTCTCCACTGGGTCTCCACTGGAACTGACATGCACTGTAGTTAACTACTGTATTGTTCATTTGATTAATGAGTTATTATTTGTGAATTAATTAACTAATTAAGTCACTCCACTCTCACTAGTGTATCATTCAGTTAGACGAGATACAACTAGCTCAACTGAGTTTAACTCCATTAACTGAGTTACACTGAATACAACTCCATGAACTACTCTTCCAACTCTGTCATAACTTTTCCACTTTAGTTCTAACTGAGCCCTCCATGCATGAACCACCAGTAAACCCTAGGAATTGTGTAATTCATTTAACCCATTGATTTTCCAAATATGTGCGCTGAAATTAAGTGCTCCAAGAGAATAAGTTGTTGTTTATTGTCGGATTATTATTAAGAGCTAATAATAATCAACACTTCTATGTTTAGATCAACGATCTATAAATAGACTTCGCCCAATATTCTAAAAATATAATTTCATCTATTTTTCCAACTTGACCAACCATCCACAAATAGCATCCTGCAACTTTTGAAATATGATTACCATGTCTAAAAATAAACTTGCGCCAAAAATAGCTTGAGGGCCCACTTAGTGAAGGCGACTCTTTTCACTATGCTCATCATCTTGTTGAATCTCAACACCATGTAGCTTTTGAATTATTTCCATAAATGCAGTAGCAACTGTACTTTCTTTAAATGGATGAGATAATGCACAAAAGTGTGCATACTTGGTAAGTCTATCAACTACCACCATGATGACACTCTTTCCATCGGAATTAGGTAAACCTGTGATAAAATCCATTGAAATATTCTCCCAACGTTGACTTGGAATGGATAAATGCTGTAGAAGACTCGGGTTCTTAATTGTATCAAATTTATTTTTCTGGCAAACCAAACACTCCGCCACAAACTTTTGAATATCATATTTAAGGCCATCCCAAAAAAATCATTTCTTCACCTTGTGGTAAGTTTTTAAAAATGATGAGTGTCCTCCTAAGGGAGAAGTGTTCAATTCCAAAAGAATATTTTGTTTTACTTTGGAATTCTTACAAATATATAAGAGATCTTTGTACCATAAGGAATAATTTTTCCAACTAAATGTATCAGATGTAGTAGGATCTTGCTGCAACTTTTGAAAGAATGCCCACACTTCTTTGTCCTTTTTCCATTCATCCATTGCTTTGGTTATTCAATTTGGTTGGATAACATAAATGGCACAAATCAATGCTTCCACCTCTTCATCCTTTCTTGAGAGTGCATCTGCAACAACATTTAGCTTCCCTTTTTGTAGATGATTTAAAAGTCATAACTCAACATCTTTGTGACCCATTTTTTCTTCTCTTCTGAATATAGTCTTTGTTACAAAAAGTATTTAAGACTATCATGCCCAGTTTTTACCTTGAAGTGTCCTCCCATTAGGTAAGATCACCATTTCTTTAGTGCATGTAGTATTTCCAACATTTCCTTCCCATAAATAGTTTTCTCTAAATAATTTCCTTAGATTGGATGTCTTTCAAAAGTAGTGGGTCTTCATTCTTGCATTAAAACAACACCAATTCCATTTCCTGAGGCATCACATTCCACAATAAAGGTTTTTGTGAAGTCTAGTGTAGCTAAGACCGGTGCTAGGCACATTGCCTCTTTAGGATGTTCAAAGGCCTTAGTTGCTTCAGGAGTCCATGAAAATGCATCTTTATTCAATAATTTTGTTAGAGGTGATGCTATTTTCCCATAATTCTTAACAAAATTGCAATAATAACCTATTAACTCGAGAAATCCTCGTGACTGATTTATGGTTGTGGGGACTTTCCATTCCTTAATGGCTTTAATTTTTTTAGGGTCTAACTTAACACCCTTTTGAGATAAAATATGACCTAGATAGTCCACCTCTTGTACTCCAAAGAAACATTTGGAGGTTTTTTCATATAATTGTTTCTCCTCCAATAGTTTGAGCACCCTGTCAACATGTTGAACATGAACCTTACAAGACCTGCTGTAGATTAGTATATCATCAAAAAATACTAACACAAATTTTCTAAGGAATGGTTTGAAAATGGAATAAACCCTTGAAATGTATAAGGTGCATTGGTAAGGCCAAAAGGCATGAAAAAAAATTCATAATGACCCTAATTAGTTCGAAATGTTGTTTTTGGAATATCTTCAGTCTTCATTCTAATTTGATTATATCCTGAATGGACATTAAACTTGGTAAAATGAATTGCTCCATGTAATTCATCCAATAATTCATCAATCGCAGGAATGGGAAATTTATCTTTAATAATGAGCTCATTGAGCTCCCTATAATCCGGACACATGCACCATGATCCCTCCTTCTTGTGCACCAATACTACTGGAGCAAAGAAAGAACTTTGGCTCGGTTGAATTATACCAACATCTAACATTTCTGCAATCATATGTTCAATTTCGCTCTTTTGGACATAAGCATATCTGTAAGGCCTGATGTTTTGAGGAACAATTCCTGGAATCAAATGAATAGCATGATCATGATCATGAATAGGTGGGAGTCCTTTGGGAGTTTCAAACACCTTGTAATGATTGTCCAATACTTTTTGGATATCCGGAGAAATAGATAATTTTTATGTTGGAACTTCTAGTGAGCATAATTGTGAAATTATGCCTCATTGTTCTTTTTTTTAAAAATATTTTTCATGACATTAGAGATTATTATCTTTCCCGGCTTCCCTATGGTACCCCATAATTCAACTTCCTTTCCTCTTGAAAAAATTTCAAGAAAAGTTCTTGAAAATTAAAAGCTACAATCCACAAAGATTGTAACCATTGTACTCCTAGTACAACATCAACACCTCCCATTGGAATGGAAAGCATTGGACTATTCAATACATATTCCCCCACGGTTAGCTTGATATGATGGCATTTTCCAGAGAAATTTATAGTTCCTCCATTTGCAACCATCACTTGACATTCTAGTGCTGCGTATAGGAAGCAATTCAATTCCTTGGCTACCTTACAATGAATAAAATTTACCCAATCAACACTGTTAACTTTTTCTTCTTGATATGTCCTTCTATCTTGAGAATTTGAGGAGTGGTAATTCCTGCCAATGAATTACATCATATGGTCGGACTCATTTCTTATTATTCTAGGGTTTCTTCCTGGTGTATATCCTCTACTTTTGAAGTTTCTTCTTCATTTTCTTCTTCCTCTTCACAATCTATGTAAATTAATTTCTTCTCAGTGCACTTATGAGCTTTAGTGTATTTGCTATCACAACTGTATCAAAGCCCTTTTTCTCTTTTTTCTTCCAATTTTTGTGGTGTCAAACTTGTAGGTTGTGGAAGTCTAGGAGTAGCAACACTTCCATATTTATAGATGTGAGTGGTAGGCTTCCTTGCCGCCATAATTACATTCAATTTTTCTTACCAACCTGAATGCCTTCTCCAATGAATCAGGTTCCCAAACGCGAAATTCATGTTGGATGTTATCCTTTAAAGTCCCTATGAAGACATAAATCCTGTGTTCCTTTGGAATATTAGTTACCCTTATATTCAATTTTTGGAACTCCTCAATGTGCTCCTTCATTGAACCCTTTTGTTTGAGATTTATCAATTGGCTAAAGAAGGTGTTGCTCTTTGTATCCTCATAATGTGCTATCATTTCCTCCGTAAAAATTGACCAAGTGACAATTTTTTTATGGGAGCAAAGCCATCGATACCATACAAATGTATTTTGTTCTAAATGTAAAGTTGCAATGCGTACCTTTTGTGTGTTTTGCACATTACGGAGATCAAAATATTGCTCCATCTGTAGTATCCATGTTACAGGATCCTTTCCATCAAACTTCCTCATATCCATTTTTGGAATATGGTGGTTCTTCCCGCCAACATTAGAGTTTATGAAGTCACAATTAACATTTATTTTGTTCTCATCATGAGTTTCCTCTGCTATATTTTCACCATTAGGAAACATTTCTTGTATCAACTTTGCCAAATCATTCTTCATGTTTTCGATGTTGTCTTTCATTTTTTCATCGATCTTAGCTTCCATGTCATCCATCTTAGCTTCCATGCCTACTTCCATGCCATCAATCTTAGCTTCCAAACCATTCATCTTAGCTTCCATGCCTTTCTTCAAACCATCCATCTTTATAGGTTGTGGAAGTCTAGGAGTAGCAACACTTCCAGCTTTATAGATGTGAGTGGTAGGCTTCCTTGTCGCCATAATTTTACATTCAAATTTTCTTGCCAACTTGAATTCCTTCTCCAATGAATCAGGTTCCAAAAGGTGAACCTTATGTTGGATGTTATCCTTTAAAGTCCCTATGAAGACATAAATCCTGTGTTCCTCTGGAATATCAGCTACCCTTATATTCAACTTTTGGAAGTCCTTAATGTGCTTCACCATTGAACTCTTTTGTTTGAGATTTAGCAATTGGCTTAAGAAGGTGTTCTCTTTGTATCCTCATAGTGTGATATCATTTCCTCTATGAAAATTAACCAAGTGACAATTTTTTTACGAGAGAAAAGCCATCGATACCATAAAAATGTATTTTTTTCTAAATGTAAAGTTGCAATGCATACCTTTTGTGTTTTTCACATTATGGAGATCAAAATATTGCTCCATATGTAGTATCCATGTTACAGGATCCTTGTCATCAAACTTCGTCATATCCATCTTTGGAATATGGTGGGTTTTCCATCCAACATAAGAGTTTATAAAATCATGATTGACATTTATTTTGTTCTCATCATGAGTTTCCTCTACTATATTTTCTCCATTAGGAATCATTTTTTGCATCAAATTTTTCAAACCTTCCATGTCTGCTTTTATATCATTCTTCATGTCTTCCATGTTGTCTTTCATTTTTTCGTCGATGTCATCCATATTGGCTTCGATGCCATCCATCTCAGCTTCCATGCAATTCATCTTAGATTCCATGGATTTCTTCAAACCACCCATCTTAGCTTCTGCGCCTTTCTTCAAAACTTCCATTTCATTTTTTGATGCTCTTTGCGTGAGCGAGATTTGGTACACTTACTCTTGTAATTTTGATATATCATGTTGCACTTCTTCCTCTTCATGAGTCATAGTAGAGTATTCTGCGGGCTTAATGGTGTTGAATTCTTTTTAGGGGGCATTTTAAAACCCAATACTAATATATATGTTTTAATATGCCCTTTGAAACACTTCAAATTTATTTTTCAAACAAGACTTATGCAATTTGAAAAACAAAATACACACATTTTTCTTGATTTTGAGGAGCTCGATATTGAAATTGAATTATCTCTGTGATTTCATATCTTCAATATCTAAAATTCGTTCCTATAGTATTCCTCTGAATCTTCTTTCGAATGCCATATGTCTGACCTGATTTGGATTCTTCAAGACAAATTTATGCCCAATCTCCCACAATGACATAATTATGGAATGGTTCAGTAGAGCAAACTTGTACGGCGTACCACGTGTCACTATTTCCTCCTTTGACTCTGAGATTGTTAAAAAGGAAGCTAGAATCCGTGTACTTTCAGCCAATTTTTACATAATTCCAATCTGATGATCAGAGAGAGAGTTATGATGGTTTTCCCAAGGTGACCTCTTTTAGATGAAATTCGGGAGCCCGCAAAAATCCTAAATTCCACAGATCATATCTTCGAAAATATTGTGCACCAAGATCTGAAATTTTTATACGAAGTTCGTCAGGATTTCAGATTCTTGTGGTAATTTTTTTAGCTTCTGAATATTCGTAGAAAAAAATTTATAGAGAAAATTCCATGATGACCTGTTTGGAGCAAAAAAATGCTAGAATCCAAAGCTATGATACCAAATGTTATGAAACCAACTCCAAAAATAGAAGAAAAGAGAGATAAACGCCTTATAAATCAGACACTTAGAGGGGGAAACCTCCTTTACATTACATAAATGAACAATTATTGGATGATATAAATGAAAAAACATCCCTTATATATATAGGAGTCCATGGGGTCACAATATAATCCTAGCCGACCTAACAATAATAATGTAAGGGCACAATAACAACAATATGGGGGTTACAAGGGTACAACAATAACAATAAGGGGGTTACACTAACAAAAATAAGGGACTATACTAGTAATATAAGGGACTAACATGCTCCTCTCCTTCAAAAAGGTGTTGTCCTCAACGCTTGAGTAACCCCCATATAAGGACCTAACATGCTCCTCAATCTGTAATAGTATTTTCGTTCACAAGTTGAGTTGGCTTATCAAGTCATTCAATCTGCATTTGATTCTTCCACTGCTTTGGTTATGAATGAAAATACCATTACCCATCCCATCACTGCTCCTTCTAACGATCTCCAAAATGAAGTCCTGCCTACAGGCGAAAATATTTGAGAGATCATGTATTTAGAAGAGAGACCTTGGGTTCACTCTCTTCACCGCACTTTGATATCTGATTCGAACGTGACACCTATACAAATCCTGCCTTTTGACCCACCTGATATTGTTCCTTCCGCTTATACAAATATCCAAACTACAGATGCAGAAGGAAACTTAGGAAATATTTCTAAGACTATGCTCATAGATATATCATTCAAAACAGGTATCATGGAAAGCATTTAGAATGGAGAAGATTGCAATCCTGAGGAAATTTCATGCTTAACCGGCCTTTTAAAGGAATTCCGTGATGTTTTCTCTTGGTTTTATGAGGAAATGCCCAACATAGATCCTTCTATAGTTAAGCATGAGATAAAAACATATGCCAATGCCAAGCCTATCCAGCAAAGAATCTGACCTATCCACCCTCGCAAAGCTGCTACTATCAAGACAAAAGTCAAGAAACTCTTCTGTGCTGGTTTCATCTATCCCATTCCTTTAACATAATGGGTCTCTAATCTGGTTCCCGTAGACAAGAAAAAATATACCATCCGGGTCTGTGTTGACTACCGATATCTGAACACTATTTTTCCAAAATACAACTATCCAACTCAATTCATTGATCAAATAATCGATGATTACGTCGGTTGTGAATATTTCTCTTGAATGGATGGATTCTAGGGATACAACTAGATCGCTATTAAGTGGGATGACTAGCACAAAACTGACTTCATTTATCCTTGGGGCACATTTTCATATCGAAAGATCCCATTCGTTCTTAAGAATGTTGGGGTAACATTTAAAAGGACCATGGACTATGAATTTCACGATATCGAACATATTTTTCAAGCTTAATTGGATGATCTCCCTGATCATTCCAAGGAATGGGCCCAACACCTTGCTCACCTTCGAGCAATGTTTGTTAGTTGTAGGTTATATAACATTCATTTGAATCTGCATAAGTGCATGTTTTTTTTTCTATTATTGGTGCCTTCTTGGATTCATTGTTTATAAACATGGGATCCAGGTTGATCCTAATAAGGTAAAGGAGATTACTAAATTTCCTGCACCACAATCCATTTTGCAACTCCAACGTTTGCAAGGAAAGGAAAAATTCTTATGTCATTTTATCATGAACTATGCTAAATTAAGGAAAGGATTTATGTATATGATCAAGAAAGGGGTACCTTATCTGTGGGATGATCAAGATCAATGATCATTTGAAACCTTGAAAAAGGCCCTCATAGCTGCCCCACTGAGTCAGTCTCCCCGACTACGTGCGCGACTTTCGCCTTTATCTGGTAGCCTCACCATCCTCCATTGGAATGGTTTTGGTTTAAACTCACGATGATAACAATGAGCATGTGATATATTATCTCTCGAAAGACCTTGTGGGGCATGAATTATGATATTAACATGTGGAGAAACTATATTTGGCAGTTGTGTTTGCCACCAATCGTTTCCGACACTATATCCTACTGTGAAAGACTACTGTCATTACCTTGGAAAATGCCACGAGACACTTTTTTTCTTGACAAGTTATTGGAAGAAAATATTCTAAACAGTTCATGATATTCCAGCAATTTGACTTGGTTTTCTCTACTGCCAAGGCCAAGAAATAGTTAGTCTTCGCTGAATTATTGTTGGACCTTTCCAGAGTTGACCCAGATGAAGTATACCATGATCCCATGTCAGATGAATTTTCTTATCTCGTTGACTATATTGGTCCTTGGTATGGAGAAATTATTGTCTACCTCCAAACACAATGGTTTCACCCAAATCTATCGTTGGGAGACCATCATCGTATCTGCCACCAGGCTAAGCACTACCTCGTGCTCAACAATACTTTATATCGTCGTGGCGTAGATTCAGTTCTTTGACGTTGTCTCACCCTTACAGAGGCATAACATGTTCTTAATGATTTCCATGCTGGGGCATGTGGTGGTCATATTTTTGGGATGGCTACTACCTAGAAAAATTTACGCGCATGATACTACTGGCCCTCTTTGTTTAAATATTACATCACTGTGGTCCAAAAGTGTCATCTGTGTCAAATATAGACCAAGAAAATCTGCACACACCCTACAAATCTTCACCTGGTTATCTCTGTCGGTCCCTTCGCTAAATGGGGCATAAACTTCATCACCTACAATCCCACTTCATCTGATGGACACAAATACATTTTTTTCACTGTCGACTACTTCACGAAATGGGCTGAAGTCATTCCCATCTTTAGGGATGATGGAGAAATTTCCGCAATTTTCCTATTCAATCAGGTTATATGTCGATTCGGTGTACCCCCTATGATTTTTACGAACCATGGTTCTCACTTTCAAAACCATATGATGTCTGAATTAACATCCTTCCTCAGTTTTCGGCAAGATCACTCTTCATCCTACTATCCACAAGCTAATGGCCAAGTGGAAGTCGTCAATGGCATCCTCAAAACCATGATCCTCTAGTTAGCGGGCTGTTATAAAAATTGATGGCATTGAATGTTATACTCTGCCCTATGGGCATACCAAACCTCAGTAAAAAATTCCATAGGCTTCACCCCATTCCATATTGCATATGAACTAGAAGCAATTATACTGATCATGTGTTAGATTCCTTCCCTCAAGATATTTGTTGAACTCTTGCCTGACACCACTATCGAATAAGATCACTTTCTCTTGCCAAATCACTTAGACGAGACTCTTCGAGATGTTTCACTAGCTCTTGAAGCACACAAACGATGAGTCAAAGATGAATATGAGAAAAGCATCAAACCTCGTTCTTTCTAGAGGGAAATCTCATCCTACTCTATGATTAGAAACACAAAATCTTGTGGGCAGGAACACTTCATCCTCTATGGGTCGGTCTATATGTCATCACTAAAGTTCTTTCTAAAGGGTAATATGAAATTCATGAATGCAATGGGATCCCACTCGCTAAGCCCCACAACAGGCTCTATCTAAAAAAGTATTTTTCCTAGTGCTTTGCTGGGCATCTGCTTTGTAAATTTATGTATATAAGTTTTACTTTTTTGATGTGTCTGGATAGTTTTTTGCTTTTAGTTGAGTATTTTTATCATACACGTCTCTTTTTTGCGCATATAGCTTCGTCACCCCTACCATACATCGGATATCCGAATGGTGCCAGTCATCACATGGGACACATTGCATCAACTCCTTGGGTTCTCTACACACCTGAGTCAAAACTACTTAGTTATGGAGGAGTATTCCTTGGCTATGCCACAGATCATATTGTTGAGTACATGTCCATTATTGAACTCCTCACTGAAGTTTCATCTTGTGACATCTCTAATCTGGTGCTCCGGTTAGACTCTCATCTCGTTGTTATGCACTTGAAAAATCATTATCACATTTGAAATCTAGTCTTGCTACATTACTTTTTAAGGGTATGATTTATAGAGCTTCAATTCGAGTTTCTTACTTATGAGCACATTCCTAGAGAATCTATTGTGTTATCTATTTCTTTAGAAAATTATGTATTAGATTGGAATCTGTCACATTATTTATAGATTCATGCATGAGTGTACATTTTTTACCATAAAAAACAAAAGAATACATCATTTAATTGCCAATATATATATATATATATATATATATATATCATGTCCAGTCTGTTTACATAAAAAAATTCCCAAAAATTTAGGTTTTTTTTACAAAAATGGTTATGCTAAGCCTCACTATGACGCCCAATGGCCATAACTCTACTCTTGCTGAGCATGCTTCTCATGATAAAAAATCACCGCTCTGGATAACATCATCATAGGCACCAAGAACCGCTCTGGTAAACCCACTATGTGTCGCTGCATATGTATTGGTATCTCCCTCATGGGAAGAGGTGGCACACCCATGATCAAACCTTCGAGGCTCCTAGCAACCTCGTGCAAGCTCTGGGTGTCATATCCCTCTTCAACGACCGCCACAACCTCTACTGCTTCTCCAGCCCCAGGTAGTTGATCACCTCGCCTTGCACCGCGAGGGGCTCTAGCAGGTCGAACTGATGCCACATCTGTGTCAAGAAAAATGATTCATGTCAAAATATTTTCACCCATAAAAAAAAAATACATAAACTTCAAAAGAAAAAAAATAAAATACTTTTGGCTCTGATCTATCCTCCTACCTAGAGGCCCACACTAAGTGCTAGGTGGCAGTACTAACTCTGGATATCCTATGTAGTTCATCCTATCATAGGGATAATCCTCAATCATAAGAATATGGCTGCCAAGCCACTCAAAGAAATTGTCCTCAAAGAAATGTATGGTAGGTCCCCCTCTTGTCCAAGGATCTAGGACTACCCATAGATCCTGTCTAGGCTCCTTGGGACTAGATATCCCAAGACCGATTCGAGGCCTCATTGCGAGCACTTTCTCTAGATTGAATGATATGATTAGATTTTCATACCAAAACTATGTTTGGAACTGGGTCTTACAAGTTTTCAACTCAGCTTCACTCGACGGAGGACTCCTTTGCACCAATCAAACACTTGCGGCTACAAGAAATCCAATCCTAATAACAACTGGGATTTAGTAGCCACATGTTAGGTCCCTATATTACTTGTGTAGTCCCTTATTGTTGTTAGTGTATCCCCCTTATTGTTATTTTTGTACGCCTGTAGTCCCCATATTTTTACTATTGTGCCCCATAAAACCCCACTATTGTTATTGTTGTTCCCTTACATTATTATTGTTAGGTCGGCTAGGATTATATTGTGACCCCATGGAATCATATATATAGAAAGGAGGTTTTTCATTTGAATCATCCAAGAATTGTTCATTTATGTAATGTAAAGGAGGTTTCCCCCTCGAAGTGGCTAAATTATAAGGCATTGATCTCTCTTTTCTTCTATTTTTGGAGCTGGTTTCATAACATTTGGTATCAGAGCTTTGGATTCTAGGGTTTCACTACTTCAAATAGGTCATTGTGGAATTTTCACTATAATTTTGTTTCTACGAAGGTTGAGATGCTAAAACAAAAACCCATTTGTGAAGAAATCATGAGGAAGTTCGTGTAAAAATTTCAGATCTTGGTTCACAATATTTTCAGAGATATGATCTGTGAAAGTTAGGGTTTTTGCAGGCTCTCGAATTTCATCTCAAAGAGTTGACCTTGGGAAAATCATCATAACTCTCTCTCTGAGAATCATATTTGAATTCTGTGAAAAGTGGCTGAAATCACACAGACTTTAGTTTCCTGTGTATGAAGTTCAGAGCCAAAAGAGGAAACAATGACATGTGGCAGACCATACGAGTTAGCTTTACTGAACTAGTCCATAATTAGGTCATTGTTGGAGATTGGGAATAACTTTGTCTTGAAGAATCCAAATCAGGTCAGACCTATGGCATTGGAAAACAAATTTAGTGGGATACTACAGGACCGAAGATAAATTCTTGGGGATTATGAATTATAGAGATACATTAGTTTCAATATCAAGCTCCTCAAAATCAAGAAAAAGGTGTGTATTTCATTTCAAGTTGCATAAGTATTGTTTGAAAAATTAGTTTGAAGTGTTTCCAAGGGCATATTCAAGTGTAGATATCAGTATTGGGTTCTAAAATGCCCCCTAAAAAGAATTCAACACCCATTAAGCCCTCAGAAGGCTCTACTATGAGTCGTGAAGAGGAAGAATTGCAACATGATATATCAAAATTACAAGAGAAAGTGCATCAAATTTTGCTCTCGCAAAGAGAAAAAAAAATGAAATGGAAGTTTTGAAGAAAGGCATGGAAGATGAGATGGATGGTTTGAAGAAAGGCATTGAAGATAATATGGATGGTTTGAAGAAAGGTGTGGAAGATAATATGGATGGTTTGAAGAAAGACGTGGAAGCTAAGATGGATGGTTTGAGAAATAGCATGGAAGCTAATATGGATGACATGGAAGCTTCCATGGAAAACATGAAGATGATATAAAAGTAGACATGGAAGGTTTTCAGGAAGGTTTGACAAATTTGATACAAGAAATTATTCTTAATGGCGAAAAGGTAGTACAAGAAACTCATGATGAGAACAAAATAAATGTTAATCACGATTTCATAAACTATAGTGTTGGATGTAAGACCCACCATATTCCAAAGATGGACATGAGGAATTTTTATGGCAAGGATCCCGTAACATGGATACTACAGATGGAGCAATATTTTGATCTCCATAATGTTCAAAACACACAAAAGTACGCATTTCAACCTTACATTTAGAAAAAAATACATTTGTATGGTATCGATGGATTTTATCTCATAAAAAAATGTCACTTTGTCAATTTTTATGGAGGAAATGATAGCACATTATGAGGATACAAAGAGAAACACATTCTTTAGCCAATTAATAAATCTCAAACAAAAGGGTACAATGGTGGAGCACATTGAGGACTTCCAAAAATTGAATATAAGGGTAACTGATATTCCAGAGGAACACATGATTGATGTCCTTATAGGGACTTTAAAGGATAACATCCAACATGAGCTTCACCTTTGGGAAACTGATTCATTGGAGAAGGCATTCAGGTTGGCAAGAAAAATTGAAAGTAAAATTATGGCGACAAGGAAGCCTACCACTCACATCTATAAAGATGGAAGTGTTGCTACTCCTAGACTTCCACAACCTACAAGGTCGACACCACAAAAATTGGAAGAAAAATGAGCAAAAGGGATTTGCTATAGTTGTGATAGAAAATATACTAAAGGTAATAAGTGTGCTGATAAGAAATTATTTTACATAGATTGTGAAGAGGAGGAAGAAAATGAACAAGAAACTTCAAAATAAGAGTATATACACCAGGAACCAACCCTAGAGAAAGAAGAAATGAGTCCGACCATATCTTGTAATGCATTGGCAGGAATTACCACTCCTCAAACTCTCAATATATAAGGACATATTCAGAATAAAAATTTAATAGTCTTGATTGATTCAGGTAGTACCCATAATTTTATTCATTGTAAGGTAGCCAAGGAATTGAATTTCTTCCTATACCCAACACCAAAATGTCAAGTGATGGTTGTAAATGAAGGGAATATAAATTTCTCTGGAAAATGCCATAATATCAAGCTAACCATGGGGGAATATGTATTAAATAGTCCAGTTCTTTCCATTCCAATGGGAGGTGATGATGTTGTACTAGGAGTACAATGGTTACAATCTTTGGGGATGGAAGCTTTTAATTTTCAAGAACTTTTCTTGAATTTTTTTTGGAAAGAAATGAAGTTGAATTATGGGGTATTGCAAGGAAGCCGAGAAAGATAATAAGATCTAATGTCATGACAAAGCTTCCGAAGAAAGAAAAACGATGCGTAATTGCACAATTATGGTCATTGGAAGTTCCAACATCAAAATCATTTATTTCTCCAGATCTCCAAAAAGTCTTGGAAAATAATTCCAAGGTGTTTGAAACTCCCAAAGGACTCCCACCTATTCGTCATCATGATCATGCTATTCATTTGATTCTAGGAAGTCTTCCTCCAAACATCAGGCCTTATAGATATCCTTATGTCCAAAAGAGCAAAATTGAACGTATGATTGCAGAAATGTTAGAGGATGGTATAATTAAACCTAGTCAAAGTTCTTTCTATGCTCCAGTAGTATTGGTGCACAAGAAGGATGGATCATTGCGCATGTTTCCAGATTATAGGGAGCTCAATAAGCTCACTATTAAAGATAAATTTCCCATTTCTGTGATTGATGAACTATTGGATGAATTACATGGAGCAATTTATTTTACCAAGTTGGATCTTCGTTTAGGATATCATCAAATTAGAATGAAGACTGAAGATGTTCCAAAAACAAAATTTCGAACTTATGAGGGTCATACCGAAGCAACACTTCAGAAAATCCGTATAGCAGGGTTGGCACACAGTTCAAGGCAGTTTTGACACATTTTTCAAGGCAAATTCCATACAGTAGCTTTAGGTACGCATTCCTAGGCAGCTGTACACTTTCTGGCATAGATTTTGAGGGAGGAAAGTTGTTGTTTTTGTGGCACATATTTCAAGGTAGACCGTACAACCTGTTGCTATTGCTGTGCACAGAAATCGAGGCAGTTTCCGTACAACATCATTTATTACAGTCTGCACACTTTCTAAGGAGGCTGTACAACAACATTTATTGCTGTTTTGCATGAAAAAAGAGGAGGCCGTACAACAACATTTAATGTTGTAATTTCTGGGCACGAAAAATGAGGGAGACCGTACAACATTTATTTATGTTCCTATTTTTCTGTGTACACATTTTCTGAGGCGATCGTTAAGCACGAAAAACGAGATAAGTCGTATTTATTACTTGCTGAAAATTTTTCTGAGTATTTCTCTCTCACTGTAAAAGGAATTTATCAGAAATAAGAAGGAGCTTTCGAACTGGTTTTCCCCAAGAGTTGTAGGGGGTTTTTCTAGGGTCACATTGACCAAAAATTAGCGTGTCTAAAATCTTTGTGTGGTTGATTTATTTTTCTGAGTTTTTATTTCTGCATTTTAGCATTGTGAAATTTCCAGAATTTGTGTTTTTAGAAAATATTTATTTTTCCAGCTTTTTAAACATATGGGTATGGGTATGGGCATTTAGCTTTATGGGATAAATAAGGAGAAACTGAAAACTGGGGTTGGTTATCAAATTTCTACATGGTATCAGAGCTATTTTGCTGAAAGTGCAGTTTAGGACAACAAGAAGAAAAATCACAGCAAGCTGATTTTTCACAGAGAAAACAATACCTTTACTACAACAATGTTATTTTCAGTTTATTTAGGACAACAAGCATGTCTTTGGGTTTGAGGGTGGAGGATACGTTGGATGGGCATAATAACTACATTGTATGGAAGGAGAGAATGCAGAGCATCTTTGAGGAGGCAGAAGTCTGGGATATCATGGTGCATACTACACAGAACCCTGTTAATGTGCCTACTGATGCTGTTCAGTTGGCAGCCTTTAATAAAAATAATAAAAAGGGTAAGAGACTGATTCTAGATGGAATCAAAGACCATTGCATTCCTCATCTGAGAGGAAATAGATATGCTTATGAGATGTGGACAACAATGACCAATCTCTACCAGAGTACTAATGAGAACAGGAAAATGGTCCTAAGGGAGAAGCTAAAGACCATTAAGATGGGTGAGACTGATAGTGCAGCTAGATATCTCACAAATATCACTAATGTGAGAGATGCATTGGCAGTAGTTGGAGAGGTCATTCCACCCACTGAGTTGGTGCAAATTTCAGTGAATGGCCTTCCCAGTTCATGGCTGAAATTTGCTGATGGGGTTTGTGCACGTGAGACCCTTCCCACTTGGGAGAGGTTCTGGGATGATTGCATACAAACAAAAATCAGAGAGACCCAACTTGGGGCAGCCAAACCAGTTGAGCAAGATGAGGATGTAGCACTGTTGGCAAGAGGCAAGAAAGGAAAAGGAAAGAAGCAAGCTTCCACAAGTAATGGTGGGGGCAAAGGCAAAGGTAAAGGTAAACAGGGGAACACACAGAAGGACTATTCCAAGGTGAAGTGTTGGAATTGTCAGAATATGGGGCACTATGCAGTTGTGTGTCCAGAGAAGAAGAAGAAGGGGAAGAACCAGAGCATGGTAGCATAAGCAGAGATAGAGGACTTTATGGATAGATTTGACCGGGAGTTTGGGTTTATTGCTTGTGAGTCCACTAGTGCAAGATCACCTGCCATGGAGGTTGAGAGGGATAGTGCATTTACCTCCACTAGCGGAGCATCTTCAGGTATCTGGTATGTTGACAATGGGGTTTCATGTCATATGAGAGGAGTCCGTGAGTACTTATCAGAGCTTTCAGAGAGTGGCACTGATATAGAGGTAGTACTCGGAGATGACAGCGTTGTTAGAGCAGTCGGTGTGGGGACATTGACATTTGATAGGGAACCCAAACCTCCCTTGAAGGTGTCAGATGTTCTATATGTGCCAGGGATGAGGAAGAACCTCGTATCCATCTCAACATTGGAGGACAGAGGATATGAGATATTGTTCAGGAGAGGACAGGTGCTGATATATCCTAGGGGCGCTCCAGTTGATTCAGCTAGAGTGATAGGTGTATGCCATGCAAAGGGGTACAAGTTTGCATTTTAGCCCCTTTTGGAGTTGAGAAGTAGTACCGAAAGTAGAGCTAGAAGTTCAGAGCTGTGTGAGATTTGGCACTGCAGGATGGGGCACATGTATCATGGAGCCTTAAGGACATTGCGGGAGATCAGTAAAGGTGTGCCAGATTTCAGTACTGATCACTTTGATACATGCAGAGGATGTGCGATGGGCAAGTTTACCAAATCCCCTTTTCCCAACAGTGACAACAGAGCGATTGGGATACTTGATTTGATTGATTCCGATGTGAGCAGTCGGATGTCTCATGTTTCCTTGAGTGGATATGAGTATTATGTTTTATTCATTGATGATCACTCCAGGAGGACCTGGATTTATTTCTTGAAGACCAAGAGTGAGGTCTTCAAGCGGTTTCAAGAGTTCAGAGCTCTTGTGGAGACTCAGACAGGTCAGAATATCAAGTCCCTGATGTCGGACAATGGAGGAGAGTACACCCTTGGTGAGTTTGTTGATTATTGTGCGGAGGGAGGCATTAGGAGGGAGTTCACAGTTCCTTACAACCCCCATTAGAACGAGGTTGCGGGGAGGAAGAATAGATCCATCGGAGGGGCTGCCAAAGATGTGCTACATGATCAGGGGTTACCATTGTTTTTGTGGGTAGAGGCCTAAAACACTACTGTATATTTGTAGAAAAAGAGTCCGCATCGTGCCTTGGGGCATGTGACTCCGGAGGAGGCTTTTTCTGGGAAGAAGCCTGATATTGGTCATCTTCATATCTTTGGGTGCATTGCATACTCCTACGTACCCAAGGAGAAGAGGACCAAACTAGAGCCCACTGCAGAGAAAGGTGTCTTTGTGGGCTATAGTGAGACCTCGAAGGCATGTCAGATTTATATTCCCGCACAGAAGATAGTTGTTGTCAGGCGAGATGTGAAGTTCGAGGAGGACAGGGCTTTCAGGAGGTCATGGGAATTAGAGTATCTGACTCAGCCAGACCCTCAGGAGCAGTTGAGTCAGTCACAAGGTCCAGTGGTTAGGGATCAAGAGGATCCGGAGGTACATCGATTACGGTGTCAGGTCCGTCAGTGAGCAGTGGCTCACAAAGCCAGAGGGGTGGTGCTTCAGGCAGCATGCAGAGAAGTTCACTAGGGAGTCCACTGATGGATAGTTCACACGATACTTCATCATCTACAGGTTCAGGTTCAAGCAGAAGGACAACAGAAAGACACTCAGGAGTTCAGGCTCCTCATGAGGAGGAGGAGTTTCATTCTCCAGTGGGAGAAGTGTGCTCAGGGAAGAGGAAGCCCAAGTGGCTTCAGGATACCTTGAGAGAGGCCACATCTGTTGCTAGGCCTAAGAGGCCAGTCAGAGAGAGAAGACCACCTGATAGGTTCTGTAGCTATATGGAAATGGTTGCCAACATCCTTGACTATGAGCCTTCTAGCTATGAGGAGGCAGCTAGCCAGCAGGTCTGGAGAGAGGCCATGCAGGAGGAGTATTCTTCTATCATGAAGAATGATGTTTGGGAGGTGGTGCCGAGGCCTGAGGACAAATATGTGGTTACTTCCAGATGGCCTTACAAGGTGAAGCATGCTGCAGATGGCAGCATTGAGAAATTCAAAGCATGGTTTGTGGCTAGAGGGTTCTCCCAGGTAGAGGGAGTTGATTATGAGGAGACCTTCACTCCCGTGGCTCGATATACTTCGATTCTCTCCATCATATAGATAGCAGCAAAGATGGGCTGGAAGATCCACCAGATGGATGTGAAGACTGCATTTCTCAATGGATTCATACAGGAGGAGGTGTACATTGAGCAACCACATGGATTTGAGGTGCATGTGAAGGAGTCCCATATGTGCAGACTGAAGAAGGCCCTTTATGGCCTAAAGAAAGCTCCCAGAGCTTGGTATTCCAGGATAGATACATACTTGCAGGAGATGGGTTTCACAAAGAGTGATGCAGATCCGAACCTATACCTCATTGTGATAGGTGAGGAGCCTCTCATTCTGGTGTTGTATGTGGATGACTTGGTCATTACGGGTGCAAAGAGACTCATAGAGCACTGCAAGAGAGATCTTGCGTCGGAGTTTGAGATGAAGGAAATTGGCTTGATGCATTACTTTTTGGGTTTGGAGGTGTGGCAGGAGGAGGAACATTTCTTCATGGGGTAGGGGAAGTATATTGTGGACATCCTTGGTAGATTCCACATGGAGGATTGTAGACCCATATCAACACTGATGATCACCAACTGGAAGAAGCTTCACGCTTCAGATTCCGAGTTGGTGGATGACACATTGTATAGAAATCTAATTGGTTCCTTGATGTATTTGGTCAACCCCGACCAGATATATGTTTTGCAGTCGACACGATGAGCCAGTTCATGTGTGAGCCCATGAGGGTGCACTAGGTTGCTACAAAATACATTTTGCAGTACTTGCAGGGGACAGTGGATTATGGTCTGGATTATAGGCAGGGGGATGGAGTGAGACTGGTAGGTTACACTGATTATGATTGGGAAGGTTGTGCTTCTGATAGGAAGAGCACTTCAGGGTGATGTTTTGGGTTGGGTTCAACAGTGGTGTCATGGTTCAGTCGGAAGCAGTAGTCAATAGCATTGAGTTCAGCGGAAGGATATTACATGGCAGCCAGTCTAGCTAGTTGTGAGGCCATTTGGCTTCAAAAGATGTTGTTTGGCTTATTTGGTTAGCCGTTGAGACCTTCAGTGATATACTGTGATAATTAGAGTTGCATTAAACTCACGGAGAATCTAGTATTTCATGACAGGTCAAAGCATATCAGCATCAGATATCATTTCATCAGAGACTATGTTCAGAAGGGAGTTGTGAAGCTTGAGTATATTCCCACTGATGAGCAGGTTGTAGATATTCTTACCAAAGCCTTACCATGGGGCAAGAATGTCTACTTCAGAGACAAGATGGGTGTGGTGAGGAACACCTTCTTCGGTAAGAGGGAGTGTTGAAATTTGGTTACAGGAGGACAGGTGGTTCCCTAAGGCTTTGATCTTTGGCCTAGGGAAAAGTGTCCAAAAGTATTTAATTTTTCTCCTAAAGTGACTTTATAAAGCTATAAAGTCAAATCTAATTTAAAAGTGACTTTAAGTGATAAAGTTACTAAATTATAATTTTAAAGTGACTTTAATAAAGTCAATGTGAAATTAGAAAGGAAAAGTGACTTTGGAAATAAATGACTAAGTGGGTCTTTATTAAAGTGGGGTGAATTAAAAAATAGAAAGTGAGATTTAAATGAGCATTTAATCTCAACCCTAAATCTAAATATATCTTAACCATTAGATTTAGGGATTCCCCAAAAGTCACTTAGGGTTAGGTTAAAGGAGGAAAAGGAGGGAAAAGATAATTTATTCTTTCATGAGAAGATTGAGAGAAGGAGAAGGAGAGAGCAAAAGAGATTTTTGAGCAGTGAGGAGAAGGAGAACAGAACCTTGGCACGCATACCGAGGCATCACTTCAACAAATACGTACAGTAGGTTTGGCACATAGTTCAAGGTACTTTTGACACGTTTTTCATGATATATTTCGTACAACAGCTTTAGGTACACATTCCTAGGTCGCTGTACACTTTCTGGCACAGATTTCGAGGGAGAAAAGTTGCTATTTTTGTGGCACGGATTTTGAGGTAGGCCGTACAACTTGCTACTGTTTCTGTGCACAGAAATTGAGGTAGTTTTCGTACAACAACATTTATTACAGTCTGCACGCTTTCCAAGGAGGCCATACAACAACATTTATTGTTGTTTTGCACACAAAAAGAGGAGGCTGTACAACAACATTTAATGCTATAATTTCTGGGCACGAAAAATGAGGGAGACCATACAACATTTATTGTTGTTCCTGTTTTGTTGTGTACACATTTTCCGAGGCGGTGGTTAAGCACAGAAAATGAGATAAGTTGTATTTATTACTTGCTGAAATTTTTTCTGAGTATTTCTCTCTCACTGTTAAAGGAATTTATCAGAAATAAGAAGGAGATTTCGAAATGGTTTTCCCCAAGAGTTATAGGGGGTTTTTCCAGGGTCACATTGACCAAAAATCAACGTGTCTAAAATCTATGTGTGGCTGATTTATTTTTCTGAGTTTTTATTTCTGCATTTCAGCATTGTGAAATTTCCAGAATTTGTTTTTTCAGAAAATATTTATTTTTTCTAGCTTGTTGACTGTATGGCTATGAGAATGGGCATTTAACTTGATGGGAGAAATAAGGAGGGTTGGTTATCCAATTTCTACATTATTATTGTGCCCCCATAAAACCCCACTATTGTTATTGTTGTGCCCTTACATTATTATTGTTAGGTCGGCTAGGAATATATTGTGACCCCATGGAATCCTATATATAGAAAGGAGGTTTTTTCATTTGAATCATCCAATATTTTTTCGTTTATATAATTTAAAGGAGGTTTCCCCCTCAAAGTGGCTGAATTCTAAGGCGTTAATCTCTCTATTCTTCAATTTTTGGAGCTGGTTTCATAACACCACATGCTGGCTCTTCACCCCTGCCAATCGCATGACATCCACATAATATACCAAAATGGCCTTGATGATCTCCAAACAATCAAAATTATTTTTCTCATTGGTTGGTTGTTCTCTATATAGTGAGCTCATATTAACTGCACAGTGGTTCTAAGATCAACTCTCCCTCCTGTCAAATTTGGCCGTGGACCTCTAAAGGACAAACCAGTGAGGAAGTAAATGTCATATTTTTGTATCGAGAGCTCATGGTACCCAATACGGAACACACCATGATGTTCATTCCATCGTTGGATTATCCAGCTCAGGAGGTCCTCCTGACCCTTCATCAGGTCAAGTCTGTCATACTTCAGTAAGCCACATCTGCGCAAAACTGTTAAGCATGCTAGATCATTTAACATTTGTAGTTCCTCATGGTCGTGAGCTCTTTATCTCTAGATTCTCATCTTTAAAGGTTGGATCTATGCACAAAACAAGTTTTCATTAGTTTAGAACTGGCTAAAACCCCCTCAAAATCAAGAAACTTGAAAACTTCTTGCGCTCGACTGGCTAATATAGAACTTTCTCAAGTAGAGGGCATCCTAACACCCTCCTCTCTCACGGGAAGAGTGTTTAACACAACCCGTACACTGGACGACCATCTTAGCCATCCAAGCCATTTAGGGCTTGACTAAAAACTACAAAAACACCAATAAAAAACCTAAATGAAAGAATGAAATGCAGGATAATAGTCTTAGCTCTTACTTAGAACTGATGGAACAAAAAATGGTTTCTCGGATTTCCCATAATCACTCAGGGAAGTTTTAATTCTTTTTCTCTCCAGAGAACTCTTAGAAATTGCAAATGGTGAAAATTGAGACCTGCTACTGTTATTATAATCACCTTAGATGTATGAATCACTCTAGCCAGTCACTGAAATTGAAGCTCTTTCATTCCTGTTCTATTTAAATATGCACCAATTTGATATTTTTTCAATATTACATGTGTTCTGATGATTTTCTAGTAGCTTATGTAGAATTGACCATCTTTGACCGGGAATGAGCACAATATTTTTTGGGACTTTTTGTCGCTCTTAAACTGAAAAATCCTGGAGTTTCCTTCTTCGGGCTCGTTAAACTCCCACACATAAGATATTGATCAATTCTTTTCCCTCTTTTTCTCACTCCCTAAAAACTAAAAAAAGATAAATCGAGTTTTCTTCATTTGAATCGTTAAAATTTGATGAATATTTATCGAGTTTCTTCATCTGAATCGTTAAAATTTCATGAAGAATATCGAGTTTACTCCATCCCCTCGTACCTATAAAAAAATGAGGTAGAATTCCATTTCACATAGGTTTATCACTTTATCCATACCTAGTGTACTAACTTACGGAAAAGGAGTTGTGTCGGGTATACTATTAACCCTATGTCGCACCATGTCATCAACCGTGACAAAGGTACCCCTTGGAGTTTTCTTTTTAATATTTTCAGACTCTCTAAATATGAAAATACCACCGATTTTACCTTTCAGGAATCATTAAAATTAATCAGATGGGGAAAATTTGGACAAAATAATGACTTGATGTCTATATTCTGAAGGATCTTTTGGCAGCAATACATTTGTCACTCCCTCCAACATGGAATCCCCTCACCAAATTCCTCTTTGTTAGATTCTCATTGAACCATACCATCCTATGAGTTTAGCATTCATATTATGATATCCTAACATTATTTGGTGTTATTGAGTCTAAGTGGCCTGCTAACCTTGATTTTGTTGAAGATGGCAACAAGAAACAGTGAAGGAGGCATCCTGAAACATCTTTCCTGATCCTAGTTGGAAAGTGATAACCAAAACTAGGTGGGGGGCCACACAAGTGATTTTTGTCGCAAAGTCTATTTTTAGACATGTCGATCATATTCTATGAGTTGCGGGATGCTATTTGTGGATGGTTGGTCAAGTTGGAAAAATAGATGGATTTCTATTTGTAGACATATTGGGCGGAATCTATTTTTAGACTGCCAGTCTAAAAATAGATAAGTCGAATATTATTAGCTCTTAATAATATTTGGACTATAAACATTATCTTATCCTCTTGGAGCACTTCAGTTCGAGCTACGGATGTGGCACATGCAGCTGACAGAAGGAATTACGCTATTCCTAGGGTTTAGTTGAGATATTGCATGGTTGACTTCAGTTAGAACTCATGTGGCAGAGTTTGGTGGAGTTGTGTTCGGTTTAACTTAGTTGAACTAGTTGTATTTAGTCTAACTGATAAATACACTAGTGATGAGTGGTGTGAATTAATTATTAATTAATTCACTAATTATTAACTTATAAATCAACTAAAGAATACATCAGTTAACTCAGTGCATGGACAGTTCAGTGGAGACCAGTGTTAGAGGTGGGTGAAAGGGTGAGTCTACTATCAGTTGTGACTATAATTGTGCATGAGATTTGCACACACATTGATTGAGATTGCCAATGAGGATTGCGCAGTACAAGCTAGTGGGATTCGAACTTGGATCTCATTCATTCTCATCTTGGATTGCGCAGTAGAGGCAGGAAAAATAGTGGAGGAGATTTGAACTTGTGACTTGTTCATATCTGAGCTAGTTTTGTGTGTAGCATGTGAGATAGTGCTGAGAGCTATGAGGAGCTTTGTGCTATGTATTGTTACATGTTCTCTATCATTATAATATACAGATAGTTGGGGGTTTTCAGCTGTAAGCTTTCCCCATTACATACTGTGTTATATGTGTGCTTGATTATGTTTTAATGTGCGCATGCGACTGCTTCTAATTTCCGCAAATTGATGATCAATTGTAGAAGAGATTATGTATTATGCATGAATCTTAAATAGTGTGTAATCAGGATAATCTCGGTGAATAATTCAGCTATTATTCAAATTTCTACATGGTATCGGAGCGAAATTGATCATCGGATCTATTACAGTGATTACAATTTATTTCGGTAGACAGAGTCTGTAAGCGGGCCAGGTAGCCTCTGGATCCATCCTTTCTTGGAAAGGTGATATATCTAGTAAATTCCCCTACAGTCGATCTCTGTGCTAGAAATAATTTGTTCTCATAGATCAGAAGCGGTTGAGTTTTGAGCTGGTGGAATTCGAATTTGCAGCAGTGTTTTCCTGGTGTCGAAAGTCGAGATGTATTTCAACGGATTGCGATTGGAGTATGCTCTTGAAGGCAACTCGAATTATATTTCATGGAGAGATAGGATGGAGGTGGTGTTAGATGAAAATGGGTTGAAGGAGTTCATAGATGCTGAAGTCCCAAAGCCTACTGATGCTGCTCAAGTTGAGGCTTGGCAAAAGAAGACAGCAAAGTGTCGAAGGATTCTGTTGGAGGGCGTGAAGGATCACATTGTATCCAGCCTGAATGGAAAAGCTTCTCCATACTTAATGTGGAAAGCGTTGACATATTTATTCCAAAGCAAGAGCGACCAGAGGAAGTTGGCGCTCAAGGAT
Source organism: Pinus albicaulis (assembly GCA_034641835.2). NCBI lineage: Eukaryota > Viridiplantae > Streptophyta > Pinopsida > Pinales > Pinaceae > Pinus > Pinus albicaulis. The sequence continues at coordinate 1,207,904,369 of CM076580.1, read as the reverse complement.
AAACTCAGGAAAATAAATATGGAGAAGAATGACACTATTTCGGTATACTTGAAAAAGTTTGTCCACTGCAGGGATGAGCTTGGGAGTGTAGGAGTTAGTGTGGATGATGAGGAATTGGTGAGCTTGGCTCTCCTTGGGCTTCCGAAGAGTTGGCACTCCTATCAGGACTTTGTCAATGGTCGGGAGAAATTTCCAGGATGGGAGCGACTTTGGTCGGATCTTGTGCAAGAGGAGATAAGGCGGAGTACCAGGGATGGATCTTCATCAAAGGCATCTGATGAAGAGGATTGCACTTTGGCTGCCAAAGCAAGGAAGAGGAAGGGAAAGAAGAATGATTCTCAATCCGGTGCGGATGGTAAAGAGCGTGACATGTCCAAAGTGAAGTGTTTTCACTGTCACGAGCATGGACATTACGCCACGAATTGTCCACAGAAGAAGAAGAACAAGCAGGCTGCTGGAGCTGCAGCTGGTGAGGCTCTTGCCTCGAAATTTGAGTTGGACTTCTCATTGATCGCATGCATGGTGTCTAGTGCATTGGGATCGAGGTGGTATTTTGATAGTGGCGCTTCCTTTCACATGACGGGAGATGTGAATCTTTTCAGTGACTTGGTGGAGAAAGATCTCCAGTTGCATGTTGAGTTGGGCGACAATGGACGATACAATGCGACCGGCATTGGTACCATAACCTTTCAGAGGGAGTCAGGTAAAATCATTCTTTTACAAGATGTAGTGCATGTTCCAGGTTTAAAGAAGAATTTGATCTCAGTCGCAATGTTAGACGATAAACGGTATGAAGTTGTCTTCAGTGAAGGAAAATTTTTCCTTCGGCACAAGGAAACTGGACAAGTCAAGAAGGTTGGGATTCGAGCAAAGAATTTCTACAGACTTGAAGTAGATGGGATGTCTACGGAGCTTCCTATTGTTGGGAAGTGCAAGAAAGACATGTAATTGATGCTCGAGAAGGAGCAAGTTTTGCATGCAGGTAATAGTGAACCTCAGAATGTCGAGCAACCACAAGATAAGGATCATGGAGTGGAAGAAACCACTCATGCAGAGAAATTTCGTGCCATATGGGCAGAGGGAGTGCATGCAGCTATACCACTAGGTGAGAGGTGGGGCGACATGCATGAGTAATCCCAAGAGGATATTTCTGGGTAGGATTCATGAGATGGTGTGGATCTCATTAATTGAACCTGGCTACGGGGTGCCCATAGCGCAACAGTAGCATGATCAGTTGGATTGATGCATGCAGATCAAATTGATAGTGTCGGATACTGGAGTGAGAATCAGAGTTGACAGCAAGTGCAGAGTGCATGGGTGCAAGATTTCAACAACGCAGTGGATCCTGATGACATGTGAAATTGGGCCCAGCAGAAGTCGAAGACTTTGATGATAGATGCATCAGACTGATTGAGTTGTTTGGAGCCTATTCATTTTCAGAGGATTTGTAGAGCAGATGCATGGAGTTGCATGGCGCTTGTGAAGGTTGTAGGGCGAATGCATGGAGTCGCATGTCGCATGCAGAGACAATCCTTTCTTTTTGAGAGGGAGTGTTTAATATTGCAACAAGAAATAGTGAAGGACGCATCCTAAAACATCATTCCTGATCCTAGTTGGAAAGTGATCACCTAAACTAGGTGGGGCCCACAGTGGTTTTATGCAAAAGTCTATTTTTTAGACTATGTCTATTTTTAGACATATGGATCATGGTCTATGAGTTGCAGGATGCTATTTGTGGATGGTTGGTCAAGTTGGTAAAAATAGATGGACCTCTATTTTTAGACATACTGGGCGGAGTCTATTTTTAGACTGCCAGTCTAAAAATAGATCAATCGAATATTATTAGCTCTTAATAATATTTGGACTATAAACATTATCTTATCCTAATGGAGCACTTCAGTTCAAGCTACGGATGTTGCACATGCAGCTGAAAGAAGGAATTACGCTATTCCTAGGGGTTAGTTGAGCTATTGCATGGTTGACTTCAGTTGGAACTCATGTAGCAGAGTTTGGTGGAGTTGATGAGACAGTTGATGGAGTTGTGTTCGGTTTAACTTAGTTGAACTAGTTGTATTTAGTCTAACTGATAAATACACTAGTGATGAGTGGTGTGAATTAATTATTAATTAATTCAATAATTATTAACTCATAAATCAACTAAAGAATACATCAGTTGACTGCAGTGCATGGACAGTTCAGTGGAGACTAGTGTTAGAGGTGGGTGAAAGGGTGAGTCTACTATCAGTTGTGACTATAGCTGTGCATGGGATTTGCACACACATTGATTGAGATTGCCAATGAGGATTGTGTAGTACAAGCCAGTGGGATTCAAACTTGGATCTCATCATTATTCATCTTGGATTGCGCAGTAGAGGCAGGCAGACTTGTGGAGGAGATTTGAACCTGTGACTTGTTCATCTTCTGTGCTAGTTTGTGTGTAGCATGTGAGATAGTGCTGAGAGCTGTGAGAGATTTGTGCTATGTATTGTTACATGTTCTCTATCATTATAATATACAGATAGTTGGGGGTTTTCAGCTATTAGCTTTCCCCATTACATACTGTGTTATATGTGTGCTTGATTATGTTTTAATGTGCGCATGCGACTGCTTCTAATTTCCGCAAATTGATGATCAATTGTAGAAGAGGTTATGTATTATGCATGAAGCTTAAATAGTGTGTAATCAAGATAATCTCGGTGAATAATTCAGCTATTATTCAAATTTCTACAGATTTCGTGCCTTCTATTGTTCAAGGGATTCATCCACCTTCTTCTTCTTGCATCAACTAAGCCATCATATGCCTAAAATCCCCCCCTTGTCTATTTGACTCTACTTTATATCCAAAAAAAATCACTCGTGTCTCGTTTCGTGTCAATTAATGTAGGAAACCTTATTGCCTACATTTGACATATATCTTCTTAGCGACTTCATCATCTTATCTAGGAAGATGATCCAGAAACATATCAGTACCCTAGAACTTCCAGCCCTCAGTGGAAGGTTACCTTGCGTTTTATTGGGGCATTTCATCATTGGCTACTAGTTGAACGATTCTACGAGTGTTTGATGGAAAATAATTTTCACACTCGCTAGATTGTACTACGCATATTGGAGACCATCATCCTTATTAGTGGCCATCCTCACGTCTCTTAACAGTTTCCATAATTGACTGGTAATCAGAAGATTTCTCACATGTTTGAATTCAACTCCTTCATTCACATGTGAAGAAATATGTTGTTTAGATAAGTTGCGATCAAGACCTTGGGTAGAGACTTACATCACTCAACCTTGTTTCCTCTCCCAAGCTACGTATATTATTTTCAGAGACAACTCTTCAGATTGATCTGATTATGACAAAACTTCCACATTGTGCTTATTGGTGGGCATGATAGTAATGTATCTTCTTAGAGAAATCACTCTAATACAACTACTGAGCATGGGAATGCCTGACTCAGGACAATTTCGTATATTTTTGACATATGTTGCTTTTTTCAGGTCTCCAGCAATCCCGAAGCTTCTCTCTCTCTACAATACTTATAAAGTATTTCGACCATCGTATTCGTCTATGACCTCATACTTTATGGGGAATTTTTTATATATTAAAATGGTCTCCTCATCAGTACAGAGGAGAAGGACACTTTGGTTGAAGGAAAGACCCAAGTTACAAGCCTCTTTTCTAGAGTAACACACCTCAGAAATAATCAACAAGAGTTATAACGCTACTTAGCTCCCAACATAGTGCGTTAGTGCCTAGGTTAACACATTTTTTTTCCTAAAGGGAAGCGTTACTGAGTTTTCATAAGGTCCGAGGGTCAAAACATGAGTTTACTGACTAACATCTTGACTTTCACTCAACCAGTCAGCTCAAAAGGTAGGAAACATGTAGATCAATCTTCACTTTGGATATCGATAAACCTCTCTAGGTCATATGGAAGAGGAAAAAACAATAAATCAAGGAAATTTCCTAGTTTTTTCCTTATTGGAACTAATGGAAGAAATGGAAATAAGGAGCCTCTCCACTCCTATAAATTGGAGGCTAAGGCATTGTGACAAAGGTCGAATGGTTGTTCAATTGTGTGAGGTTATAATGATTGTATGATTCATTAAGAATTAAGAGCTTAAGCATTGTCATGCCAAGGAGTTGAAAGAGAGAGCAGAGCTAAGGGAATAGAGAAGGCTTTGTCAAGCCGATATGGTTGTAATCCTCCTTCTTTGATTTAATAATATAGAATTGTCTCTATTCTGTCCACTTGGTAGCCTTAATGTATTATTGATTCATATATTTGTTCAATGGAACATGTGATAAGTGGCTTAGATGCATGCTTGTTTATATTCAGTTATATGTTAGTCTTTTGATTATTACACTTTATATACTGTGAATATTACACTTTCTCTTGTTTGTATGCAGGTTCTGATCTAGGAGCTATCAAGGAGGCCCTCCAATTCACTACATTGAGATCTCCAACACATCTATACAATGGGTTGATGTCAGTCTTCTCTCTTTGGATTTGTCAATTATTAGTTAACATGAATGTATGCATGTTTTCTCTATGACATTTGCAGCTAATGTTACAATATACCTTGGGTCTTGGGAAGAACCGAGAGGGAATTTCACTCACAACCACCCATGTTGTTAGGTCCCTATATTACTAGTATAGTCCATTATTGTTGTTAGTGTAACCCCCTTATTGTTATTATTGTACCCATGTAACCCCCATATTGTTATTATTGTGCTCTTAAATTATTATTGTTAGGTCGGCTAGGATTACATTGTGGCCCCATGGACTCCTATATATAGAAAGGAGGTTTTGTAATTTGTATCATCCAAGAATTTTTAATTCCTGTAATGTATTGGAGGTTTCCCCCTCGAAGTGGATTATTTCTAAGACGTTGATATCTCTTTTCTTCTATTTTTTGAGCTGATTTCACAACATTTGGTATCAGAGCTTTGGATTCTAGGGTTTTCGCTGCTCCAAATAGGTCATTGTGGAATTTTTGCTATAATGTTTTTTCTACGAAGGCTCAGAAGCTAAAATTTTTAGAGCACAAAGCAGAAATCCTGAGGAACATCTTTGCAAAGTTTCAGAGCTTGGTTCACAATATTTTTGGAGATATGATCTGTGGAAGTTAGGGCTTTTTGCAGGCTCCTAAATTTAACCTAAACAGGTCATCATGGGATGTTCACTATAACTCTGTTTCTACGAAGGTTTAAAAGCTGAAAGTTTTTGAACGTAAAGATGAAATCTTGAGGAACATCTTCGCAAAATTTTAGAGCTTAGTTTGCAAAATTTTCGGAGATATGGTCTGTGGAAGTTAGAGATTTTTCAGGTTCCCAAATTTCATCTCAAAGAGGTGATCGTGGGAAAATAATAATAACTCTCTCTTTGAGCATCGGATTGGAATTATGTAAAAAGTGGTAGCAAGTACAAAGACTGTAGTTTCATTTTTATCAAATTCAGAGCCGAAGGAGGAAACAGTGACACGTGGCATTTTGTACAAGTTCACTCTACTGAACCAGTCCATAACTAAGTCATTGTGGGAGATTGGGCATAACTTTGCCTTGAAGAATCCAAATCAGGTCAGACCTATGGCATTTGAAAGAAGCTTTAGAGGACTACTACAGGGCCAAATTTAAGATATTGAGGATTTGCAAGTATAGAGATAAGTCAATTTCAAAATCGAGCTCCTCAAAAGCAAGTAAAAGGTGTGTAATTTTTTTTTTTTTTTAATTGCATAAGTCTTGTTTAAAGAATCAAGTTGAATTGATTCCAAGGGCATATTGTAGAATAGATATCAATATTGGATTCTAAAATGGCTCTTAAAAAGAATTCAACACCAATTAAGCCTTTAGAAGGCTCTACTATGACTCATGAAGACGAAGAATGGCAACATGACATATCAAAATTACAAGAGCAAGTGAAACAAATTTCTCTCTCGCAAAGAACAACAAAAAATGACATGGAATTTTTGAAGAAAGGTGTGGAAACTAAGATGGATGGTTTAAAGAAAGGTGTAGAATCTAAGATGGATGGTTTCAAGAATGGCATGGAAGCTAAGATGGATGGCATGGAATCTGGCATGGAATCTAAGATGGATGACATGGGAGCTAAGATGGAAAACATGAAGAATGATCTAAAAGCAGTCATGGAAGGTTTGACAAAGTTGATACAAGAAATGTTTCCTAATGGTGAAAATATAGTATAGTATGTTGGGGGTTCCCATGTTTTGGCAAGGTTGGCAATACCAAAAGATGAGACAACATCAAACCACTTTCAGACCTTAGGATCTAGCCCTCCTGGGTCCAGAGAGGGATCTCTCTATATAAGAAAAGGTTTTTGTCTTTGAAGCTCAAAGTTAAGATATTAGGCTAGTTATGGGCACAGGGTTTGTTTGTTTGATTTTTGTTTGGTTGTTGGGAATCAGGAAAGAAGGGTTCAATATAAGACAAGGATGAGCAAAGAGGATTTTAGGCAAAGGAGAGATAATCTAGGGAACATGTCAAACCATTGGGAAATGGATTCAGGAAAGGATTTGCTTGCTAATCAATATGTAGGCTTTCAGTTGGGCTAGTCATCTAAAGCATTGGATCTTAAAGATGATAGTGTGGCATGGAAAGACAAGACAGAAAGTGAAAGCAAGGAAACCTCCAAGGTGACCTTTCAGGAATCAGATCCAGGGACAGGACATGCCATTGGACAACCTGTGATCCAAGAACCGAAAGATTAACTCTTCAGACAAGGGAACATTAAAGATTTGGACACAAAGGTGAAAACCTGAGATCAGAGAGAGACTTTGAAATCTCAATGCTTCGGCCTCCAGCTTGAGGGATCTTAAAGGGTTCAATTAATTGAAAAGGATCCTAGTGAGACAGAGATGGAATTCTAGACCTCCCAGTGTTCCCAATTCTTTCAATTAAATCCCAACAAGAACATCTAAAGACAGATTTCATTAATTCATACATCAGCTAGCGATATATCAGACCATTACACTGGTTAAATTAGCTTGAAATCAGTGCTCAGATAACATATACAATAGAAAACATTGAAGGCAAGGAGAGCAGAAACATAGGGTACCTAACAAGGGTAAATCCCATGCCAGATTTCTGATGCGAGCCAGTAGAAATGAAATGAAACGAACTACAAGTTAAAAACAAATTCAGATATAGAAAAACATCACCGCTGCTTTAAATCAGGATCCAAAGAAGTGTGCTTGTCATATTAAAGAGCAACACCAGTCAAGTACAACATTACCAATAGCTTGATATTCAGTCTGAAAACATCTTCCTTGGCCTATCTAAAAACTTTACACAGAGAAACATGTCTCAAGAGAAACAACTTGCATTTCACAGATATCCGATCAACAACCATGCAATGAGTTCCTTCATGAATTTAATAGCTGAAGAGAGCAGAGGAGGTAGGTGAAAAACTAAATGAAGCATTAAAACTCAAAAAAGAAATAGGGCCGAAGCCCATTCTGTTTAAACTCTGTGCATTTATCTATGGCACTCTTTGGGTGAAAGAGTGGTCTTCTCCAGGCTTCCATTTACTCCGGTTTGCCTCTGATGTACTTTGGCTGCAGTACTCTGTAGTAATTTTGGTGAATAAACAAAAAGGTAAATAAATGGTTGTGAAGTCAGCCATACTACATAACAAATGCTCCGATAGCATCAGGACTGTTGTCAGTGCTGGAATTTCCTCAGGAACACGGTATAGAGTGGAGATAGTATGGGCACTTCATCCTTTATGGAAAGAAAAATCTGCTGATGTGAAACCCTGATAGTATTGCTTTCTATGCGCTAGGCCTTCCGTGTGATTCATGATGTCTTTGATTTGGTACTCTACCTTCAAATCATTGGGTTAAGGCTCAAAATCTTCAATTATAGGCCCTAAACACTCTGTTTTCCCACTAATACTCTCAGCTACTCCATGATAGCCTCTGTTGGTGAAATCTGCGCTTTAATGGCTCTGGGGATGGTTTTACAGAGTTTAAACTATGTTCTTTTAATGCAAGCCCTGTCATAACGTCTTCTCAGACCTTTCCTCATGATTTCGGTCTTTGAACATGGTCTTCCTTGCGTTCCTTGCCACTGTAACTGTGAACGTGAATCATGGCAGTTTTCCACCTGCCTGTAACCCTACAAAACACGAAAACCTATTAAGAAAACGATGCATGAGGTGGGCGGACGTAGTGTAGATATCGGAAATGGCAACGTATCGTGGATGAGGACGATGAACAAAGAGGGTACTATGGAGGAAAACACCATGGAACAACGGGAGGCGTATATGGAGAATGGTGAGATGGAAATTCTAACGTAAAACATTAAGATTTGACCTTTGCATGAATTATAAAGGGGACAGACGAACAATGTGGTGACACACGTGGAAAAGGTGACGTGGCGGGACTGGTCAACGGTGGGACATGCATTAAATCCGGACCGTCCGATCTCAGGAGGAGATCGAAGGTTGAGAATGCGTCGGAGGGTGACAGATGGTGGGCCAGGGGTATATTTGCCTTGGACTAATTCCTGCGCAGCTTCGTGGCGCGATGACTGTTGGATGGGCTGCTCTAGATCGGACAGCATATGCGCATATTGCGCCGGGTCAAACGCTGAACTTTAACGCGCGATGGGGGGGCAATTTTTAAACAGTGCGGTTCCACACGTCCTACGGTGAGTGGAATCGTTGCGAAATGGAAAATACCGCCCACCTCCCAAAGGTGGTGTGATGGAGACCGACAGTTTTCGAACAGGGCGCGGTTGCGGGGACCACCGGGCGAGTGAAAATAGAGCGTTGATTTGCGGGTTGAACGGACGGTGGATTATGCGATCAGGTGGTGAAAGGAGTGGGCCATGGGCACGACGCTGATCTGCGAAGACCGTCCGATCCAAACAGATCAATGGCTAATATTGCGCCCGATATCCATCTGTGATAAGCACTCTCCGGGCTAGCGCTTGGTTCTAGCGCCCAGGTCATGTGGGGGGGGGGGGGAAGTTAAGGTGGCTGCATGAAAGGGGCTGGGCCTTAATATGAGGTGGAAAGTGGGTTTTTGGGCCCTTTTAACGCTTTTTAAGGCTAGGGAAAGGTAACGATAGAGGGAATAAGGGGAAAATAGGCAAAACAAGGGGTATGTGTAGGATTTATAGGGGATTTTGGGGGGATTTGGAAGGACTAAGGGAGGGATTTTGGGGTGAAAGGAGGCTTTGAAAAAGGGGAAAAATGGATGAAATGAATAATTCTGCAGGGGGTACAAGGGGAAAATGAAGGCCTTTAGGAGCACAATTTATTATCATCAGTGAGGCTTATTGACTCAAGAACAACAGAGGGAAATAATCAAAGGGCAGGTAGCATGAAGAGGCTTCAAGGATGATGTGTTTTCAAGAGAAATGCATTCCTTGAAGGCTCATAAAACAAATTAGCCCCTAGCTTGCTTGTCAAGGAATTTATAGGGGGCTAACAGTGGCTCCACATGGGGATGGCATCTTCTTGAAGGTGTTAAGAATTCAACAAATAATCTTTGGTGTAGGCCAGATGCCTGCTGCTTGAGCCACCTTTCTTCTTTGATTTTCAGCTGCCACCATTGTGAAGACATCAATTTAGCAGAAAAACTCTCCCAAACAATCTACCTACCCATTCCTACAATCCTACCATTTTCTCTTCCAGGGTGCATTTGAACTAGCAGACCCTTTACATCATTTATTTTATTAACAGAAAATAAACCTATTCTAAATCTACCCTTATCACTCCATGAGACCAGATTAAACTATTGGCCTCATAGTTTCTCTACCTAAACTATCTCTGCTAGGATTAGACTATCTAGCAGATTTCTTCTCTACATTCTACAACAGAAATTCAAAAACAGTCGAACTAGGATTGGACAGTCTAGCTTGTTGTAGATCCAAGGCATAAAGACAGTTGCAAAAGGACGAAAATTTGCAGAAAATTGGAAACAAAATCTCGAAGGCTTGAGATCTGAAATTTTGAAGTATCCTTCTTTCTTTTGTGACTCAAGTTTTCAGCTTGTTAGAGTCACTTTCTCTTCTTCATTCAGCTTTGGTTGTGGGCTGGTTAGAGCTGATCTTCTTCCTTAGTTGTTGGTTCATGTTTTGGGCATGTTTGAACCAGCTATCTTTACTTTCTTTGGCTCAGGTTTTGATCATATTAGAGCCAATATTTTGCACTTTAGAGGTTCATGTTTTGAGCATGTCTGAACCTCTCCTTTCTCTCTGTTTTTTGAAACATTTTCTCTTTTTCTTGAAAACAAAACACTGCAATGGTATGTACAATGGAAATGGAAACTGGAAATTGAAATCAACAGTAGTAGTGTTTGAGCATCCTGCCATTGACAGGACCCCCAAATAGCTATGTACCGTCTAGTTCTTGTAGAAAAAATGCATTCGGACCCATAGTGGCCTGGATGATGTACAAACCTTGCCACAAACTGTCAAACTTGCCGTGCTTTCCTTTGTCCTCTCTCCTTGAGTCCCACTTCAGAACTTTATCTCCAATTTCTAAATCAGAGGCCTTATTTCTTTTGTCAAATAACTTCTTTATATTTTCCTCAACCTTCACAGCTCTGTTATAGACCTCCTCCCTTGCTTGCTGGAGATGGATCGTTTGGTTTATCCTTCTTACCATGTTGTCTTCTTCAGTCTGGATTTCTTGGACAAGTTTAATCACTGGTACTCCAAGGCTGGTAGGAAACACTGCTTCTGTTCCATAGACAAGCTGGTATGGTGACATGCCAATGGATTTCTTTGTTGTAAACCTGTCAGCCCACAGGGCATGCACTAACTTGCTATGCCATGAATTTTTGTTCTCTTCCAACAGATTTTTGATGATGGTCACCAGGCTCTTGTTTGATGATTCAGATAACCCATTACCTTGAGGGTAATAGGCAGTTGAATGACCGAGTGCAATTTGATACCTGTGACAAAAATCAACCATTTTCTTGGATCCAAAAGTAGCAGCATTATCAGTGATTATTTTTCTTGGACAGCCAAATCGAGAGAGGATGTGGTCTTCTAGGAACCTAGTGATGACAGACTGTGTGGCATTCCTAGCAGGTATGGCCTATATCCACTTTGTAAAGTAGTCTGTGGCTGTAAGGATCCATTTGTGTTGTGCAGAAGAAGCAGGGTGTATTTCTCCTATGAAATCTAGGCCCCATTGTAAAAAGGGACCTTCAACAGTGATGGGCTGTAGAGGTAGAGGTATGAGATTTCTTTTGCCTTTGAAAATCTGGCATTTATGGCAGGAAATTATCATCTTATGGATGTCAGTGAAGAGTGTAGGCCAATAGTAGCCAGCTCTGAGTATTTTATTTGCTGTGGATTTCCAATTCAGGTGGCCTCCGCACTCTCCTTCATGGAACTCTTGTTTAATTCTCTCTGCCTCATTTTCAGGCAAACATTTAAGGAGTAGGCCATTGTAATTTTCCAGTATAAGCATTCATCCAATATGCAATAGCTTCTGGCTTTTAGTTTGAGGAATCTGGCCTTGGTCTTTTACAGTCCAGGAGGGGCATTGAGGTTTGTGAGCACATAGAGAATGTTAGAATACCATGGAGAGTTTTGAAATTTCTCCTCAATAGTGGGATCAGGAAATCCCTCCTGCTCATCCAAGGCACATACCATGTTTATGTCAAGGGCTTGTAAATTTGATTCAACCATTAGCTGGGCTAAGCCCTGACCTTTGATCAGTTTTGTGGGTTTTATCTCAAGGTCATATTCTAAGATCACAACAATCCATTTTCCCCACTTCCCATCTGGGTCTTGGGACAATATATCTTTGATCACTATGTTAGGCACATAGGCTATGGTGTGGGAATGAAATATGTACACCCTAAAATATTTCAAGGCCTTAATCAGAGCGTACGCCTGTTTTTCAATTATGTTGTATTTCAAGGGTGCATCCCTCAGAGCTTTGCTGAAAAAGGCAATAGGCTGTTGCATTCCCTCTGGATTTTTCTGCAGTAGGACTGCAGCCACTGTATGCTCAGAGGCAAATGAAAATATCAGGAAATCCTTTGAGAAATCTGGGCTAATTAGGACAGGAGCCTGGGTGAGTGCGAGTTTAACTGATTCAAAAGATTTCTTAGCCTCAACAGTCCATTTAACTCCTACACCTTTTTTCAGCATGTTAGTCATATTCCTGAGGTGTTCAGCTAAGTTGGGAATAAACCTCATTGGGAAGTTGATTTTCCCAATAAAGGACTGTAACTCTTTGATGTTTCTCGGGTGTGTGATTTGTAGTATTCCCTCAACCCTTTGTGGGTCTATCCTAATCCCCTTCTCAGATATGATGTGGCCAAGAAGCTTACCTTCTTGCAGCCCAAATATAGTATTTTTAGGATTCAATGACAGGCCGAACCTTCTACATTTTTCAAACACTCTTCTCAGGTGGTTTAGGTGTTCTTCTTCAGTCTTGGAATAGACTGTTATGTCATCCAGGTAGATGACAATGAAGTGCCCTATTTCATCTGAAAAGGCTATGTCCATCGATATTTGGAAGGTTGCACCAACGTTCATCAGTCCAAAGGGCATTTTAACATACATAAGGTGCCCCATGGACTGGTAAAGGCTGTCTTGAGTTGGTCTTCTAGGATTACTAAAACTTGGTTGTAACTTGAAAAACCATCTAACAGGGAGATCCTTTTTGAGCCTACTACTTTCTGAAGAATGTGTTCCATTTTTGGCAAAGGGTAATTGTCTTTGAGTGAGGCTCTGTTAAGATTCCTGAAATCAATACACAGCCTGATCTCCCCTGTTTTCTTTCTCACAACCACTAGGTTTGATACCCAATCAGAGAACCTCATAGGAACTATTATGCCTGCCTCATACATCTTCTTAATCTCTTTTTCAACTGCAGGAAATTGTTTTGGGTTTATTCTGTGAAGTTTTTGTTTGAAGGGCTTCTGATTTTCCTTCAAAGGTATTTTGTGCTGTATGATGTTTGTATCATAGGCCTTTAAGTCCTCATAGCTCCAGGCAAACACATCAATGAATTCCCTGAATAGGTCAGTGCATTTCTTCTTCATGTTTTCTGTCAAGGACTTAGCCAATTTAATCATCTTGGGTTTGTCTTTAGTGCCTATGTTGCATTCCTCAACATCAGAGTCTGCGTGTTCTATAGTGGGCTTTTTTGCTACATCATAAAAGTAAAAAAGGTCCTCTAAAGGTGCCAGGCCTTGAGGTATGTTCTTATCTTTGGCCTGCAACACCTCTACTTCCTCACTGTTTGCGTTTTCGTATTTTTCGTTTGGATTTCCAATCTGTTCATTTAAAGCGTTTATTTCTATGTTACAGGGTGGTTCTTCCTCGTCTGAGGGCTCTTCACTTAGGCAGCTATCATCAGATTTCGAGTCTGAATCAGAAAACACAAACTCGTTCCTGCCCATCAAGAAATATTCAATCTATTTATCGCCCTCAAAGACCTACCAATATTTTTCGTTATCCGGCACCGCGGGTTTGAATTTGGTCTGTATGATGATTTACTGGTCGCTTGGATTCTTAGGGTATGAACTAGCTAGGCGAGCTAATCCATTTGCAATGACATTTTGACTCCTAGGAACAAACACTAATTCATATTCTACAAATTTTTTCAATATATCCATGGCATCGTTCCTATATGCTCTCAACCTAGGGTGTTTGGCAGTGTATTCACCGTTTACTTGTTTTATAACCAACTCAGAGTCTCCCTGCACGGCTTTCCTACGGGCTCCTAATTTCTTCAACAGATTTAGGCCTAGGATAAGAGCCTCATACTTTGCGATATTATTTGTACATTTGAAATGTAGGTTGCAGGCATGGCTCTCTGCGTAGTCACTCTCTGTTTTATGTAGCCACGCCCCTGCTCCAGGTGTTTTCTTGGTGCATGACCCATCAAAGTTCATTTCCCACAGGGGTTCATTTTTCGTTTTATCATCATTTCCTTCCCTAACGTGGGTTTCACTGGTCTGTTGTATCGCGGGTTCTGCGTGGTGCTGTGGAATTTTTCGTTCTTCGTGTGCTATATGAATTCGTGAGGGGTGGCTATCTGGGTGATTGCATTCGGTTCCTTGTCTGGTCTGAATTTCTGTTTCAGTGCACTAGCTAAGGTTTTCTTCTTCATTTTCTTCTATGTCCAGAGTGGCCATTATGTTAAAATCTGTGGTCTCAACCCCTTTGTTTATGTCTATGTTTTCTGATTCTGGCTCTCCTAAGGATTCATCGTTGCAGAAGATAAAAGAGTCCAGATCTGTGTGTACAGAATACAGAGGAGAATTTTCAGGCTTTTCAGGGCTACTAACCAAGAATTTCATTTGTGCCTCCCTGTACAATCTTGTAAGTTGGCTAAAAACAGGGATTGTGGCATATGCCCCATCCATCTGCATGGTACCCTGCAGCTTGGCTCCCCATGACCTTGACAATAGCATACCATACTTAGGTGGCACATCTACCACCACGACATCCATGACCATACATTTTTCTGGAATCTGGGTAAGGCTTACACATAGGTCTTTGATTAGGCACAAAAATTTTACTCTGCTAGAGTCAAATGAATATAAATCTTTATAGGGGCGGGTTATCTCTAGGCCTAGATTTTCCATAACCACCTTAGGCATTAAGTTGTGAGATTCTCCAGAATCATGCATTGCATTGTGAAGGATCTTGTCCTGGATATTAAGACTGATATAAAAAGGGGGCACGACCCCTTCCTGAAACTTCCCTTCAATCTTTGGACCAAACATAAGGGTTGGTTGATCATCACTCAGGTTGACAGTGTCACTATTTTCAACTAGGTTCAAAGCTTTCAAAATTTTGCCTTTATATACATCCTGAGTGGCCAGCTCAAAGAGTGGTACAAAGATTTTAATTTTCGCAATCTCACTTTCCAAATTGAAAGTGGACTAACTCTTTGGAAAGCTCAACTCTATTTTGTTAGCCACTGCCTTAGTGGCAGAATCGGTGGGCTAATTATCATTATGTACAGGATTAGGAACTATTTTATCAGGAGCACCGACTGCAGTGCCAGTGCCGCTAGTTGGTTTATTTTGTTTATCAGCGTTTTGGTTTTCTTTTTCTTTGTTCTTCCCAGAACTTTCAGCTGCTGATTTGTTACCTTCAACAGTCACTTTAGAAGGTTTCTCATGTCTTTTCTTGATGGTAACCTCAGAAGCTTTTGGTTTGGAATTATCTAGGCTTTTCTTGCTCCTAAGTTCATACTGTTCTCTGACCTGCATGATGGCATCTTCAAATCCGAGTTTGTAATCCTCAGATTCTAATATTTCCTCATCCCAGCATGAGGATGAGGGCTGATCTTCCTCTGCGGAACAGTTGTGGATTGAATCTTTTGTTTCAAACATGTTTATTGTGTTCCCTTCAGACTCTTCTATGATTCCCTCATCTTCATCAAGAAATTTTTCTTGAAATGGGGGAATAAATATTTGATCTGATTCTCTTTATCTGTTGGGAGTGGTGTTGTTTCTTCTAAAGTTCTGGTTCTGGTTATGATTTTGATTTCTGTTTTGGTTACTAATTGTGACAACCATTTTTTCCATAATTTTCTGTAGATTTTCCATGTTTTTAGATAGGTGGTCATAATTGGGATCAGATGTGGAAGCTACATTGTCATCTCTATATGTCACATTTTTCTCATCTCTCAATCTAGCCTTTTTCTCAATCAGATTTTCCGCTACACTCATTGCTCCTTTTTGCATGTCTTCCAATGTGTTGTAATCTCTCTCCCTAAGCTGGTAGGCCATATCAGCATCAAAGCCTTTAGGGTATTTCACTAGAGTCATACCTTGAGGAGGTTTCATGTGTGGCGGGAGAGCGTTATAAACACTGTTAAACCTTGTAGAGTAGTCATGGACACTCTCTCCTACGTTTCTCTTAAGGTTCTTGTATTCTGCTAGGATTTGGAGAGGGTTGGCCTTAACTTCCCACTTGTTTATGAAGGTATGATATAAAGCAGGAAGATCTTGGATACTATTGGGAGGTAGGCTTTTGAACCATTTTTTCACATCACCTCCTAAGCTCTAGGCGAAGATTATCATTTTGACTGTGTCATCATCTATCTCCATGTAGTCAAAAGAATCTTCCATCCTATCTACATGGTGCTGAGCTATGGTGGACTCTTTGGCAGTGAAATGTGGGATCTTTGACTGATAATCATTAGGTAAGGGCACTAGAGGCTGAGGTAATATCAGAGGTGCATACCAGGCTGCCATGATGATGTTTTGAGGTAAAGGGTTAACTTGAGCAGCTGGTATATGGATGATAGGGATATTATGACCAGCAGAAGACTGATGAGTAGATTTAGGGTGGTAGAGCCCCAAGTTTTGAAGGAAGTGAATATCAGGAGGTGTTGATGGAGGGGTTCCTCTATCCCTAATGTGTTGACCACTCTGAGATGGAGAACCAGGAAGCTCAAACTCAGGTTGGTCTAGAACATTGAATGACCCAACTCTTGGTAATATGTTTGGTAGGTCTAGGTCAAAAGGTGGGGCTAATAGAGCTGTGAAGTCTCCCGGTGTAGAGTTAGCTCTATGGATGTGGCTAGAAATAGCTGGTCTTATAGGTGCAGGAGATATCTTGAGGATGCTCTCAGGGTTTTCAACTATCTCAGGTGGGTTTGGGTTGCGATAAGCTCTTGTGTGAATGGTTATTGAAGCCAAAATGCTATTTTCCAACAAAGAAGCTTAACCCTACTTGTTACTTCTATTGTGGCTGATGTTGTAATGGAGGCTGGTCTTCCAGTGGAGTCTTATGTGAAGCCAAGATAATCAACAGGCCTACTGATCACCAGTGGAGTCTTTGATCTTTAAGGAACTATGGAGTCACCAGGTGGAGGGTTTAGGATGCTTCTGGGGTACACTGTCCACCACAGTGTTTATGAGATGTCCCTTTTCAAGGATATCTTCAAAACACAGCAAACTCTAACCAGAGATTGACTGGAGGGATTTTACCAGATATGTCACCTCTAAAAGAGTGTGAGATCTGGAGGCTACCTGGCCCTTTCCAGACTCTGTTTAAGAGTGTGGGAGAAACACAACAAATGGTGTAGAAAGTGAATTGCAAATGGAAGTGTTTCACTACCAACCTAACCAGAGTTTCTATGTTTTCTGAGGCTCTTGTGATGTAGTAGGATGGAAAATACTTAGAATGTTCCCCAGTATGGTCGCCATTATGTTGGGGGTTCCCATGTTTTGGCAAGGTTGGCAATACCAAAAGATGAGACAACATCAAACCACTTTTAGACCTCAGGATCTAGCCCTCTTGGGTCCAGAGAGGGATCTCTCTATATGAGCAAAGGTTTTTGTCTTTGAAGCTCAAAGTTAAGATATTAGGCTAGTTATGGGCGTAGGGTTTGTTTGTTTGATTTTTGTTTGGTTGTTGGGAATCAAGAAATAAGGGTTCAATATAAGACAAGGATGAGCAAAGAGGATTTTAGGAAAAGGAGAGATAATCCAGGGAACATGTCAAACCATTGGGAAATGGAGTCAGGAAAGGATTTTCTTGCTAATCAATATGCAGGCTTTTAGTTGGGCTAGTCATCTAAAGCATTGGATTTTAAAGATGATAGTGTGGCATGGAAAGACAAGAGAGAAAGTGAAAGCAAGGAAACCTCTAAGGTGACCTTTCAGGAATCAGATCATTAGGGGAATTTTGAGGTCTAAAATGGGCCTCCTAAGGAAATTATAAAATAATAGCTAAACCAATAAAATAATATTTATGAATTTGAAATTCACTTTTTGCACCAAAATCCATGTAGCCATGGTTAAATTCAATTCAAAATTTATACCAAAATAAAATTAATAAAACAATTGTATTGATGTGACTATAAATAAGAATGAACTTTTCAAGAAAAAATCATTGTCATTGCACAACTAATGCATTTGTCCTTTGTACTTAAATAATTTAAAATAAAATACAAATATAAATTCATAAACTCCTAATTATAGAATACACTATTAATTAAAATTTATATTATTTAATTTATATAATAATATGTAATTAATATATTATATAAAAATAATATAATATAATATATTGTTTTATGTCTGAATTTTATATTACATATTGAATTGATTTGATTTATAAAAAGATATTTGAAAATATACAAATATAATATTTATTGAAAAGTGTGCAAATACATGAAGATTGTGTAGGGATATGCATTGTTTCTTTCAAAAAATATGAAATGAAAATAATAATATTTTATTCAAAAAGTGTGAAATGACTTTTATTATGAGTACTTTACTTTATGACTTTAAAAGTATTTAGAGCACTACAATGATTAACCATGAGTTTTTATCCACCATTGAGAATGTGACAAGTAAGTACCTTTAACTCAAGCAATGCCACCTCAACCATTAGGTATGATGTCATCTTCTAAAATGTGATTGGTTCTCATAAAGTGAATTTTGATTGTACATTTTCCTTAGGAGGCCCATTTTAGACCTCAAAATTCCCCTAATGCCAGGGATAGGACATGCCATTGGACAACCTGTGATCCAAGAACCGAAATATTAACTCTTCAGACAAGGGAACATAACAGATTTGGACACAAAGGTGAAAAACTGAGATCAGAGAGAGACTTTGAACTCTCAATTCTTCGGCCTCCAGCTTGAGGGAACTTAGAAGGGTTCAATTAATTGAAAAGTATCCTAGCGAGACAAAGATGGAATTCTAGACCTCCCAGTGTTCCCAATTCTTTAAATTAAATCCCAACAAGAACATCTAAAGATAGATTTCATTACTTCATACATCAGCTAGCGATATATCATACCACTACACTGGTTAAATTAGCTTGAAATCAGTCCTCAGATAACACATACAGCAGAAAACATTGAAGAAAAGGAAAGTAGAAACATAGGGTACCTAAAAAGTGTAAATCCTATGCCAGATTTCTGATGCGAGCCAGTAGAAATGAAATGAAATGAACTACAAGTTAAAAACAAATTCAGATATAGAAAAACATCACCGCTGCTTTAAATCAGGATCCAAAGAAATGTTCTTGTCATATTAAAGAGCAACACCAGTCAAGTAAAACATTACCAATAGCTTGATATTCAGTCTGAAAACATCTTCCTCGGCCTATCTAAAAACTTTACACAGAGAAACATGTCTCAAGAGAAACAACTTGCATTTCACAGATAGTCGATCAACAACCATGCAATGAGTTCCTTCATGAATTTAATAGCTGAAGAGAGCAGAGGAGGTAGGTGAAAAACCAAATGAAGCATTAAAACTCAGAAAAGAAAGAGGGCCAAAGCCCATTCTGTTTAAACTCTGTGCATTTATCTATGGCACTCTTTGGGTGAAAGAGTGGTCTTCTCCAGGCTTCCATTTACTTCGGTTTGCCTATGATGTACTTTGGCTGCAGTACTCTGTAGTACTTTTGGTGAATAAACAAAAAGGTAAATAAATGGCTGTGAAGTCTGCCATATTGCATAACAAATGCTTCGATAGCATCAGGACTGTTTTCAGGGCTGGAATTTCCTCAGGAACACGGTATAGAGTGGAGATAGTATGGGCACTTCGTCCTTTATGGAAAGAACAATCTGCTGATGTGAAACCCTGATAGTATTGTTTTCTGTGCGCTAGGCCTTCCGTGTGATTCATGATGTCTTTGATCTGGTACTCTGCCTTCAAATCATTGGGTTAAGGCTCAAAATCTTCAATGATAGGCCCTAAACACTCTGTTTTCCCACTAATACTCTCAGCCGCTCCATGATAGCCTCTGTTGGTGAAATCTGCGCTTTAATGGCTCTGGGGATGGTTTTACAGAGTTTAAACTGTGTTCTTTTAATGTGAGCCCTGTCATAACGTCTTCTCAGACCTTTCCTCGTGATTTCGATCTCTGAACATGGTCTTCCTTGTGTTCCTTGCCACTGTAACTGTGAACGTGAATCATGGCGGTTTTTCGCCTGCCTGTAACCCTACAAAACACGAAAATCTGTTAAGAAAACCATGCATGAGGTGGGCGGACGTAGTGTAGATATCAGAAATGGCAACGTATCATGGATGAGGACGATGAACACAGAGGGTACTGTGGAGGAAAACACCATGGAACAGTGGGAGGCGTATATGGAGAACGGTGAGATGGACATTCTAACGTAAAACATTAAGATTTAACTTTGCATGAATTATAAAGGGGACGGACGAACAATGTGATGACACACGTGGAAAAGGTAACATGGCGGGACTGGTCAACGACGGGACATGGATTAAATCCGGACCGTCTGATCTCAGGAGGAGATCGACGGTTGAGAACGCGTCGGAGGGTGATAGATGGTGGGCCAGGGGTATATTTGCCTTGGACTAATTCTTGCGTAGCTTTGTGGCGCGATGACCTTTGGATGGGCCGCTCTAGATCGGATGGCGTACGCGCATATTACGCCGGGTCGAACGCCGAACTTTAACGTGCGATGGGGGGGCTGTTTTTAAACAGTGCGGTGCCACACGTCCTGAAGTGAGTGGAATCGCTGCGAAATGGAACATACCGCCCACCTCCCAAAGGTGGTGCGATGGAGACCGACGGTTTTCGAACAGGGCACGGTTGCGGGAACCACCGGGCGAGTGAAAACAGACCGTTGATTTGCGGGTTGAACGGACGGTGGATTATGCGATCAGGCGGTGAAAGGAGTGGGCCATGGGCACGGTGGTGATATACGAAGACCGTATGATCCAAACAAATTGACGGCTAATAATGCGCCTGATATCCATCTGTGATAAGCACTCTCCGGGCTAGCGCTTGGTTCTAGCGCCTAGGTCATGTGGGGGGGGGGGGGAAGTTAAGGTGGCTCGCCAAAAGGGGCTGGGCCTTAATATGAGGTGGAAAGTGGGTTTTTGGGCCCTTTTAACACTTTTTAAGGCTAGGGAAAGGTAACGATAGAGGGAATAAGGGGAAAATAGGCCAAACAAGGGGTATGTGTAGGATTTATAGGGGATTTTGGGGGGATTTGGAAGTACTAAGGGAGGGATTTTGGGGTGAAAGGAGGCTTTGAAAAATGGGAAAAAGGGATGAAATGAAGAATTCTGCAGGGGGTACAAGGGGCAAATGAAGGCCTTTAGGAGCACAATTTATCATCATTAGTGAGGCTTATTGACTCAAGAACAGTAGAGGGAAATAATCAAAGGGCAGGGAGGATGAAGAGGCTTCAAGGATGATGTGTTTTCAAGAGAAATGCATTCCTTGAAGGCTCATAAAACAAATTAGCCCCTAGCTTGCTTGTCAAGGAATTTATAGGGGGATAACAGAGTAAACTCATGATGAGAAAAAAATAAATGTTAATCGTGATTTCATAAACTCTAATGTTGGAGGGAAGAACCACCATATTCCAAAAATGGATATGAGGAATTTTGATGGAAAGGATCCTGTAACATGGATACTACAGATGGAGCAATATTTTGATCTCAATAATGTGCAAAACACACAAAAGTTACGCATTGCAACTTTACATTTAGAACAAAATACATTGTATGGTATCGATGGCTTTGCTCCCGTAAAAGAATGTCACTAGGTCAATTTTTACAGAGGAAATGATAGCACATTATGAGGATACAAAGAGCAACACTTTTTTTAGCCAATTGATAAATCTCAAACAAAAGTTTTCAGTGGGGGAGCACATTAAGGACTTCCAAAAATTGAATATATGGGTAACTGATATTCCATAGGAACACATGATTGATCTCTTCATAGGTACTTTAAAAGATAACATCCAACATGAAGTTTACGTTTTGGAACCTGATTCATTGGAGAAGGCATTCAGGTTGGCAAGAAAAAATGAATATAAAATTATGGCGACAAGGAAGCCTACCACTCACTTCTATAAAGATGGAAGTGTTGCTACTCCTAGATTTCCACAACCTACATGGTTGACACCACAAAAATTGGAAGAAAAAAGAGAAAAAGGGCTTTGCTACAGTTGTGATAGCAAATACACTAAAGTTCATAAGTGTGCTGAGAAGAAATTATTTTACATAGATTGTGAAGAGGAAGAATAAAATTAACAAGAATCTTCAAAAGAAGAGGACATACACCAGGAACCAGCCCTAGAAGAGGAAGAAATGAGTCCGACCATATTGTGTAATGCATTGGCAGGAATTACCACTTCTCAAACTCTTAAGATAGAAGGACATATCAAGAAGAAAAATGTGATAGTGTTGATTGATTCAGGTAGTACCCATAATTTTGTTCATTGTAAGGTAGCCAAGGAATTGAATTGTTTCCTATACCCAGCACCAGAATGTCAAGTGATGATTGCAAATGGAGGAACTATAAATTTCTCTGGAAAATTCCATAATAT
Source organism: Pinus albicaulis (assembly GCA_034641835.2). Classification (NCBI taxonomy): domain Eukaryota; kingdom Viridiplantae; phylum Streptophyta; class Pinopsida; order Pinales; family Pinaceae; genus Pinus; species Pinus albicaulis. The sequence continues at coordinate 1,207,882,079 of CM076580.1, read as the reverse complement.
CAAGCTAACCATGGGGAAATATGTATTGAATAGTCCAATTCTTTCCATTCCTATGGGAGGTGTTGATGTTGTACTAGGAGTACAATGGTTACAATCTTTGGGGAAGGTAGCTTTTAATTTTCAAGAAATTTTTTGAAATTTTTTTCAGAAGGAAAGGAAGTCGAATTACGGGGTATTGCAGGGAAGCCAGGAAAGACAATAAGCTCTAATGTCATAAAAAATCTTCTAAAGAAATAATAACGGGGTGTGATTGCACAATTATGCTCACTAGAAGTTCCAACATCAAAATCATCTATTTTTGCAGATCTCCAAAAAGTCTCGGACGATCATTCCAAGGTGTTTGAAACTCCCAAAGGACTCCCACCTATTTGTGATCATGATCATGCTATTCATTTGATTCCAGGAAGTTTTCCTCCAAACATCAGTCCTAATAGATATTCTTATGTCCAAAAGAGTGAAATTTAATGTATGATTGTAGAAATGTTAGAGGCGGGTATAATTCAACCTAGTCAAAGTTCTTTCCCTGCTCCTGTAGTATTGGTACACAAGAAGGATGGATCATGGCTCATGTGTCCGGATTATAGGGAGCTCAATAAGCTCACCATTAAAGATAAATTTCCCATTCCTGTGATTGATGAATTATTGGATGAATTACATGGATATCCTTGTACATGTGATACAAGATCCTTGTACATCTAATACATTTAGTTGGAAAAATTATTACTTATGGTACAAAGATTGCTTATATCTTTGTAAGAATTCCGAACTAAAAAAAAATATTCTTTTGGAATAGCACACTTCTCCTTTACGATGATACTTAGGATTTTTAAAAACTTACCACAGGGTGAAGAAAGGATTTCTTTGGGATGGGCTTAAATCTGATATTCAAAATTTTGTGGCAGAATGTTTGGTTTTCCAGCAGAATAAAGTTGAGACAATTAAGACCCCGGGTCTTCTACAACCTTTATCCATTCCAAGTCAACGTTGGGAGGAGATTTCAATGGATTTTGTCAGAGGTTTACCTAAGTACAAAAGGAAAGTGTGTCATCATGGTGGTAGTTGATAGACTTACCAAGTATGCACACTTTTGTGCATTATCTTATCCATATAAAACAAGTACAATTGCTACTAGATTTATGGACACAATTCAAAAACTACATGGAAACCCAAGGGTTATTGTGAGCGATAGAGATCCCATTTTTAATGGAAATTTTTGGACAGAGTTATTTTCTTGTTTGGGTACTTAATTAGCTCATAGCTCATCTTATCATCCTCAATCCGATGGTCAAACTAAGATAGTAAATAAATGTTTGGAAGGATATCTTCATTTTTTTGTAATCGATAAACAAACACAATGGGTCTAGTGTTTACCTCTCACTAAATGGTGGTATAACACTTCCTTCCATACTACAAAAAAAATGAACCCATTTATGGCACTTTATGGATATCATCCACCGTACATCACATCATATTTAAGAGAAAATTCGAAGGTTTAAGCAGTGGAAGATCACATCGAGCATCAAAAAGAAGTTCTCCAACTCTTAAAGGATAACCTAAATTTGGCACAAAATCGAATGAAACAACAGGCAGATCAACATCGCAGCGAGAGAAGTTTTGATTTAGGAGACATGGTATTTTTACGGCTACAACCATACAAAAAAATGTCCCTGAAGCAAGCTAAGAAGGATAATAATTTATCGCCAAAGTACTATGGTCCTTATAAGGTGTTGCAAAATATTGGTACTATGGCATACAAATTGGAGCTTCCTGCTTATTCAAAAATGCATATAGTTTTCCATGTTTCATGCTTAAATAAGGTTATAGGTGAAAATCTTCCAATTCAAACAATATTGCTAGAACTTGATGAAGAAGGAAAAATCATATTGGAACCTGAAGTGGTAATGGAAACAAGAACTCGACAGCTACAAAATTGATCAATTTCAGAGTATCTCATCAAGTGGAAGAACTTACCCAATGAATATTCTACATGGGAGGCCGAGAATTTTATACACAAGCACCCAGAGCTACTCAAGCATCGAGGACAACACTTTTTTGAAGGAGAGGGGCATGTTAGGTCCCTATATTACTAGTATAGTCCCTTATTGTTGTTAGTGTAACCCCCTTATTGTTATTATTGTACCCCTGTAACCTCCATATTGTTATTATTGTGCCCTTAAATTATTATTGTTAGGTCGGCTAGGATTACATTGTGGCCCCATGGACTCCTATATATAGAAAGGAGGTTTTTTAATTTGTATCATCTCAGAATTTTTCATTCCTGTAATGTATTGGAGGTTTCCCCCTTGAAGTGGATTATTTCTAAGGTGTTGATATCTCTTTTCTTCTATTTTTGGAGTTGGTTTCACAACACATGAAATTTACCCTATAACACAAGGATAATATCCTCATTGGCATGAACACAAGAAAGCATTAAGGAGGAAGCTCACACCCATAAACCCTAATCTATGTGTAATCTTCAAATAGATACAAGTCTCTCACCCTGGTGTCTTTTATAAGTTGAAGGATTGATTTTTGATGAGGGAGGATTCTTGGAGGGGAAAATTATGAATAATTTTATAGGCAACATCCATGTGAGAGGATATGAACTAGGAATATCCATCATTAGCTGGTCTCTTCCTAACATCAACATCCCTGTCAAAAACATATTTCTTTTGCTTGTTTGGAGCCATCATATTGATACCCATGCATTCAAACTCATCCACATGAGTGTATATAAAAAAATAAAAAAATAGGGAATAATATCTAAAATAGGAGGTCGTTGGAAAATGGTGTAGCTAGAATTTTATGGACCTAGTTAAGTAAGCAGGTATGCCGAACATGTGGTCTGGCTGCAACATATCCCTTAGAAACCCTAGGGAGGCTTTAGTGGAAATATTGGCATGAGAAATTAGAGACAAAATAGGTTGCACATACTTTGAAAAGAAATTTATTGGGACACTATCAACAATGGGCATGGACTGCAAGTGAGCGACTAGAACCATTTGTAGAAAATATTGTTGCTCAAAAATTAAAGGGTAGTATAATTGTAGAACAGAGTGGTTTGTATGAATTGCTAGTGTTCAGGGGAGCTTGGTTAAATCAGAGCTTTTTGGATAATTTTTGAGGTCACTTCAAGGATATTTGCCCCAGTGGAAGATACAAAATCTGTATTTTATTCTATGTATGCAAGAGTTAACAAATATATGAACTTGGTGAAATAATACAATGAGGGGGAAATTTGGTAGTATAAGCCTGATTCGACTACCCGAAACGGGTCTTATCCTCTGACATGGTTTCCATACATGTTGAACTCGAGGTATTCTAGATGCTAAGAGTAGGGGGGCTCTGAAATATGTGCCTCTGTGTCCTTGAGATGTTCATTATTGGAGTAGGGTTTGAATTCCCAAGCTTTGGGAGTCACTTTCTTCATTTTTAACAAATATAGAAACAATTTTCAGGTGGAGGGGGGTGGGGGGTACCGATAGTTTACCTGATTGACCCGAAAATAGCTGAAAATGGCATTGGAGGGGAGTTCTGGATCAGCCTGGTGAGCGAACGATGTTGTAGAATCATTGAACGATGGGAGGAGTTTGCACCAGGAAAGTAAAACAAATTTAAAGTTCTAGAGTTGGAAGGGTTTTTATAGGAAGAGAGGGGCATCGGTAATATAAAATCAGATGACATAATGGGGGGTACACATGGCGGAAGATGATTTGGCAGTGACAGGTGACAGGTGGACAGGAGTGGGGGGGGCAGGAAGTTACCGTTTTACCTTTACTTTCATCGCTCGCTTGAAAAACAGTGCTGGCATAGTTGTGACGTGGTGAGTGGTCCCCACCTTCCTTTCTTAGGTGGAATAATGGGGGGTGAGATCTTATTGTGACCCCCAGGAATTAATCTGGGCCATTGGATTGGTAGAACCACCCGTTCGACTATTCAACTCTAGGGGGTGCGTCGGTTTATCTACCACGCAAGTTACCCCCTAAAGTGTCTCCAGGGGTCGGTCGGGAAGATATGGATGATGATCCACCATAAAACCTGCACGATATTTAACAGAAACATTATTCATTTGCAAATTTTCCTTTTTACCTCACTTCTCTTGCTTTATGGAGTATTCCATAGATGAGAGATCTGGTTTTAAAGCTCCTATAGTGCCATGAGGGCCTAAAATTTTTCCTACCTGATCATTTTGAATATTTTTTGAAGAAAGAGGCGTTGAAAGAAATCTCTTAACACCCCTACAAAAATATGATAGGATACAACATTTGATCCTACAGGGGAAAATTTATTGTATGTAATGCACTGAAAACCTACATAGTAATGTCTAGCTCCTCGGGGATGGAGCCATTTTATTCAAACTTTCATAAAATAAAATAGAAGTATAAGAACAAAAAACATTGTTGGTATATACAATGGCTCACTGGTATTTATAGTGTGTGAGAATGGACCTCTTTAATGCTGGAAATTAATCTCGAGAAACAACCCATTCACGGGAAGTCAAAGTACTTCATCTAAATTCTTCAGCAAGAAAGTATTGTTCCCTTTTGGTTTAACAGCCTTGAAAGGTCCAAACCACAAAGGATCAAATTTCCCATGTTTTCCTTTATCTTCTCTTCTCACATCCCACCTAAGTATTTAATATCCTGGCTACAGGGATCTGTCCTTTGCTTTTCTATCAAAAAGAGACTTCATCATTTCCTGATAATTAATCAAATTCTATTTTACCTGTTCCCTGCTTTCTTGAAGTTCTACGAGCTTATTTATTCTATTAATTACAGAATTTGGATATTATTCAACATATTTTAGGATCTTTTCTACTGGAATTCCTAATTGTATAGGGAAAATTGCAGCATTCCCATACACTAATTCAATAGGAGACATCTGAGTGGACCTCTTGGTGGTAACCCTGTTAGCCCATAGAGAAAATTTCAGCTGTGAATCCCAGTTCTTCTGATTTTCTAATATTGTCTTCTTCATAACCCTACTAAGGTTTAATTAGAGGATTCAACCAATCCATTTACTTGTGGGTAATAGGTAGTGGAATGGACTACTATAATGTTGTACCTCTGGAAAAAATAAATAAATTTGGATGAATTGAACACATGAGAATTGCTAGTGATAATTTTCTTTTGGTAGGAAAACCTGGCAAGGATATTTTTCTCCATAAACTTGATGACTACAACATCAGTTTCATTTTTGGCTGGGTTAGCCTCCACCCACTTAGTGAAATAATTAGTGGCTTTGAGTATCCATTTGCGTTGACCACTGGAAGGCGGATGTATTTATCCAATGGATTCTAATCCCCATTTCCTTCAAGGTTCTTGTACAAACACACTGATTAAAGGAAGGGGTGCTAACCTCTTTTTTTTTGCAAACATTTGACATTTCTCATAGGCCCAAACATAGGTATGCACCTCACCAAACAAATTAGGAAAATATAATTTTTCTTTGAGAATTTTATGGGTTGTATCTCTCCAACTATAATGTCCTCCAAAAACACAAGTATGGAACTCATCAATTTCTTTATGGATTTCTTCTTTAACCAGGCAAAAAATAAAAACCCTTACTAGGTCTTTCCAATACACTTGGCCATTTGAGATAACAAATTTCTAGGCTTGCAGCCTCAGAGCTCGGTATTTATCTTTTTCAAAATTTATTGGACACCTAAGAAAAGTAAGTAATGGAAAATATGTTTATACTAGTGGGACACAATGTACTTTGTCTGGATTTCCCGATTTGAGGTCTCAATTCTTTGTTGTTCCTCTACTTTTCCACTTTCTCCATCCTTTCCTGCTAGTAATTTTATACCCAAAGCTTGGAAATTTTCTTCATACATAATTTTAGCTAGCCCTTGCCCTTTTCTCAACTTGGTGGGTTTGATATCCATGTCATATTCATGTATTTTAGCAATCCACTTGCCTATTTTTCCCTCGCTATACCCATGCACAAGGATATATTTCACACCATCTGTAGGAACATAAGCTATTATATTTGATTGCAGGAAATAAATTATAAAATATTTTAGGGCTTTGACCAAGGCATAGGCCCGTTTCTCCAAAATATTATATTTTAGCTTAACATCTCGTAACACCTGAATGAAAAATGCAATTGATTGCTCGTGTCTTTCATAATTTTTCTACAACAAGAAAACAACCATTGTGTGAGGAGAAGAAAAAGAAAAAAAGAAAAATGTTTTTTGATAATCTGGGTTGACTAATACCGGGGCCTCTGAAAATCCTATTTGATTCTGGAGAATGATTCCCGAGCTTCTAGAGTCCACTTTACTTCGTTGTCATTCTTGAGAATATTTGTGATCCCTTTAACAATCTCAGCATAATTGGGTATAAACCTTCTCAAAAAGTTGATTGTTCCCAAGAATACATGGATTTATTTCTTATTTCTTGGTAATTGAATGTTGTTTATGGCTTCCACCCTTTTGGGATCAATGTTTAATCCTTCTTTTTCTACAATGTGGCCAAGTATTTTTCCTTCACTCAGAGAAAATTGAGATTTCTCGGGGTTTAAAGACATATAATACCTTATGAATTTCTTAAAAGTGAGCTACAAATGTTTAATATGCTCTTAATATGTTTTTGAGAAGATAGTGATGTCATCTAGGTAAATTACTACAATTTTTTCCTGTTCTCCAACAAATTTTATATCCATAACTCTCTCAAAAGTGGTTCTTGCATTTATGAGGCCAAAGGGCATTCTAGCACACACAAACGTTCCCTAGGTTGTAGTGAAAGTGGTTTTATTCTGATCTTTGGGCTATACACTGACTTCGTTGTATCAAGATAAAGCATCCATCATGGAAATCCGAGCATATCCTATGACCTTCTGCAAAATGTAGTCCCTTTTATGCAGAGGCTAATTGTCTTTTAGTGAGGCCTGTTTTATATTTCTGAAGTCAAAACATAATATTATTTCTCCATTCTTCTTCCTGACAGGGACTAAATTTGCCACCTAGTCTGAATACCTCAAAGGTATAATAATTTTTTCCTGGAGAAACTTCCTCACCTATTTATCAGTTGATGGAAGTAACGGAGGGTTAATTTTCCCAAGCTTCGGTTTATATGGTTTATCCCCACTCTTCAAATAAATTTTGTGTTGAATGATAGTAGTGTCAAATGTTTTCAAGTCATCATATGACCAAGAAAACACATCCGTATATTGCTTAAATAGGTCTAGATACCTTTTCCTGTACTCTTTAGGAACTCATTTAGCCAACATGATTAATCTGGGACCTTGTTCTGTACCAATGTTACAATCCTCCACCTCCTTGCCAAGCTCTCGCTCAGTTGGTTTAGAAGCCATATAATTTGGGTTAAACAACCTTTCCAATGGGACCAAACCCCTGGGGATGGTGTTACCCTTCAGTTGTAAAATCTTGTTCCCAACAATAGTTACTCCCCAACTGACCTATTTTTCATCTATCATTTTACCAACCTCCTGGTAAATCAATTAGTTTGAAAACTATCCAATAAACTCAATGAAGCGTTAAATTTGTTCCTCATATTCAAACACCTACCAATACTTGAAATTGTCTACTATTGAAGGTATGTATCTAACCTCAAATTCATACCTGGGCAAGGGGTTTTGAAGAGGCTTAAAGTTACTAGCATCTACAACCAAGGATTCATCCATCCGATTTCTTTCTATGGGAAAAAATTGAATATTAAAGGCTAATAAAAATTTCTCAATAAGATCCATACCTCATTTCAGTAAAACTTCAGTCTTGGATGCTTAGTTTTGCATTTATTTATAATCTTCTTCACCACCAAATATAAATACCCAAACAATGCCAAGCACCCAATGTTGATATTTCTGGAAGCTTGCAACACTAAAAACAAAGCTTCATATTCAACAACATTATTAATGGCTTCAAAATCTAGCTTGAAGGAGAGAGGAATCAGGATGCCTTCCAGAGACACCAACAACACACCTACCCCATTTCCTTCCATGGAATAAGAACCATCAAAATATAACCTCTATAATTTATTACACTCCATTGATTGTTTATTTAGCTAGGCACAACATTCAACCTGTGTTTCATCCATGATTTGATCATTTTCCTCTAACACCAAACAAGAGAAATCCTTCTCTTTACCATACAAAGGAGCATTATTTGAGCAATCAATCCTTTTAACTGTCTTTACAAATATCTATTCTCTATACAACGGGAATTATTCTCCACCAAACATAGGAATGGTAGCATATGTTAAATCATGTTTGATGGATCCCCAAATTTTCAATCCCCATGATTTAGATAAAATCATACTTGACCTTGCAAGGATATCAACAACTGCAATATCCATTACTGCACTTTTCACAGGGATTTGAGCCAAACTAACCACTAGGTCTTTAATCATCCCTAGGAATTTTACTATCTTGGAATCAAAGGAGTACATATATTTATATGGTTTTGTTATTTGGAGCCCCAACTGATCCATAATAGAAAATGGCATCAAGTTATGAGACACTCTTGAGTCAAGAATATAGTTATGGAGCAGGAGATTATGAACTACCAATGTAACATAGAAAGGGGTAGTGGAAGAGTCCTACTCCTCAACATGAGTTTCAAAAATAACCAGGGGTATTTCTTCTTGGAGGTTCAGGATATCTTGCAGAGGGGCATGAACTGAGATACTTGAGCTTTATAATTTGGTTGTTTTAACAATTCAGTCAAGGGAAGAAATATTTTGACTTTTTCCAACTGTTTTTGAAGACTAAAAGAAGAGGGTCTCTTATTAGTTTTGGTAACATCAACATGTTATTTATCCTCATTATAGACTGGCTTGACTTGTGGTGGAAATAGTTCTATTTTGAAGGATTTAGGCTTATGAGGGATAGGATATGAGGACTCATTTTTGTTTGGAGGGACATGGTAAAGAGGATTATTTCCTTTCTTTGTTGACTTAGGTGACTTGAGGGAGGAGGTTCCTCATTTTGATATTGCATTCTAGAATTTTTACTACAAGACTTGAGATCATATTTTCTATATAACTGAGCCTACATGAAGTTAGAAAACTGTCTGCAATATTTATCAATCTCCCCATCATCCAGTGGGGTATCTAAGTCATCCCCTTCTTCCTCATGTGCTTCTATATCATGTTCCTCATCAGAAGGAGACAAGAATTGGTTTTCTTGAACTTATATGGTTTCTTCAACATGCTACTCAATATCATACTCTAGATACAAAGGGGGTTGAATATGATCTTGTTGATCCGTTCTCTCCCATCACAAGAGCTGCAAGGGCAGTATTCTATACTAAGGATTGAAATTTCGGTTAGGAGTTAGTTGAATTTTTCAAGGAGGGTTTTTATTTTCAAACTCCAGTTTCAAAAGCTTGATATACAATTTTCTTATCAGTTTGTTCATCTCCTCAAGCTTCCATTCTTGGGTTTCCTTCCCATGGGTCAAAGAACCGACTTCCTATTTTCCCCTCCTTCTATCACCGTAATCAGTTTTCCCTTTCCATTTCCTAGTGGAGGTGAAATTTGCTTCAACTTCTAGAGCATATATTTGAATCTGGTCTAGGGTACAAGACTTCATTTCTCTAAGGGTGAACCCAAATTATGTTTCAAAATCCATAACAAAAACCACCTTGGCAACAACGCATGGAGGTTTAATTTCAGCAGTAGGACTATTGTATAAATTGTTAAACATTTTTATGAATTATGAAACACGTTCATTATGATTTTTCTTCATTGAATTGAATTCATTGAGGATGTATCCATGATACCATTTCTCTCCCCACTTATGCATAAAATAATTATCCATATCCTCCTATGTAGTGATTGAAGCATTTGGGATGATTTGAACCATTTCCTGGCCTCCCCATCTGGGGACTAGAAAAAGAGTATTAACATCACATCGAGGTGTTCTACATTCATATTTTCTGAAAATGCACAAAAGGTTTCTATATGTCTTTGAGCTAAGATATCATCTTCTCCACCGAATCTTGAAAATATTTTAAGATAATCTTGTGGCATACAATTTAGGATTTGTGGCAAGTCAAGTGGAGCATATTTATTTAGGATAAAGCAAGGGACAACCATGTTTTTTAAGGGATATGGTGGGAGGTTTATCACAAGGCCTTGCTGAGGAGCTGTCTGAATTGCAACTAACTATAGCTGGGTTGGAAAAATATTGATGCTCTGTGTTGGACTATTTAAGAGAATATATTTAACTTCCTCGCGTTATAGGAATTGTAGAAATGTGAAGGGAGGTAAAATGAAAAAAGCTTCTTTGATTTTGACTTGTGAGGAAAATCAGATAAACAATGCACAACGTTCCTCAAAATATTCCAAAAGTTTGGAGGAAGATTCAGAACAATTTCTTATAGCCTTCTAAGAGCTGGAGGTTGACACTTCAGGAAAAGACATCACAAGAATTGGAGTGACATGATTTCTTTCTTTCCAGACTCTCCTAGATATTATCTTTTCACGGTCAAACACATTAGGATTTATCTATTGTGAAGTGTCAGAGAGAGTGTTAGATATTTTGAATGCCAGGATGCTCAGAATGTGATTCAAATAGTGGAGTCTCAAAGGAGAGAGATCTTCAAGACACACCCCTTTATTTTCTCCTAACCAAAGGGTGCACAAATTTCATACCAAGGGAAAATGTTCGGAGTCGTTCCCAACCACGACGCCAGAATATGTTGTAGATCCTAGAGAAAACCCCTTGGCTAAAGAGAGACCAGTGCCTAGGACATATTGATGAGTGCTTGTAGGATATGCTTGAATTTTTCACTTACACTCAATATTTAACTTTATTTTAGAAATAATTGGTTCATAATCATCTTTAAGAAGAGAAATACAAATCTAGCTATAAAATAATACTCATAGAAGCATTAAGTTCTAGCTCTAGATGCCAACTTTACATGAGTATGTAATTTTATCATTCATTGTAGTATATGGGAGATAAGAATTATGAAGGAGTGAAATGAAACACACATGGATTAGTAAATAATCATGTACATCACATCTATGCAGGAAACGGATGAGAGAAACATTCCGATGAAATGCTAAGTTACATGGATTGTATATTAAGGATATTAAATTTTAATCAGTCACATGCATCTTAGACCAACATTAGACATAGATGAATCCATGTATTCATTAAAAAAAAAAATCCAACAACTAGTATTACATGTAATCTGGGAAGAAAATAAAGATATATAGAAGAAACACAGAGAAAATACATACTACAACCTCATATGAGCCAGAATCACCAAAATATTTCATTAATCTTCAATAGGGAATACATTTCACTCACAATTTGCAGAGCTTCCCTCTTGAAACAAAATTTAGAACCATTGGTTCTGTATCAAAAACTATTTTTATAAGGCCTCAAGAAGAGTATCCTTACAAAATATTATTTCTTGATTTCTCAGTGAATCATCATAACAAAAATATCAACGTGATTTAGTGGCACAATTGTACTAGCTGGATCCTAACTAATTGGCATTGAGTCTCTAAAAATGAAACATGAAACATGAAACATAAAATATCATGTGATCATGATCGACACAATCATTAATATCTTTAATCATGATAGGCCGGTTCAGGAGGAAACACTTTTAGGTCGATGATCTGGAGCACTGGAGGATTGATGAAATGTTCACATATCTGCCACAATAATAGAGTTGGTAGAGGAGTGTGAAAGAATTGCTAATATGTGATATTGATATTTGTGAGCTCTTCATAGTTCAAACAAGGATGGAACAAGGTTTTCACCAATCCTAATAGATAAAAATATTCTCACATAATTAACCACATATTTACCTTTCAGTTTGGAAGTATTCTCATGAGATGAATCCATCATTATCTTGGCCTCTACTAACATCTGACTATATTTTTCCAATGAGATAAACACTCCTACAAAATCCCAAGAGTTGGGTAGCATTGCTCCAACTCTCTCCTCGAACTCTGAGTTGAAGGTAGCCACATATTTCAACACCACGTCTAGGAATTCTTCAGATTTGGCTCTGGCCTCCTTCTTTTGAACTAATTTGGATATATCGATTATAGTAGACACCCTAATCACCACATCTATATCACTAAAATCACTAAATGGCTTCTCATTTACATACTGGATGAATTTCTTGGCAAAATGGGAATTATTTTTACCTTCTTCCTTAGCAGTTAGGATGAATAACTCATATTCCTTGATCATAATCTTCTGCTCATCCATCAAATTTATGTGCTCCCAGTTTTTTTCGTCTCTGTGGTTATTTCATCCTAGACTAGTTGCTTAGATTGTAGGAGGGACATATTTCCTTTCATTTTTACTTTGAGCTCAAATATCTCCTAATTGGTTGTTTGTAGGTTCTTACTGATCAGATCTGCATTAGTCCTGACAGTCTCTATATGCTTTTCTTTTTGTGTCAGGTCTCGCTGGGTAGTGTCTAAGTCCTTATGCACTTTCTTGAGCTCCCCTTATGAGGGCTGGAGCTTGGTGAGGGTATTTGTAAGTTTTTCTATGGGATTTTGAGGGTTCTCTGGCACAAGTAATACAAAAATGTGAGTGTCTATTATCTATTGAAGTTCTGCTACTTGCTGCTTAAGATCCACCACCTCATTGTTTATGTATATCAACTCTTTTTCTAGGATCTATTTCTCTTCCTCCACCTGTGCAAGTTCCTTGGACTGCACATGTTCGTTGGTTGGAATCTTCAACATGTGTCTTAACTTCTGAACCTATGCTTGTGAGCTTTGGAGAAGGTTCTCAAATGCAGCTGTATCCTCTAGATTCACCCCAGCTTCACAATCAACTCCTTGAAGTTCTAATTATGCATATTTAGTGCTTTGTAGGTAGCTCTCTCCTTCTTTAATCTTGTTGCAACCTTCTCCAACAACTTCTAGACCTTGCTTATGGTAATAGCATTTTGATTAAGCTCATTGTACAACATTTCTGCCACTTTCCTATGGAAGTTGATCTTATCACATAGAGGGACACTTGGCAAGTCTAAAGAAACATCTAAAGCCTTGAACTGGGAACTCGAAGGTAATGACTATGCTATTGGGTGATGCAGTGAGAATTTCATTTGATTTCTCTCCAAGTCTATAGTAGCCAGAAGTTTGGTCTAGTATGGGACTGAATGTGATGCCATTCGTTGCTGCATTTGTTCCCTGTTCTTCTTGTTCCTTTCTCCAATTTCTCTTCCATAAGGCCAAATAGGATTATTTTTGGTTGCACATCCTGGTGAACTCAAAATGGCTACCTCTAAGGATTAAGAGGAAACAATTTGAAATTGGTCCTCCAAATTCACCTGGAAGGTTGGTTGGTTTGGTTTAGTCTCCACCAACCTAGTCTCGATTTCTTCTTTTTCTATCTCTTAGGTTTTCATATTTTTGCTGGTGTGTACATCTTCCATATCCACATCCCCTATTTCATCAACATTCCTTTTCTGTGCCTTATCCTTTGTTGATGGAGTATCGATATCCACCTCTGTATTAATGGGAAATGAATCAAGGTTAGTCGTCCATTAAATCCCAGGCCTACATTCATGATCATAAGTTTAAGCCTTTATGATTTATCTTTTCTTTTCAATGACACCATGATGATCATAATGCCAAACATCTCCTATATCAAAATTCATTTGTTTCAGTAATTCCTCAGATGTCATGAAGGCCTGTTTGGAATTGACAATGAAAGGGCATATAGGTCTACCCAATTTGAACAAGTATCCCATTTTGGCAGGAAAAAGTGGACTTTGTCCACATTGAGACTATGTCTGATGAATTCCAGGGCGAATATCCTCATTGGAATGAACACAGGCAAGCGGTAAGGAGGAAGCTCACACCCATAAACCCTAATCTCTATGTAATCTTCAAACATATACCAGTCTCCCACCCTAGTGTATTTAATAAGTTGAAGGATTTATTTTTGCTGAGGAAGGATTATTGGAGGGGAAACATTATGAATAATCTTATAATTAATGGCCATGTAGGAGGCTATGGACTGGGAATAACCATCATTATCTGGTCTCCTCCTAACAATAACATCTTAGTAAAAAACAAACTTCCTCCTCTTGTTTTGAGCCATTATACTGAGACCCAGACTTTCAAACTCATCACATGAGTGTACACAAACAAATAGAACAATAGCGGATACTATCTGAAGTAGGAGGTGGTAGGGAAGTGGTGTGGTTGGAATTTTATGGACCCAGTTAAGTAAGAAGGTATGTTGAACAAGTGGTATGAATGCAACATCTCCCTTAGAAACCCTAGGGAGGATTTAGTGGCCATATTGAAATTATCATTCTCAAAAAGATGAGAAATTAGAGACAAAATAGGTTGCACAGACTCTGCAAAGATCAACAATGGGTAAGAAATGAAAGCCAAGGGCTAGGAACATTTGTAGAAAATACTGTTGCTCAACAACAGAAAGGGTAGTATAATTATAGACCATAGTGGTTTCTGTGAATTGATGGGATTCAGGGGAGGTTGGGTAAATCAGGGATTTTTGGATAAATTCTGAGGTCACTTCAAGGATTTTGGCCCCAATGGAAGAGAAAAAACAATTATTTTCTTCTATGTATGCAATAGTTAACCAAGATATGAACTCGAGGAAATAATACACTAAGGGGGGAATTTGGGAGTATAAACCCGAGTCGACTACCTAGAACAAGTCTTCTCCTCTGACATGTTTTCCATACAGGTTGAACCAGAGGTCTTCCAAATGGTAAGAGTAAGGGGGGTCTAAAATCTGTGCCTCTGTGTTGGAGGAGGGTTTGACTTCCAGGGCTTTGGGGCTGCATTCTTCATTATTTAAAAACATTGAAAGTATTTGCAGTTGGGGAGGGGGGAGGGGACTGATATGTTATCTTATTGACACAAAATTAGCTGAAAAAAACGTTGGATTAGAGTCCTGGATCAACCTGGTGAGCGAACGATGTTGCAGAATGGTCGAATGGTAGGAGGAGTTTGCACCGGGAAAGTAAAAAAAAATCAAAAATTTGGAGAGGGATTGATTTTTATAGGCGGAGAGGGGAAACAGTCATTTAAATTCAGATGACGTCATGGGGGGACACGTGGCAGAATATTATTGGGAGGTGACACGTGACAAGTGGACGAGAGTAGGGGGAGGAGGTTACTATTTTTCCTTTACTTTCATCGCTTGCTTGAAATACAATGCTGACGGAATTGTGACGTGTTGGGTGGTCCCAAAGTTCCTTCGGTGAATGGAAGAATGGGGGGAAAGATCTTATCATGAACCCTCAGAATTAATCTAGGCCATTGGATTAGAAGATCCTGTCATTTGTCTATTCAACTCTGGGGGGTAGCGCCGATTTATCTACCGCGCAACTTACCCCCTCCCCCCTTGAAGTGACTCTGAGGGATGGACGGGTGTAGATGGACATTGATATGTCTTGGAACCTGCTTGATATTTAATAGTAATGTTATTCCTCTATAAATTTTTCTTTTTACCCCGTTGTGCTTGATTTATGGAGTATCCATATATGAGACCTCTAGTTTTAGAGCTCCTATTTTGCCACCAGAGCCTAAAGTTTTTCCCACCTGATCAATTTGACTATTTTTTGAAGTTAGAGGTTTTGAAAGCAACCTCTTAACACCCCTACAAAAATATCACATGAAACAACATTGGCTCCAATTGGGGACTGTGTATTGTATGCATGCACTGAGAACCTGCAGATTAGTGTCTAGCTCCTTGGGCATGGAGTCATTTTATTCAAACTTTCATAATATAAAACCAAATTAATAAGAACACAAAACATTGCTGGTATATAAAGTGGCTCACCAATATTTACAATGGGTGATAATGGACCTCTTCAATGTTGGAAATAAATATTAATAAACAGCTCATTCACAGGCAGTCCAAGTACTTCACCTTCTAAATTCTCCAACAAGAAAGTATTGTTCCCTTTTGCTTCAACAAACTTAAAAGGTCCAAACCACAAAGGATCAAACCTACCATATTTTCCTTTATCTTATCTTCTGACATTCCACCTAAGTAATAATTCTCATGGCTGTAGGGATCTGTCACTTTGATTTTATGCCAAAAAGAGACTTCATCCTTTTCTGATAATTAATCAAATTATGATTTACATGTTCCTGTATTTATTGAAGTTCTACCAAATGATTTATTCTTCTGGTCAAAGAATTTGGTTGCTCTTCAACATCTTGTAGGATCTTAGCTATTGGCATTTCTAATTGTATAGGGAAAATTACAGCTTTCCCATAAACTATTTCAAAAGGAGACTTCCTAGTGGAACTATTGGCGGTAACCCTGTTAGCCCATAGGACAAACTTCAGCTGTGAATCATAGTTCTTGTGATTTTCTAATATTGTATTCTTCAAAATCCTTAATAAGGTTTTATTAGAGGATTCAACCAATCCATAATTATTTGTGGGTAATAGGTAGTGGAATGGCCTACTATAATGTTGTACCTTTGGCAAAAATCAACAAATTTGGTTGACTTGAACACCTGATCATTGTGAGTGACAATTTTATTTGGGAAACCACCATGGAAAACACCTGATCAACATAAATTGCATTTCTATCTGGGGTAGATTCCACCCACTTAGTGAAATAATCAGTGGCTATGATATCCATCTGTGCTGACCACTAGAAGGTGGATGTATTTCTCCAATGAAGTCTAACCCCCATTTCCTGAAAGGTTATTTTACAAACACATGGATTAAAGGAAGGGGTGCTAAATTCTATTTTTATACAAGAATTTGACATTTCGCATAGGATCGAACATAGGTATGCACCTCATAAAACAACTCAGGCCAATAGAGATTTGCTTTGAGAAATTTATGGGTTCTAGCTCTCTAACTGTAATTTCCTCTACAACCACAATTATGGAACTCATCAATTACTTTATGGATTTCTTCTTCAACTAGGCATAAAATAAAACCCCCCACTGGGTCTTTCCAATACATTTGGCCATTTGAGATAACAAATTTATGGGCTTTCAACCTTAAAGCTCGGTATTTAACTTTGTCAAAATTTACCAGACACCTCAGAAAAAGTAAATAAAGGACAATATGTTTATACTAGTGGGACACAATGTACTTCATCTGGATTTCCTGAGTTGAGGTCTCAATTATTTTTTATTCCTCTATTTTTCCACTTTCTCCATCCTTTCCTGCTAGTAAGTTTATACCCAAAGCTTGGAAATTTTCTACAGACATAATTTTATCTAGCCCCTACCCTTTGATCAACTTGGTGGGTTTGATATCTATATCATAATACTATATTTTAGAAGTCCACTTGCCTCCTTTTCCCTCACTATACCCTGGAAAAGGATATATTTCACAATAGATGTAGGAACATAAGCCATTATATTTGATTGCAAGACATATATTCTAAAATATTTCAGGGCTTTAATCAAGGAATAGGCCTATTTCTCCAAAATATTATATTTTAGCTCAACATATCATAACACCTGAATAAAAAATGAAATTGGTTGCTCGTGTCCTTCATCAATTTTTTGCAACAAGACATTGAACCACCATGTGATGAGAAGTAAAATAAAAAATGAAAAATGGCTCTTGAGAATCTTTATGATCTCTTTGAAAATCTTAGCATAATTGGGTATAAACCTTCTCAAAATGTTTATTTTTCCCAAGAAGACCTATATTTCCTTCTTATTTTCTGGTAATGGAATGTTGTTGATGGATTCCACCCTTCTGGGATCAATATTTATTCCATCCTTTACCACAACGTGGACCAATAGTTTTCCTTCACTTAGAGAAAACTGAGATTTCTTGGGGTTTAAAGATAAACCATACCTTTTGCATTTCTCAAAAGTGAGCCGCAAATGTTTAATGTGCTCTTCATCCATTTTGAGAAGACAATGATGTGATCCAGGCAAATTACCAAAAAATTGTCCTTTTCTCCAACAAATGCTATATCCATAGCTCTCTGAAAAGTGGCTTCTGTGGTTATGAGGCCAAAGGGAATTCTAGAATACATAAACATTCCCCATGGTCTAGTGAAGGCAATTTTCTTATGATATTTAGTGTGTACAACGACTTGGTTGTATCCAGAGAAACCATCCATCACGACATTCGAGCATCATTGTACCACCTTCTATATAATGTAGTCCATTTTAGGTAGAGGGTAATTATATTTTAGTGAGGCCTTATTTAGATTTATGAAGTCAACACATAACCTTATTTCTCCATTCAATTTACTGACAGGGACTATATTTCCACCCAGTCTGAATACCTCAAAGGTACAATAATTTTGGCCTGGAGAAAATTCCTCACCTCTTTCTCAATTGATGGAAGTAACAAAGGGGTAATTTTCTTGAGATTCTATTTATATGGTTTAACCCCACTCTTCAAAGGAAGTTTCTATTGAATGATAGTAGTGTCAAACATTTTCAAGTCATCATATGACCAAGAAAACACATCCATATACTGCTTAAAGAGGTCCATATACATTTTCTTGTACTCTTTAGGAACTCCTTTAGCCAACTAGATTACCCTGGGGTCTTGTTCTGTACTAATGTTACAATCATCCACTTTCTCTTCAAGCTCTTGCTCAGTTGGTTTGGAAGCCATGCCATTTGGGTTAAAAAATATTTCTAGTGGGACCAAACCCTTGGGGATGGTGTTACCCTTCAGTTTTAAAATCTTGAGCCCAACAATAGTTTCTCCCCAATTGACTTGTTGTTCATATATGATTTTCTCATCTTCCTGGTCAATCACTCAGTTTGAAAACTCTCAAATAACCTCCATGAAGCATTTGATTTGTTCACAATATTCAAACACCTGCCAAGACTTGAAATTGTATGGTACTGAAGGTATGTACCAAACCTCAAATTCGTACCTGGGCAAGGGGTTTTGAGGAGGCTTAAAGTTACTAGCAGCTACAACCAAGGAGTCAACCATCTGGTTTCTTTCTTTGGGAAAAAATTGGATATCAAAGGTTAAGAAAAAGTTCTCAATGAGACCCCACAGCTCATTTTGGTAAGCCTTCAATCTTGGATGCTTAGTTTGGTATTGATTTATGATCTATTTTACCACCAAATTTGAATCCCCAAACACTGCCAAGCATCCAATGTTGAGATTTCTGGTAGCTTGTAGCCCTAACAAAAAAGATTCATATTCAACAACATTATTAGTGGCTTCAAACTCTAGCTTGAAGGAGAGAGGAATCAGGATGCCTTCTGGAGACACCAACAACAAACCTACCCCATTTACATCCTTGGAATAAGAACCATCAAAATAGATGGATTACACTCCATTGATTGTTTATTTAGCTGGACAGAACATTCCACCTATGTTTCATCCATGATTTGAACATTTTCCTCTAACTTAAAAAAGATAAATTCTTATCTTTACCATACACATGAGCACTATTTGAATAGTTATCCCTTGTAATTGTCTTTACAAATCTTGATTCTCTATATAGTGGACGTTCTTCTCCACCAAAGACAGGAATGGTAGCATATGTTAAATCCAGTTTGATGGTTCCCCCAATTTTCGATTCTGTTATAGCATCATTTATCACCATTATATACTTGATGACTTATTAATTGGCCTTGGGCAGCCCTTCCATTCAGACTTGGTCATATTTCTCAACAAACATTATTTCAAATTCCATATGCAACTTTGCACAGATTTTCCGCGTATACACTTGAGTCCATAACAGCGAACCAACATATGCTATTTAAAATATTAAAAAATATAAAAATTCCCTATTTTGGAGGTGGGTTTTATGGTTGTTCCTGTAACTTAACTACCCCAGCCCGTGGCCTAACTGTTCCCCAAATGAAAAAAAAAATTTGAGGGAGTATAAAAACCCCTCAAGGGAATGGCCTAAGGGGGAGAAGAGAGAGAATTATAGATATTATACCCTGTTATAGCCCTAACCAAGTTTGATATTTCCCCTGTGCCTCCTACACTTCCCGGAATTTTAGGAAACCCTTGTTTCCTTGAGTTGTTCACCTTCATCCTATGTGACATCCATTGTGCACTATTCTTGGAAGAAGTTTTGCGAGGCTAGGGCTAGACAGATCCAGAGGGCGGTTTGCTCGAGGCCGTGGTAGATTTCAGGTAATCTCTCCACTATTTATTTAATGTACATGTTATCAATAAAAGAAGTGCCTTCTTGTTCCTGATGTTCACGTGTCATATATCTCTTATACATGCTTAATGATCTCAAATAGTTCATTTATTGTTATATTTTATGATATTATGTATGCTTTATGCTAACATCTAGAACATATATATGCTGTACAACTAGGTTTTTGTGCTTGTTTTTTTCTAGTTTGTAGGTTCTGGAGCACAAGGAGTTGCAGGGGGTTTGAACCCCGTGGGATCTACTACAACCGAAGGATAAACGGGTAAGATCTGCAATCCTTATTTTCTAGTTTAAAGCATAGAAGTTGGTTAATAGAGTCCTTCTTGTGATGACATGCCTCTGATCTGTGAAGGTTTATCAACCCAATACCTTAGGGTAACATTGCCCATAACAGAACTGGCGAGTCCACCGGGGATTACATCCATGTAATTCCTAGTTTGGGTTATTTTATCTGTCTTGTAGGTTCCCTTATGGGTTTATCACTTTTTACAGTCTAGTAAGTCTTTCTCCAATTAGACAGAAGTCCTGGTCTCTTGATCAGGCTTGAATTTTTCTTTTTTTTTTCCTTATTTCTGTTTATATATGCTACTTAGTCTATAGACAGTTGTGTATGCCCTATTTATTTTCCAAAAGAACCCTTATATACATGAGTTTCTTTTGTTACAGTTTCATATACATGCTTTTTTCATACAGTCGAAGCGCATATGCCTGGGAAAATTTGAAAATTTGAGTTTTGAAGCCCTATCACTTTTTTCTGTCTGTGGTGGACCACTCCTATGGTGTGTTTAAGGTGTCTGGACTGTGTTTATTGTGGT
Organism: Pinus albicaulis; assembly: GCA_034641835.2. NCBI lineage: Eukaryota > Viridiplantae > Streptophyta > Pinopsida > Pinales > Pinaceae > Pinus > Pinus albicaulis. Next base: position 1,207,861,191 of record CM076580.1, on the reverse strand, counting down.
TTTATATCCATTTCTCTCTCGTTCTTGTGAAAACCTATCCATTTGGTAAATTTCCTATTTTGTGTGATTGCAATTGCAGCTGTAGCACCAAGATCTCTTCCTGGAATTCTTGGCTGTTTTGACCATTCAGAACAGTGAGCCTCTTCTTGTTTGCTAGCCTTGGCCTTATGCATTGTTTCGCTTATGGTTTTTTCCTTTTTGGACTTCCTTGGTTTTCTTGATTTCTTGGACTAGCCTTGTAGCGAATCTTGAAGAGACCTTTTTTTTTGAGTTTTTATTCGCTGAAAGATTGTGCTACTGTTCTGAATCAGTTGTTTGAGTTTTTTGGTTTCTTCTTGCTTATCTGGGTCCTGCTACAAAAGTAGCATAGTTGGCTTGAGAACTTTGAAGCCCTTTTGAGACTCATTTTCTTGATTTGGTTCTTGGGTAGTTTTATGCTTGTCTTCTTGAAATATTTTTTCTTTCCATTATAAGTGAAAAGCCCAAAATTTCTTGTTTTCCGTTGCTTTTTCTTTGATTTCATTTTTACGGTTTTTTAAGATATTTTTGTTTGTTTCTGGTCTTTGGTTCTTAGCTTGGTTTTTAAGGAAGTCTTTGATAGATTTCTCTCTTTTTGCATCAAGTACATTTTGACATTTTTTATGCATAGGAGTTCTGGTTGGAACTAGCCTTGCTTTTTTGTCAAAAGTGATTGAACCATTTCTCTCTAGAGACTCTTTTCGCTTCTTCAAAGTTGGCAATCTTAGAATTTTCATATCATTGATAGTTTTGCATTAAGTGCATAGAAGAATTTTAGTCTTTTTCAAAGTTTTCTGGAGTGTGTGAAGTGTGAATAACTGAAAAGAAAAAACAAAGTTTTTTGCTTATTTAGTTTCGTAGAACCCATATAGAGATCTCTTTTCATCAAAAGGAAAGTATTCCGTTCACATGTAGTAGGTTTTCATTGATTTATTTTGCGTCAACAAACACCATCACTTTCAATTTTGTATACCCTTGACTTAAGTAACAACCAATTAAAATCAAGTGTTATAATTCAAATCTACTAGAAGTTTTTGTATCATTGTCATTAATCATACACCAACTAGCTAGCTTGTAGGGCCTTGGAATAGGTGAGTGGAGAGTTAACTCTCCAAGGCTAATAAAACAGTTAAACATAGAAATTTTATTAAATAGAGAAATCCAACTCCGTTAAGTGGACTGGGAAAGATCTCCTCCAGAGAGTCAAGCGCGAGGGAGAGTGCACGCAGAGAAGAGAGATACCCCCTCTCCTATTTGTTGAATCTTGACCTAAGACCGTTCTGCTCGGTTGCCGATACAGATTGGTGCCCTTAGTTGCCTCTCTTAAGGACCACACAGGTGACTATGGGGGGGGGGGGGGAGGGTGGGGGGGGAGAATACATGTGGTACCTGAGACATACGTTGCACCACTTTTATCAGTACTTCTAGAGGGTACCCTTGCGAAGCTTGGGGACTTGCACCAGCAAAGGTTGTTGTCAGGAGGTCAGCGTAACTATTTTTATTACCTTCGCTAGTAGGCCTGGGGCATAATTATCCCAAAATATTTTTGGAAGGTCCTCTTATTTTGCTTTCTTGTATTTTGGTGTCCGATCCTCATCACCCAGAGTGGAAATACTTGAAAGCTGCTTGATTGGTTGTATCTTAGGAAATTTTAGAGTGTGCTCTTTTCTCCTATATTGCTTAGCTTTTTTTTTTTTTTAAGTCTAAAATTAATATCTTAAAGTGGTTGAACGATCGCCTCGTCGACCGAGGAGGCTTTGTGGGATTTCTCTTGCGAGTGCCGGGCCTTCTTCAAGAAGGCACAGGAGTAATTCAGTGGGTGATTTTTACCTGGTGGTTTCGAATGCAGTGGAGAGTGATCCTCCGTCTAGGCTTGTTTTTTCTGTGGGTGGTCCTGGTGTTAGTGTTATTTTAGAGAGGAGTTCTCCACTCATATCTAGAGTCTTGTTTCCAATAGAAGAAGTTGAAGTAGAGGAATTTCCTCAACCTCCTGAGTCTCTTCCATCTCCTCTTCCTGCTAGTTTTCTTGACGTCCTTTTGTACATCGGGCCAGAGTCTCAGAGACTGGCTAGTCCTTTTCCATAATATCCCTTTCTTTCGATGGCCACAATTAGGAACACAACTTTGGCTATGAGCACTGAAAGTATTCATACTCCTCTTTCAATTGAGGGAAGAGGAACTATTTCCATATCGAAAATCACTTCTAGTGCTGCTATGCTTGGCTCTGCTTCTATTCCATCTTCGAGTGGAAACACCCAAGCATATGCTTCTCAATCTGGCCCCTTTTCTATGGGAATGCCCTCTAGTGGAATTCCTTCTTTATCCTTTTCTTGTGTTTCAGCTGTTTCCGCACCCATACCTTCTATGGCTAGTGGATCAACTTCATTTCAAGGGTTCCCCTTTGGAAGTGGGCATATCCCTCATTCAAACCCTTCCTTAGGATCCATGCCCTTCACCTCTCAGAATCAAGGTTTCAATCCTTTTTCTAGAGGTCAAGAATCTAATGTTTTTTTAGGATGGAATCCTGCTTTTACAATATTGGGAGCTGGGAGTCAGTTTTTCACAAGTCAGCAAGGGAATCTTCCTTTCCCTTCAGTGGGTGCTTCTCAGGATTTTTCTCCATTTGAAAATGCTTGGAACCCTTACCAAGGGGTTTTTTCTTCATTCAATACTTTGGTTGGAGGGAATGTCCCTATGTATAGTAACTCTGAGTTGGGAGGGGGTCATTCTCCGAATGGTGGGTCACAAGGTTTCTCTTATGGATCAACATTTTCTACGAACAACATCTAGCAACCTAGTGCCTCAAAAAATCCAGGCTAATCTTTTCAGAATGTGGGGAATCCTTCCTATGGCAGATGGAATTCTCATGCTCCTCCATGCTTACCATTTCTGGAAACGTCAAAATTTCCAGATCTATCGAAATTTACTAACGATCCTATTCAGTATAGTTTGGGTTGGCCTCCGGTCCCCACCAAACTACCCTTCGACATTCCAAAGTTTGAAGGGAAGACTGGCGAGGATCCAGTGGATCATGTCACCACTTTCCATTTATGGTGTTCGTCAAAATCCCTTATCGACGACTCGATTAGGTTGATATTATTTCAACGAACCTTAACTAGAAATGCGGCAAAATGGTACATCGAGCTGACAGGGGGTAATTTTTCTACTTTTGGTGAGTTGGCTACAATGTTCTTAAACCATTTTCAGTTTCCTGTCTATTATGATGTTGTGACTGACCTCTTGGCCAATTTTCAGCAGGACAAAGCAACTCACATTTCTGATCATATTCAGGAATGGATAAGAAGGAAGAGGCTCATCAAAGCCCAAATCCTGAATTAATTCCTTCTTGAATGGTTTTTGAAATCTTTACAGCTATAAATTTCAAAGGACGTATCCCTTTCATGGGTATTTTATGAAGAGCAGGCTATTTTTAGGGCTCAACAGCTAGAACTGATTTATTCTCAGTCTGGAGTCCTTAATTTTTTTTTTTCCTGATGCTCCTCACTCCAAGTTAGATTTAGCCAAAACTAAACCTGGTCCTGATGGTGATGGGCTTATTGGTTTGATCGATAGCGGTATGGCTAACCTACTAAATCAATTGCAACAATTGTCTATACAATCTACTCCTTCTGTCCAGACTGTGCCTTCAGTGTCAACTCCTTCTCAATCCTTGGTAATTAATGCTATTCAAACTTCTAACCCCAAAGGAAATCAAAAATCCGATGGGAAGAATAAGGGACGAAATAACAAGAAAAAGGACAAGGATGGGAAGGGGAATGTGAACAAATCTAATGATCATGTTGGAGAGGGTAAGAGGGATAATAAAAATAAAGTCAAGTTTCCATGAAAATTGTGCACTGGAGACCATCTTATGCACCTCTACCCTAAAATTTAGGATGTTCATCACTTGTTAGCTCAGCAGGGTTCTTCCTATTCATAGGATGTGCTAACAAACCCTTTTCCCCAAGGGCAACAACTGCTTGCAGGCGTGAATTCAAATACTGGAGCTCCCTCTGGGGGCAACTAGTAAGGGGAAAATCAATCAAACATATACATGATGAATGCTCACACAAATATCTCTATGAGATCTCGTGATTATGGAAAAGATAAGTCTTCAAAAGCTAAGGGTGCTCCTAATAGTGCTAAACCACTCCATATAGAGAGGCCTGCAGTTGAGCCTATAGCTCGGATGCCGAAAGGATCTACAAAGCATACGATGATCAATCCTCATGCCAAGGCTGCTCAAAACTACTCGATTGTAGAAGATCTGGCTCAAAGTACTTGTGCCATGTATGCGTTGGAGGTACTTCAGTCGTGTCCTGCACAAAGGAGTGTATTGCTCACTGCCATTGTGGTTGTTGATCCAAATAATTCTCTAATTATCACATTTGATATGTCGAAATTTAATAAGAGACTTCCTCATCATATGGATTTCTATATTAAATCTACATATCGGAAGTTTAATATCTTTTGAACAATATTTTATGAGGGTGCTTCCACGTGTGTGATGTCTCTCGCATGTTGGAAGGCCATTGGATCTCCTTCAGCTATCCCTTCATCTACTCTTATGACTGTGTTTGATGGTCATTCTCATAGGCCACATGGCATTGTTCCATCTTTACCCATCTGTGTTGGGGGTAAAACTATCAATATTGAAGTTGAGATAGTTGATTCAAGCCTAGATTATAAGCTTCTGTTGGGGCGAAACTGGATCTATGAGATGGATGATATTGCATCCTCATTATTTCACATTTTATGTTTCCCTCACGAAGGGAGAATTGTCACTGCTGACCAAATGGACTATTCTCTTGTAGATTTGAATGCATCTTCTGACTCAAACATTCCCTTGGTGAATGATACCAAGAAACCTGTTGATAATTTAGGGGTGGGAATGTATACATCATTTATGGGTACTTTTGATTTTCCGCCTCCTTCGGTTCATAATAATGCTATTTCATCCTCCAGGGTCCCTACTCAGAAAGAGTTATTCCGAACTCACTATTTTTCGAACCCTTGGACCTTACCTTCTCCTACCTCCACTTTAGAAGAAGGTCAAGTGGGTGGAATGGAATTTCCTATGCCTGCAGCCGAGATTTCTTATAGATCTATTGTTGACTCTATAGATTCCATGCCAGTTTCTCTTTCACCAGAGGAATTGGATGGAGATGTGGCTCCGACTTGGACTCTTGGTTCATCTTCTGCTCAGGATTTCCTTGATACAACTCTTCCATTTGAAGAGGCTATCCTCAAAGAAATGACTAGTGTATAGAGATCATGGGATGAATTGCATCATCGATCTTATTTTCTACCAGATTTGTGAGAAGTTGAATAAAGTTTCCCTAGATTTTAGTCTTCTAGTCCTGTTCACCCAGTCCTGAACCCTTTAGCACCACCACAGGTATTTTATGAAGGGAACATGGCTGTTATTTCAGCTACTACCCCGGTGAACATCTCCAGAGATACCAACATTATTGATAATGCCTTCATTGGAGAAAATGTTCCCCTGAAGAAATTAAGACTTACACCGTTATTTTTCAAGTATTTAGGGATGTGTTTGCTTGGTATTATGAGGAAATGTTCCCCTGAAGAAATTCAGACTTACACCGTTCTTTTTAGAGGATTTAGGGATGTGTTTGCTTGGTATTATGAGGAAATGCCTGGTATAGATCCATCTATTTTCCATCATGAGATCAAGACATAAAAAAACGCTATGCATATAAGGCAGAAGCTTCATCCAGTCAACCCTAGGAAGGCAGCAACTATCAAAGCCGAGGTGGAGAGGCTGCTTAAGGCGGGTTTCATTTACCCCGTTCCATAAACTGAGTGGGTTTCAAATTCAGTTCCTGTGGACAAGAAACAAGGAATGATCTGAGTTTGCATGATATCAGGGACATAAATAAGGGATTTCCTAAATATAACTACCCCACACCATTTATAGATCAGATCATCGATGAGTGTGCGGGGAATGAGATTTTCTCCTTCATGGGTAGTTTCTTCGGATATAATCAAATCACTATCTGTCCTGAAGATCAACATAAGACTGCATTTATTTGTCCTTGGGGTAGCTTCTATTACAAGAAGATGCCTTTTAGCCTTAAAAATGCTAGAGCTACCTTTCAGCGGGCCATGTCTTACGCCTTGCACGACAGAAGACATATTATTGAGGCATATTTGGATGATTTAGCTGCTCGTTCTCGCAAGAGAATTGATCATCCTTCTCACCTCTGTCAAGTATTTGAATGATGTCGATATTAAAAAATTTGGTTGAACCCTAATAAGTGCGTTTTCGCTGTCACATCTGGTTGGTTGTTGGGATTCATCGTGTCTACGGAAGGGATTCAGGTAGATCCCTTCAAGGTTGAGGCAATACTTCAGTTGCCTTCCCTGTCTTCGATCTGTCAATTTCAAATTCTGCAAGGAAAGTCTGATTTCCTACAGAGATTCATCGTGAATTATGATGAGATTACAAAGGGATTTATGAGATTGTTGAAGAAAGGAGTTCCATTTCTCTGGGATGAATTTTCTCAACGTTCATTCGATGCTTCGAAAAAAGCATTGACCTCTGATCCATTACTGAGTCCACTTGATTATAGCAATTATTTCCTCTTGTATCTCACTGTAGTAGAATCTACCATTGGTATGGTTCTGGTTCGGGAATATGATGCTGTTTCTGAGCATGTTGTATACTACCTTAGTCGAGGCTTGGTAGGGCCTGAACTCTGGTATTATTCGATAGAGAAACTTGATTTGGCAGCTATCCATGCTGTCCAGTGGCTTAGAAATTACATTCTCCTTCGAAAAACATATGTTTTGGTAGTAGTCAATCCATTTCAATTTGTTCTTAGTAGGCGAGTGATTGGGGGAAAATACAATTGATGGATTGGTATTTTGCAGGAATTTGATCTTGAATTTTTGTCTGCCATGTCCAAGAAATCGTTAGTGTTTGCAGAGTTGATTTATTAGTTTCCCTATGGAGAAGAGATTGTTTATGAAGAATCATTTCTTGATGAACATATTTTTCTCATTTCTTCATAGGATCCTTGGTACGGAGATCTCATAGTTTATCTCCAGGCTGCGAAGTTTCCCTCCTCTTTTTCGAAAGATGAGCGTCGAAAGTTGCGTCACTTAGCCAAAATTTATTTGATTATTGGTGACCCTCTATATCGTCGCGGGGTCGATTTGATCCTTAGACGCTGCTTAAATCTTGAGGAAGCTGAGGTTGTGCTGAATGATTGCCATAGTGGAGCTTGTGGTGGTCACTTATCTGGGTTTGCTACAACCCATAAAATCTTGTGTGCATGATACTTTTGGCCTTCGATTTTCAAATATTGTATTGAAGCGATTAAAAAGTGTCATCCTTGTTAGATTTGTACTTGAAAGATGTGCGGTCATCCAGCTTCCCTCTTTCCTGTCATCACTGTCGGCCCCTTCACAAAGTGGGGTATTGATTATACTACTTGTAACCCGCCTTCGGCTAAAGGTCACAAGTACATTATTGTAGCTGTAGAATACTTCACGAAGTGGGTTGAGGATATGCCCACTTTTGGGAATGAAGATGAGACAACAGTCCTATTCCTATTCAATCAAGTCATTTCTCGCTTTGGAATCCCCAAAGAGATTGTCACTAACCATGGCAGTTATTTTCAGAACAATATGATGGCCAAATTGGCTCTGAAATTAGATTTTTGGCAGGAACATTCATCTCCTTATCATCCTCAGGCCAATGGGAAATTTGAAGTCATTAAAAAATCCTTGAAGACAATTCTTCAACGGACAATTGATTAAGCCAGATCCAATTGGCATGTCATGTTGTACCCAACACTTTGGGCATACCGGATGTCGGTAAAGACTGCAACTAGTTTCACTCCATTTCAAATAGCTTATGGGTTGGAATATATATTTCCTATTGAATGTGAAATTCCTTCCCTTAAGTTAGCAGTTGAGATTCTTCCTGACACTTCTAGTCTCGAAGAACGCCTTATCCATCTAGAACATCTCGATGAGTAGCGTCGAGATGCAACTACGGTGAATGAGGCACATAAGAAATGGGTGAAGGTTCAATACGATAAGGAGGTCAGGCCTCGGGTTTTATTTGAAGGTGACCTTGTCTTGGTTTATGCCCAGGAGAAGGATGCCTTAGGGGCAGGAAAGTTCAAATCTATGTGGTATGGCCCCTTTATCGTCAAAAAGGTCCTGAAAAAAGGAGCTTATGCCTTGGTTTATTTTGATGGGAACAATTTGGCAGAGCCCAGAAATGGGCTCTATTTGAAAAAGTACTATGCTTAGGCTTAGGCCTAGCATCTGCTTTGTTGTATATATTGTATTTTTGTACATAACTGTGTTTCGATTTTTGGTGTGGTTTTGATGATTTTGATATGCTTTGGCAGGTAATATTGGATGAAATGAGTCACTTTGGCTTTGATGATGGTGCTAGTAGATAGATCTGGAACCTGGCTTCCACAGCTTGGGTAATCCACTATCCATTCAGTCAGTTGTTAGTCTGAAGAGGTGTCTGCATTGGTCCTGCTTCGAACAACGTAGCAGAGTACACTGTAGTGTTCAACCTACTCTCGGAGGCAATATATCTTGGTGTTGATTCGTTAGTAGTTTACTTGGATTCACAACTGGTGGTTTCACAATTGAACAACACCTATCGTGTCAAACACCCATTTTTGCATCGATTGTTTTTGAGGGTACATTTGTTACAATGCTCATTTCGATTTATTACGTTCATTGATATTCCTTGATCTGATAATTGGTTGGCAAACTCATTAGCTAATAAAGCACTTGATTGGCATATTAATCATTTAATACTCTAAAAATATCAAAAACATCATTCATCATTGTACATTTGAGGTATCACATCATATAAAATCGATAATATTGGGGCTTATGCCTGATCATGTCTATCATAAAAAAATATTACAGTCATCTGATCAAATATAAATCTACTCCTGAGGTCCCTGCCCAACATTTGTGTTCTGATAGAACATGATAGCAGTCACTATATGACAGAATAACCACACCCAGTCTCATGGTACCCCTACCACCCGCCTCTAGATAGCCTCCGGTAGGTCCTCTATAGCGGCCATAGGCACTTGGCGAGTCAAACTCTCCAAGTTTCTCTGTACCGCATGGAGGGTCCTTCTTGGGTCTTCAACATCTGCCTCACCTCTACGGCACTTGCACCTTGGTTAGCCCTCTGGCATAAATGGTTCCATGTCTACATCATAATCATAAAAATTTGTAAGTCATATTGTCCGATCAATTTTTTTTTTTCATTTTCTCTATAATTTGAAAAAATATAAAAAATCATATAATAAAAAAATAAAAAAATGCAATCTTATCAATTTCACCCCATGCTACTCCGAGTGAAAGAAATAAATCAGGATAGTCCTCCACTGCGATGACTTGTTCTTCCCACCACTGAAAGAACTCATCATCCTAGGTGGTTCGGGGAACTTCAATTCCCCCTAGTCTCTTCATCAGATCTACCCATCGGGCTATTCTTGGATATCTTGGGCTGCTGATAGTAGAGATGACCTTGGGCCAAAGCCCTGGGACTCTCTCAAAGAAGAATGTCAGCAAAATTGTACCGTATCCAAATTTTTTAGTCTTTTCCTTCCGGATTGAAGTAAGTTGTTTTTTCAGATTTTCCAGCAAGACTGTGCACCAATCATAAAGATGAATCAAACATTCCACTTCTATACTCATATGTGTACGTGAAGCTTGGTGTAGAGAAGATGATCCTGCGACTCTGCCAATGGTGAAGAGAAGGATTTTCATGTACAAATCCCTCACATGTTTGATGGGAATCTGAGTTCCCACCTTCTTTTCATAATCTATGCAATAGACTTGGACATAATCCTCTACCTTAAGCCCTCCAACAGGCTTGCCGTGCAAATCTACTGAGTCCCCCCTTTAGGAAAGTCCAGTAATAAAGTATATGTCTTCCACCTCTATTCGTAGTGGCATCTGATCAATTATAAAGAAATATTCTTCCAGTTCCCAATGATCACATTTGAAGCAAACGAACATTGCTTTTCATATTTGACATTTTGAAAAATTTGAGTAACAAACAATTCCGAAGGATATCTAAGGATTGTTGTTTCTCCATCACTTCATTATCAATATCACTGTGCTCATGTTCTCTCCAACTTATTGACATCCTAGGAAAATTCATCAATTGACTGATTAAATACAAGTTTTTGAATTCTGCCCTGTGCATACGCGACCCCGTTTGTACACAGTAGCGTATCATACACAGGTTCCTTATTACAAACTCGCATATCCATAGAAGGTTTCAATGAAAATCTATTTCCTACGATGAAAAATCCAAAAAATTGCTTAAAACAGGAACGAAATTGATAAATGAGATGAGTACAAGGTTTACCTGACCGATTTGAGGCGATTTGGTGGCCAGTTGCTCCGTATTCAAGAAGAGTATTTTTTTCCCCAGAGATGCTTCTCCACTTATGCAATGCACAAATGATCAAAATGTGAGTCAAAATGCTTATTTATGCCTAGAATTTGAAAATTTTTCACAAATTTTGTTTGTGTTTATTTTTTGAATTTGTGTAAGTCTATTTAACCTTTTGGCTTGTAAGCATTGGGAAAATTATTTTTGAGGTACATTATGCTGAATTTGAGATATTCCTAGTTTTCCTTTGGATCCATGACCATTGACTTGTCATGGTAAGTATTTGATTTCAAACTGGAATATAGGTTAGGGAATTCACTTTCCATTGCATTTTTTCATACTAGCCTCCATTATGATCACTTGCCATAGGGTCGATCCCATCATGTCATGAGTATTTAACCCATTTCACTTGCCAATTTTTTAATCATGACTTGGTGGTAGAGCCATACTTTACATGCGATTCCTATTTATTTCATTTCTAGCATTTTTCACCCATGCTGTAATTTATGTAGGCTCGGGAGTCCTCTTTAGTCCCACCACGACTTATGCGTTGAAGCTTCATTCTTCTTCTTCGCTATCTTTATTCTGGCCATTTACCCTAGAGGCTCCCATATGTTGTCGAGTTGTATTACTGCATTTCATATTGAATACTTGTTTATCTTGGCCTTTAGCCGGCTTCATTTGGACTCATGTTTAAGCCCTCTTTTGACCATGTATTTTTGTACAAGTTAACCATGCAATCACTTAGCCTTTGCGACTTGACACCTTTACCCATGGATGGAACATTCCTTTGAGTGTCACTTAGCAGTTTTTGACGCCTTGCTTTGAGCATAGGATTTTTCCTATCCCAGGAACTAGTGCATCTATTTTATGACACTCGTTCTATCCATTGTATTATAGGCATTATTTTATTCCTTTTTGGGCTTTGAAATATGAAAAAGACAAAAAAATTAAATATTTGAAAAAGAGAGGGAACGGGATATTACTTCCATACTTGATGGCAGCTACAGTGTCAATTGTGTCACCCTTGAAAAAAGCACAAAAAGCTAAGTATTTTCTCCATTTGGGATGGTTTTAGTTTTTGACTTAGGAGAAGCCATAACCTTGTTTTTGAGTCAATACTCCCCCGGTTGGTTATCTCTTCCAATCATATGGAGGGTTTTTTTATGCATCCTGCATGAAAAACTTGTACAAAGTTATCATTCGTTTCCGTAGTCAACATGAGTCGTGATTTTGTTCAAGGGAAGTTAACTTGAGTCGGCCTCTCTACGATGTCTCTTGACTCATTTTTCAGTCGGCCTTCCTAGTCTTGTCAGTATCTTGTTCTATCACATCAGCTATTTTTTCCTTTGCTCGTGTTGGTTTGAGAAGGTCTCCACCGACTTCTTGCTGGCAGGTTTGTCTCTTATCAACTATGACATATTTATATGAGAGTAAACCTAGAGCCGCACCCTGGCCCTATTTACATCATTGATAGGTGACCTTGTGCTCAACATTTTATCAATATCACGGGTCTTTAACTGAGTGTTTTCCCTTGTGTTCGACTTTAGCATACATCATCACACATGATATTCATGCAGTACCTTTATTTCCATTTGACCCTATCGGTGGATATCTCGCCTCTTTTTCATCTTTCATTATTGGTTGGTTCAGAGGGTTTATGCCATGCGTTAGCTTCATCTTGTGCATGACGGAAACGTACTTCGGGTTGGTTACTCCACTTTACTTCATCCGATTCCTTCCAAATCTTGGCCTATAGGTTACACTCACACTGGAATGATGTGGGATGCCTTAATGCCTTCCTTCCAGTAGATCTTTTCCCATCGACTCCGAATCATTGCTCCGGGAATAAGGTCTAGAGTCCTTTTGTCAGTATCTTAGGTTTTTCAGTCTTCAGTGGTAGACTCTTCGCTATCGACAGTGAGAATACATCATTGTCTCATGATTAATTCAGATTCTTTCTAGTATTCAAATTCAACTCATTCACTCACACTTGCTAGATTGTACTGGGGCATCTTGACACTCATTATCATTATCGATGGGTTGTCTCGCGTTTGTTAATGGTATACATAAATGATTGGTAATAAAATGATTTCTCACATGGTCGACCTCAACTCATTCATTCCCATTATGTAGAATTGTTCCATGGTGATTGGTGAAGACCTCGGGTTTGAATCAACATGTTTTGGTTCACTTTGACAGCTCCTTCAGTTTTCTGCTAGTGATACCATCCACCCTTATATGTTGCTGTTTCACCACTGCAACATGTTATATGTTGGCTCCCGAGTTGTGTGTTGTACCATTTGTTCCACCGATTATGATTTGGTACTTGGAGATTCAGTTGTGACTTCAGTGATCATATATCTTTGCAACATCATTGATCAGTCTTCTATATGTGATACTTGGACATGTTTTTGACTTATACTTCTGGGTAGTGATCAAATGATTCACTATGTACTTTACATTTTCAGCTATACTTGTATACATATTGGATCCGATCCATCCTTCATATGAAAACATGATTTTATTTCACTGATCAAGGGTATGCCCACATCAGACATGAGCTATATTTCTGATTTCTATCACTGGTTTTTTGGCAGGCTGAAATCTGGTGAAGTCCTCTCTAGTCCTCGCATGGTTCTTTCAATGCACTTAATACATTTCGGCCATCATGTACCCCTTCTGACCTCATATATCAGGGGAGAATTTTTTATAGCATCATTTATCACCATTATATACTTGATGACTTATTCATTGGCCTTGGGAAACCCTTTCATTTAGACTTGGTCATATTTCTCAAAAAACAGTATTTCAAATTCCATACGCGACTATGCCCTGAATTTTTTGCATATACACTATGTTCCATAACAACAAACCCACGTATGCTATTTAAAATATTAAAAAATATAAAATTTCCCTAGTTTTGAGGCGGGGTTTACAGTTGTTCCTGTAATTTAACTACCCCAGCCCGTGGCCTAATTGTTCCCCAAATGAAAAACTAATTTGAGGGAGTATAAAACCCCTCAAGGGAATGACCTAAGGGGGAGAAGAGAGAGAATTATAGATATTATACCTTTTTATATCCATGAACAAGTTTGATATTTCCCCTGTGCCTCCTGCACTTCCCATATTTAAAGGAAACCCTTGTTTCCTTGAGATGTTCACCTTCATCCTATGTGACATCCATTGTGCACTATTCTTGGAAGAATTTTTGCGAGGCTAGGGCGAGACGGATCTTGAGGATGGTTTGATCGATACCGTGGCAGATTTCAGGTGATCTCTCCACTATTTATTTACTGTACATGTTATCAATAAAAGAAGTGCCATCTTGTTCCTGATGTTCACATGTCATATATCTCTTATACATGCTTAATGATCTCAAATAGTTCATTTATTGTTATCTTTTATGAGATTATGTATGCTTTATGCTAACATCTAGAACATATATATGTTGTACAACTAGGTTTTTGTGCTTGTTATTTTCTGGTTTGTAGGTTTTGGAGCACAAGGATTTGCAGGGGGTTTGAACCCCACGGGATCTACTACAACCGAAGGATAAATGGGTAAGATATGCAATCCTTATTTTCTAGTTTAAAGTATAGAAGTTGGTTAATTGATCCCTTCTTGTGATGACATGCCCCTGATATATGAAGTTTTATCAAACCAAGACCTTAGGGTAACAGATCCCCATGACCTGGACAAAACCATATCGAACCTTGTAGGGATATCAATAACTACAATATCCATTACTACACTTTTCACTGTCTTGGAATAAAAGGAGTAGAGATCTTTATATGATTTTTTTATTTGCATCCCCAACTGATCCATAAGAGAAAATGGCATCAGGTTATGAGACACTCCCGAGTCAAGCATACAATTATGCAACAGGAGATCATGAACTACTAATGTAACATAGAATGGGGCAGTGGAAGAGTCATGCTCCTGAACAAGAGGTCCAAACAAAAACATGATTATTTCTTCTTGGAGTTTCAAGATATATTGCAAAGGGGATATGGTGGGTGGACACATGAACTGAGATACTTGAGCTTTATAATTTGGCTATTTTAAAAATTCAGTCAAAGGAACAAATATTTTTACTTTTTCCAACCGTTTTTGAAGACTGAAAGCAGAGGGGATCTTATCAATTTTGGTAACATCAGTAGGTTATTTATCCTCATTATAGACTGGATTGACTTGTGGTAGCAAAAAATATATTTTTGAGCCTTCAGGCTTATGAGGGATAGGTTCTAAGGACTCCTTTCTATTTGGAGGGACATGGTCAAGAGGCTTCTTTCCTTTCTTTGCTGACTTCGAGGGACTTCAAGGAGTAGGTTCCTCATTTTAATATTACATTATAGACATTTTCCTAGATCACGTGAGATCATATTTTCTATGTACCTAAGCCTACACAAAGTAAAAAAGCTGTCTACAATAGTTATCAATCTCACCATCATTTAGTGGGGCATCTAAGTCATCCCCTTCTTCCTCATTTTCTTCTATATCATGTTCCTTATCAGAAAGAGAAGAGAACTGGTTTTCTTGAATTTCTATAGTTTCTTCAACATGCTCCTCGAGATCATCCTCCGGAAACAAAGGGGGATGAATATGATCTTCTTGATCCTTTCTCTCCCTTTGCAAGAGCTGCATCGGTGGTCTTCTATACCGAGGGTTGAAATTTCAGTTAGGAGTTTGTTGACTTTGTCAAGTAGGGTTTTTGTTTTCATATCTAGTTTCACAAGCTTGTTAGACAAATTTCTTATCAGTTTATTCATTGCCTCAAGATTTTTTTTCTTGGGTTTCCTTCCCATGGCTCAAAGAATTTGCTTCCTCTTTTCCCTTCCTTCTATCACCATAATCAATTTTACCTTTCCGTTTCCTAGTGGAGGTGAAATTTTCTTCAACTTATAGAGCATCTATTGAGTCTGGTCCAGGGTACCGTTACACAACATTTTGTCACTGTCTTTTTACTCCCTATTCCTAGATATTGGAGAAATCATACAGTGGTCCCTGTTTACTTTTCCCATCATGTAGTACATGCCCTTGTATCCCACAAATTATAAAAGTCAATCTCCCTTTGACTCATTTATGGAGAATCTCCCTAAAAACCTAATTTTTTGGAGCGATGCGACCACCCAGTGTATCACCAGCGCATATGGAAAATCCTTAGCCTATGAACTACCCTAATCCATTCTAGTAGGGACCCCATACTCGCACGGATCTACTTTTGGAAGTGTTTCAGAAAAGGAAACGAAGCTTCATGGCCTAGAAGCTTCGAGAGCGGAGCGATGGATGTTTGTTGATCATGATATAGTTGAGATTTCTCCTTTGGGTTTCTTGTTCCTAAAGAAGAGGATCCACCTAAGGAGATAAGGCCTCCTTCCATCTTATGAGGATCCATGTTGGCTATAAAATGATCCCTTTCCATATTCCTCTGCTAGAATAGAAGAAGAAAGAATAGAGGAAGAATATGAAGATTGCTTTAGCTATAGAAGGAGAGAGTTGAGATCCTTAGCCTCCTTGTGTTAAGCTTGGAAAAGAGTGTTTTGGAGACATGCTTGGATTTATACCCATCAAAGGAGAGCTATGACATCAAGGCGAAGGTTTTAACTCCCTTTTATTATTATTATTAATAGAAGACAATAGGTTTTTACTTTTCGTTTTCGTTTGTTATTATGATCAAAAGTCTAATACTCCTTGATCTGTTAGATAGATTTCATTAAATATAAGTATTATTTGTTCTATCTCATTTTGTATTGTCTTCTGTCTCTTGCCACAGGTATTGATCATAAAGAGGAGCAAGGAACATGATCTGGAGTGAAAGATAAGTGGTTGCGCTCCACGGGAACAAGTAATTGACACAAGTTTAAGGTAGGTACTCCTATTGTTTGTTTCCAATTGAATTTAATCTAAGAAAGTACACACATGTTTGCCTTGTTTGTAGCTAGACCCACTCTAAGGCTAGAGGGATCATCTCTGTCTAAAAAGAGGATTTACCTTGAAAACAAATTGGCGACTCCACTGGGGATTTCTTCTAGTGTCCTTCGAAGACTTTGAGATTTTGATTTTTTGACCACTTTCATCGAATTTCTATTTCTCTCTTGATTTTAGCTTCTGTGATTGATTGCAGTCATCAACCTTCTTTTTGAAGTAATAATCCTAGCCTTTTTTGAGCAAACCCTTATATTTTTTGTGTTATTCCTCGATCAACATTGCTAATTCTTTGAGAGAAGCGCTGACCAATGCTAGTTTCATTAAAACAGAGGTGCTTATCCCCTTCAAGTGCTAGATGAAACCTTACAGGCGCGCTGATTTTTGAGTATGTTTTTTTAGGGTTTCTTTTCATTGGTTGCTAGTGTGTCTTAATCTTCTAGGATTCTTTCTCTGCTCAAGATTTCCCTTATTCTCTTTTATTCAAGTGTCTGGATTGTCTAAAATATCCTAGCTTTGGTATCATTTTTGTTTAATTATGAATCCTCATCACCCTAGGGTTTCTAGGTGCTTTATCTCATTTGAACGGTTGCATGCTTCACTAAATACCAGAGCTACTGTTGAGTCAATCTTCTCATTTAGTTTAAACCATTTGGATTTGGTTGTCTTTTGTTTTTTGGTTGATTTTTGTGACTAGAGTTTCAAGTGTCCATTTCGTGTCCATTTGGTTCTCTCTTTCACCCACAAGCATAGATAACGTTGCTTGCCTTCAACTAGAAATTTTTATTTGAGTGTCAATTTGTGAAAAGGAAAGAATGCTTTGTTTTGAGGAAATGATTTGAAATTTCTCTTTGGTACTTTGAATATTATGTCTTGTAGAATTTTGAAAAATTTCATTTGAAATTAATCTAAGCAAATTATTACATTTGAAGTGTGTTTTTCATCCTTTTTTCATTTTATTTAAAAAAAAAAAAAATGCATTCATTTTGCATCTAAAGTAAAAAGTTTCATTTTGTTTACTTCTAGTGCATTTAGTGAAAAACTAGGAAAGTGAAAGAGATTTTTGTTTTCGCTTTGGATTATGCACTTAAGGAAGTAGTGAAAAGAATTGTCATCTAATACATTTTCTTTCCCATTGCATTGATTGTGTGAACCTCTTCCTCTCAGTTAGTGTAGTTTTTCATTGAAATGAATAGTTGTTTTTTTCTCATATATTTGCATTTTAGGGATTTAGGTGACATAGGTAAGGCCTTAAAAATGAGACTTAAATTCAAGATAAACTTTAAAATTTTTTTCAATGAATCTAAGGAGCATTTGGAACTTAACACAAAACATTTAGAGGTCTAGGCTAGAGACGTGTTTCGACATCTATAAACCTGGTAGCTGTCGTTAACAACATATGTTGCATTTCGGGAGTGAAACCCTGTCCTGCGTATGAAAGTATATAGCACTTGCGGCACGTATGATAAGTATAAAGGGACGCTCTCATTGAATGGTTACACATTAGACAACGCCAACACGGACTTGTGCTCCCCATACCGTCGAGTATATAACGGGAGACCCCAATAGGTTGTTATCCTTTAGCCACAAGTAACCAAGTCTGCCGCCTTGTAAGCATGATACATTGAACAAAACATTCAGGGAGATTTCCTGCTCGTATTTCTTCGCTTGCGAGGAGTTATTCTGCAGTTCACGAATACTTGGTAAACCCTCTTGCCTAGAAAAATCATGTTTTGATTTATTCTAGTTTTTAGTTCTAAAATCAATTACCCACGATAACATGGCACACCCATGAAGTTATTTCTTGGCCACATCATGAGTAATTCCTTATAAATACATTTTTAAAAGCCTGGAATAAATCACCTCCTTTCCTCTCCTACTACTAAAATAAGGTCATCATGGATGAACCATCAATTTCAGCTTCCCCTTCATCATCTATCGCCGAAGGGACATCACCATGAGTCTCTTCTAACACTTCACCATTGGTTGGAGCCTGAAGTGTTGAGCTTGCAATTCTTCCAAGTGTTCAACCCCCTACTATCCAGTCTCCTCATGACGAGCCAGTAAGCTACATATTGTTTCCTCAAAATCCACTGTTTGATTCAGTAGAAGTTTCTCCTCAATAACATTATAGTTCATTTGATACACCGGGTGTACATTTGGTGCCTTCAACATGTAAACATCGTACTACGGCTAGTTAGTTATTTACACCTATGGCTTTTGAAGGCGAGGTCTCTTCTCGCCTTGAAGTTTCAAGTTCTCTTAGTGGTGTAGACGATCCTTTCTATGAAGGGTATCAATTCCCTCCTAAGCATTTTCCTTATGAGGAAAATATCCCTTACTCTGCTTCGTATCCATCTGCCCAGCCGTTGATCCTAGATAGTTACACATCCTTGTGTTACACAGTAATTTGTCACCGTCCCTGCAATCCCCATCTCGCCCATTGGAGGGTCATTTCTGTGACCAATAGTCAGTGTCATGCCTTGCAAATACCATCATTGCATCCCTTTCCATGAGGACAACATTTATTTTGTTGATCATTTCCTGAGCAGACCCCTAAAAACACCTGTTTTTTCCTTGGCGCTGGTAGCCCGTTATGTACTCGCGCCAATGAGGAAAATTAACATTGAGCCCGCACCAATTAGCGCTCTGTCCTAGTTAAGCACCCGCGCCAATCTGATTTTGGGAAGTTTTTAAAAAAAAGAGGCGAAGTTTCGATTACAACAACTTCGTGGATGAGTCATCAGGAGTGGTTTCGACTGAATAACCACGACCTTCCTCCTTTGGCCTCTTGTTTCCACCATGTAGCACCTCCCGAGGATACCACCTCCCCTTCCACTATTGTAGGGATCCCAACCTCCTCCTCTCCTCTATAAATATAGCCTTCATCCATTGATGAAGGGGCTGAATGGCTGAATGGCTGAATGGCTGAATAGCTAGTCTCCAAGTTCCCAAGAGCCATCAAAGCCTTATGCTGCAAGAGCCTTGATTCATTCCCTTAAGGCCAAATCCAAGCAAGGAGATTATTGTCGAGACATCCAAAGAGAGAGGTTTGTCCTATCCCCGATAGGATTTTTCGAGACGTGTTCCGCTGGCGACCCTCCGAAGGAGAATTCAACGTCAGAGCTATGGTTGTATTATTCTTTTGATTGATTAATGATAAGCGACTATTGGTTATGGTTCCACTCTTGTTCTTGGTAATGATCATGAGTTATGTCTTCTCTGACTGACATATAGTTGTATGCACTGGATTTTACGCTTGCGTTTGTTTTGTTTCTAGTGTGTGTAGGTGTCCGATCACGGAGATCGTGAGGATTGTGATCTGCCAGAGCCAAGGAATGGGAGCACTACCTTCTCTACGAGCGACAGCGTTGGATTCCAGGTAAGCCTTCATCGCTAGTTGGTTTATCTACAATTAGGAACCTGCACTATAACGTGAATTATTGTTTCTAGACCCGGTCTGGGCTAGTAGGGATCGCCTCTGTCCGTAGAGGGGATTTACCTCCACAACAATTTGGCGACTCCGCTGGGGATCGTCTAGCTTCTTGTTGTTCTACTTTGTAAGCTACATATGGAGCCTGAAGTTAGCCAGATAGCCTTCGAAATGCTATTGCTCTGCATTAGTGAAGTAGATCAAAGCTGCTTCAGTCAATCTCCGGGTTAGTTTATGAACTGAACGCTTGGAGTATTGTCTTGTCTTTTCGGTTGTTTCTCGATTCTACTTGCTTGATCGACTCTTTTGGCTGGCTGTTTTTGTGTTTGGCTTTTGGTTCAGCCCCAGAGGATCAGATTTGACCTCTGCTTCTCCGAATTTTCACCTTTTCATGGTTGGCTTGATTGGCGCGGTTTCCACCCTGACAGTCATGCCAATTGGCGCGGGTTGCCAGTTCATCACTCGCGCCATCCCCTGTCTGGTGTGGCTTACAGCCAAACAGTCGCGCCATCTCCTGTAGGTGCTAGGGTTTACCCTTGTTCGGAAGTTTATTTTGGTCAGTACTTTGCTTATGGGTTTGTTTTAGATCCTGCTTGAAGTGGTGAGTCTGGTCTTGGTTGGGAGAAATTCTTTGTTTTTTCATTTTCAGACGTTGGCGCTTGTTTTCAGTTAGCAACCCACGCCAATTGGGCATTGGCTCTAGTTTTCATTGAGCAAGTCGCGCCAGTTGGCACTGGTTGTCAATGAAAAAGTCGGGCCAATTTCAGGGTGTGTGAAAATTGAGTTTTTTTCCCTGAATCCTTCACCGGTGTGTCTTTCCCTTCCGGTCTTTTGACTGTATGGGCATAGATTACATTTCTCATTGTTTGAAATATCTTATCTCCATGATTGTTTGATGTAAAAGGGAATGAATGCGTTGTCTTGATCTCTTGCTTTGGAAGTCCTCTTTGTGTTTGACCTCATATGTCTTGTCGCCTTTTGAGGGATTTCGTGACAAAGTGTTTGAAACAACTATTACATTCTTAGTGTTTGTTTACATCTCTTTTGCATTCACCATTCATTAAGAAGATTTGCGTTTATTTAGTTTTCGTCTCAAAATATTCTTTTTGTTAAAATGCATTAGATCACATTGCATTGAAGAGTATTTTGAGATTTATCATTGAACTTAGATCACATTGTTCAATGATTGAAAGCTAAAAATCGCTTTGAGTGCATTCTCTTTCATTGAAAGAATGCATTAAGTAGATTCTCATTTCATCGAAAAATGCATTGAGTGCATTCTTATCGTTTGAAAAGGAAAAAGGAAATTGTGCATAGATTACAATTGCATATTTTTCGAAAAAAGAGAGGATTTTGCATAGATTACATTGCATTATTTGCATCGTTGAATGTTTGAAATTACTTTTGGATAGCGAAAGTCATCTAGTTTGGAAAAAGTTTCGTTTTCAGTATTGCTGTTTGTTGCATCATTGTTTGAAACTCTTCCCTTAACTGGATAGCATTCATCGAATTGAAAGATTTCTTTTCTCATATAGCTGCATACAGGAGATTTTCAGATGACATACGGTAGGGCCTTGAAACCGAAACGTAATTGAAGATCAACATTAAAATTTATTCAATTTACACTAAGGAAGCATTGAAACATTAACGAAATATTTAGAGGTCTAGGCTAGAGTCGTGTTTCGGCGTCTTTAAACCTAGTAGCTGTCGTTCGCCTCTTGGCTTTAGACAGCACTAGTACGGACTTGTGCTCCCCATACCATCGTGTATATAAAGGGAGACCCCACTAGGTTTCTATCCTTTATCCATAGGAAGCCGAGTCTACCGCCCTATACTCGTGATACACCGGACACAACATTCGGGGAGATTTCCTGCACGTACGTTAAGTCCTTGGTTGATTTCTCTTTCATTTTGAAACCAAGGTGTATATTGCAGTTCACGGTTATTTGGTACACCCTTTTCCCAGCATTCCTGAGTAGTCATTTTGATATTTTCTGACTCATTAAATTTGAAAAGGTCATCAAGCGCTTGTCCTTTCACGCTTGTTTCCAATATGAAAGCGATAGAGTCACCTTTTGTCTGTTTCTCGACTCTTAAAAGATGAAACATCAGATTTTTGTTTCAATGTTTTAAAAAATTAAAAGCCCACGAAATATTCCTGGTTAAAGTTAGTCTCCTTAGGGTGTTGTTTTGGTTCGTTTCCAATGGCAACTTTTCCAGAGTTCCTCAACCAAGGAATCCCCTCCGAAGGGAATCCTGGTCCTTTTCCTCCTTTTGGAAATGTTGGCGCTCCTTATATGGCAACGTTGTCCCTTCCTGGGTTAACTGTTGGGTTGCCTGTTTGGTTGTTTTCAACCTCTATGGTCCCGAATGTCTCGGCTACTGTTCAATCAGTTCCTCCGCTTGAACAACATCATGTTGATTCTAAGGTGGACCGCTCCCCTTCTTCGCCAGTTTCTGCGTCCTCATATTCTACTTTGCTTAGTGAAAGTGTGGATTCGAGTAACCAGGCGGCTAAGAAGAAGAAGAAGAAGACAAAGAAGAAGAAGTCTGATAAAGGAGAGGGTAGCTCTACGGCTATTGTGCCTAAGAAGCCTTCCATCGATAAACCTTCCAACCCTCCACGGAAAGTCAAGTTCCCTTGCATGTTGTGCACGAGAGACCATCTTCTTCGAGACTGCCCTGGCATTCCCAAGGTGCTTGAAGTATGGTCCAACGGTCGTCCACTGTTGCCTTTGGCTTCTGGGAGTCAAGTTGGGGGCACATATTCAACTGGTGCTGGTAAAGCTCCTAAGAAATAGGGCAAGATTACCAATCCTTGTAAGTTGTGTGAAGGGCATCATGCCATTCAACTTTGTCCGTATATGGATGAAGCCAAATGAGTTTTGGAAAACTCAACTGTTTCTACCCCATGTCTTCCGGCTGGTTACAAATAGCTTTCTTTGAGTCCTCTCCCAGCTGATCCTACGATTGGTCAAGAGTCATCCTCGGTCGATCCTGCTCCCTTGGAAATTAAAATCCATGAATCCATCCCCGACCAACCATTAGTCGTGGGATCGGTTGAGCTGGTCCCATCTACGGTGCACCAGGTCTTTTCCGTTGAGAGTGGACCTCACACCCTCCATGTCCTTCTGGTTTCTTCAGATTCTTCGGACTTGGAGAAATATTCTCCTATCCTCGTATCCCAAGAAGCTGCTCCTCCGGCTCCCGTGATGGAAGTCTCGGAGGATACCCTTCCCAACTCCGTGATGGAGGTCGTGGAGGATGCTCCTTCTTCTGTAACACCAGGGGAAGACCTTCTCGGTTCGATGGTAGCCCCTCCGAGTAGTTTAGTCACTTCCTTTGATTGGAATCGATTTGCAAGATACCACCTTCCGTATTATGTGCCTTTCGAGATCATAGTACAAGATTTTGGTCTGGTCATACCCAACACCATTATAGATGAAGGTGCGTCTGTTAGTATTCTATCCTCAACTACCTGGCAAGCTTTCGGTTCGCCATTGCTTGCGCCTGTTACACAGAATCTGTTGGCGTTTAATAGAAGAACGAGTCAACCATTAGGGATCCTTCCAAGGTTACCTGTTACATTGGGAGGTAAAACCATCCATATGGACATGATGGTTGTCCCAGGCCCCTTGGATTTTAATCTGATTTTGGGGCGCGATTACACCTATGTCATGGGAGCGCTCATCTCCTCCCTTTTTCGTGTGGTCTGTTTTCCGCATGAAGGACGAATCGTGACCATTGATCAGCTTTCGTTCTTTGGTCCTGATGTGGCTGCTGGTCTGCCATCATCCCTTCCTGATTTTTATCCACCCGTTGTATCTGCCCCATCGCAGGTCAACTATGTGGCTATCTACCCTGTGCCTGTGCTCAGTGATGATGCTGTCGTGCATAGTGTGCTGGGGGCATTGGGTCCTGATTTCCGAGATGTTTTCCTTCCATTGGAAGTGGAACTCTTGGAAGTGATGAATTCTTGTTCATTATGATGAAGTCGGTCGGAGCATGGTTCCTTTTCTTGTGTCAAGATCCTTAAAAAATGAAACAAGGTTGTCGGAGCAAGGTTAATTTTCTTGTGTCAAGCTCCTTAAAAAATGAAACAAGCTCTTCGGAGCACAGTTCCTTGTCTTGTGCCAAGCTCCTTAAAACCATGAAACAAGGTGTTCTGAGGATAGTTCTTTTAATGTGTCAACCTCGTTAAAACAATGAAACACTTTCCTGTTCAATTCGAGTCTTTGATAAGATCTCGTAAAATCCCAGTCGAGTCTTTCTTAGATTTCGTAACTTGAACCTTCACTCCCTCCATCTGTTTACTTAGGTGCATGGACTAAAGCTTGGGGGGCATGTACCTCGAATTGAGTCACCATGCTGGGGGCATGCTTACTTTTTCAAGCATAGTTTATTTCCATTTCAAGCTTGTGTAAAAATGAAACCGGTTTCAAGCATAGTTTATCTTTGTTTCAAGCTTGTGTAAAAATGAAACCAACTTCAAGTAGAGTTTCCTGATTTCAAGCTTGTGTAAAAATGAAACCTTGCCCGTTATACCTCTTGTGATTGCCATTTTATCAGCCTATTTTTTCCAGATGAGCCTTGGTCTAATCACTCCATCGTCATTATCTGCTTGGCCGATTATATGCCTTCACTTGGTTGTTTTACCCGTTCCTGAGGAACCGCTGCGATGAGTGGTCTTGTTAGCCAACCTCTTAACCTTTATTTGTTCAGAGCAGTTCCATCATTACCGGAACCATTCGCTACCCTTTATACCACTCGTTCCTCTAGGAGGAGTCATCTTTCAGCTCTTTTCTGACTCTCTAAACATGAAAAGATTGCCGAGTCCCTTGTCGTTTCGATCTCGTTAAAGTGGCTATGAATCGACATCTACCCAGTATACGTTTACCCCTTTTTCGGGCTGGGATAGATTATTTACGAAAAAGGAATACCCTAGCCTATCGCGACTAGGAGGTTTTCTCAGACATAGTTTTCTACCTTTTCGGATCTGAGGAACTATTTATGAAAAGGGACTGTTGGAGTTTACTTTTCCGCTATCTTTTAAAAATATCTAAATATGAAAAGACGCCGAGTTCTTCCTTTGTCAGACTCGTTAAACCTTGATGACATTGGATTCAGTCGTGATGACGATATTCGAGTTTCTCCTTCCTAGGGCTCGTTAAATGTACTAGGTTGGGTTTGTTCGAAGGACAGAATTATGTGACAAGCATATGGTATCCTCTTCAAGCTTGTGTAAAAATAAAGAGGTACTCACCATAAATGGTGGGGGAAAAATGGAACCAAAATCATTGTCGTGTCGGCAGTATGTCGCTCTTGAACATGGCACTTGTCTGCATTTGTGTTGGGTTGGGGAAATCTCATCTTGTTTTCCACTTGCCTCCGTGGGTTTGGGTGATCCTTTTTGACCTCTCATATGCTCTTTGCCTCGTCATCATGACCTTTGATCTTTTGATGTCAAATATTGCCAAATCCATTGTCGTGCCGCCGATATGTTAAAGAGAAGTTGACCTCTGCAAAAGTCTCAACCTTCCTCTAATTCTCGTCTGATCCTGATCCAACAAGACATTATGTTCCTCTGTCTCATGTCAATGATGTGGGAAACACTATGGCCCACCTTCGATCAAGGTCATTTCCTGTCGACTTCAGCTCATTATCCAGGAAGTTGATCTAGAGACTCCCTTATGGTACCTTGGAGCTTGCATGCCTCAATGGCAGGTTCTTCGCGTTCGACATGAGGTTTTCATCATTGGCCTATGATCGAGTGATTCTACGGGTGTTCTTCACCAGCTCACTGATTCACATGCCGTAGATTGTACCTATAGTACCTTGAGGGCCATTGTCATTATTGGTGGTACCTCTTGTGTCTGTTAATGGATTTCATCATTGGCTGGTAATCAGAAGATGTTCTTGCATGTTCGACTTCAGCTCACATATTCACATGCTTGAACTTGTACTTTGTTCGGGTTGAGATGGAGCGCAAGACCCTGGATTTTGTCTGTTGAAATCCAGGCTACGATTTTGTGGATTATTATGATTAATTACATGACTCATTCACTGGATGGTTGCGACCATACCTGAGTCTATTTATTGATCCTCACTGGATGGCTGCGTCCATGCCTTGGATCTGGATTATTGTATACTCTGCTATGGATGGCTGTGCCCATACCACATATATATCATGTATTTGAGATATCAGTTGTATTTGTCTGTCTGGGTTTTCAAACCCGGTGGTGTTTTCAGTCGGCATGTTCTCGTAAAGCATTTCACACCTCTCTCTCTTTCGGGCCTCATGCTTTAGGGGGCATCTGTTACACAGTAATTTGTCACCGTCCCTGCAATCCCCATCTCGCCCATTGGAGGGTCGTTTCTGTGACCAATAGTCAGTGTCATGCCTTGCAAATACCATCATTGCATCCCTTTCCATGAGGACAACATTTCTTTTGTTGATCATTTCCTGAGCAGACCCCTAAAAACACCTGTTTTTTCCTTGGCGTTGGTAGCCCGTTATGTACTTGCGCCAATGAGAAAAATTAACAATGAGCCTGCGCAAATTGGCGCTCTGTCCCAGTTAAGCACATGCGCCAATCTGCTTCTGGAATTTTTTTTAAAAAAAGAGGCGAATTTTCAATTACAACAACTTCGTGGATGAGTCATCAGGAGTGGTTTCGACTGAATAACCACGTCCTTCCTCCTTTGGCCTCTTGTTTCCACCATATGGGGAACCTCCCAAGGGATAAGGCCTCCCTTCCACTATTGTAGGGATCCCAACCTCCTCCTCTCCTCTATAAATATAGCCTTCATCCATTGATGAAGGGGCTGAATGGCTGAATGGCTGAATAACTAGTCTTCAAGTTCCCAAGAGCCATCAGAGCCTTATGCTGCAAGAGCCTTGATTCATTCCCTTAAAACCAAATCCAAGCAAGGAGATTATTGTCGAGACATCTGAAGAGAGGTTTGTCCTATCCCCGACAGGATTTTTCGAGACGTGTTCCGCTGGCGACCCTTCGAAGGAGAATTCAGCGTCAGAGCTATGGTTGTATTCTTCTTTTGATTGATTAATGATAAACGAATTTTGGTTATGGTTCCACTCTTTTTCTTGGTAATGATCATGAGTTATGTCTTCTCTAATTGACATATAGTTGTATGCACTGGATTTTACGCTTGCGTTTGTTTTGTTTCTAACGTGTGCAGGTGTCCGATCACGGAGATCGTGAGGATTGTGATCTGCCAGAGCCAAGGAACGGGAGCGCTACCTTCTCTACGAGCGACAGCGTTGGATTCCAGGTAAGCCTTCATCGCTAGTTGGTTTATCTGCAATTAGGAACCTGCACTATAGCGTGAATGATTGTTTCTAGACCCGGTCTGGGCTAGTAGGGATCGCCTCTGTCCGCAGAGGGGATTTACCTCCACAACACCTTGGGTCACTTAGTTTCCAATGTTTCAAGTGCCACATCCTTGTACCACAACACCATTTGGAAAAATACTACGGTGCCTGCATTTGACCCGTTTGTATCTAACGCATCTTCTTCGATCCCTGCTTAATGTAGAAATTTAATACAAAATATGTATTTTCTGGATTCACCCAATCTAACAATTATATTCCACTGTTAAATACAGAATTGTTTCTACTTATCTTTGTGGAAATTTAAAAGAAAATCTCCAATAGCAATATCATGAAGAAAGATCAATCACACATAACAAAGATAATTTACCCAGGGAAAGCATATAGCTAAAAACCCCACAATCTTCTATTATATATTATATCATGGATCATGAAACAATTACATAAAAAGCTATACTCCAAGATCTCTCAGTACAAAAGCTAACTATCTCACACTGTCATACAAAAATTGGCAAGTTCCTTTGCCAATTTACTGTCTCGAGATAGCCTGTCTCCACTGCGCAATCCCAGCTGATAGCAATGCTTGAATGAATGGAATCCTTCCTGCCTTGACTATGCAGTCCTCATGGGAAAATCCAATGTGTGTGTGGTTTCATATGTGTAACCGATAATGTCACAACTGATAATAAATCTATCCCTTTCACCTACATCTCAACTAGGTCTCCACTGGATCTGACATGCATGTAGTTAATAGTAGTAAATCTTAAGTTGCATGTGAGGCCACTGATTGTGAATTAATTAATAATTAATTCACTTGATATCTCACTAGTGTATCTCCAGTTACAACTAGCACAACTAAGTTTAACTCACTTAACTGATTTAAACTGCTTTACAACTTTCATAACTACACTTCCAACTCTGTTACAACTTTGAATCACTCAGTTACAACTAAGTCCACTTGCATGTCCCATCAACCAACCACTCAACTCAAAATTCATATAGCTAACTGATTTTCCACTTCATTTAACTATTTCCAAGTGCTAATTGAGAATAGATTATTGTTTATTGTCCAACTAATATTAAGGGATAATAATAGTCGACATGCATCTATAAATAGACTTGAAATCTATAAATAGAACTTGCACATACATCTATGAATAGAGATCACTATAAATATAATTTTTTCATGCATCTATAAATAGACATCCACCTAAAAATAGCCAGAGGCTCCATCCTAGTGTAGGTGCATAATTTTCACTAGGATCTTCTTGTTGAATCTCAACACTCCCTCTCAACAAGAAAGGGATTATCCTTCACCCTGATCATGTCTCTATGGTATTCGAATTTGTTCTTGGTGAGCGCCTTCGTCATAATATCTACATCTTGATCTTATGTAGGAATGTAATGAAGCAACATGATCTTCCTCTACACACAATATTTGATATGATGATACCAAATATCTATATGCTTAGATAGATCATGAAACACAAGATTAATCGAGAGTTACTGCAACTCTGATTATCATAATGAATCACTATCGGATCTGAATGAGAACCAAACAAACCAACCAAGATATTTCTCATCCAGAAAGCCTCACATGCAGCTTGACTCACTGCCATGTATTTCGCTTCCGTTGAACTGAGTTCCACGGATCTCTGCTTCCTACTGTACCAAGAAACAGTTGTAGATCCAAAGCTAAATATCCCCCCTGATGTTCTCTTTCTATCCGATGGGCTGCCTACCCAATCTGCATTCGTGAAGCCATGCAAATTCACCTCATCCATTTGTCTGTACTTGTGCCCCTCAGGTATCTCAGGACATGCTTTCCCACCTTCCAAAAGATCTTGGTAGACTTAACCATCGCTTGACTCAGCTGGTTAACTGCATAGTAAATGTCCGGTCTCTTGTTCACTAGATACATTAGCGAACCCACTAACTGTTGATAGACAGTAGCATCAACTACCTCTCCAGAAGTAGAATAATCTTTCCTTTAGTTTCCTGGAAGAGGAGTATCCATGGGTTTGCAGCCCTCCATGTGAAAATTACCCAGTATCTCCCTTGCATACTTTCCTTGAGACACAAAAATTTCACCATCTCGCTGCCATATTTCTAATCCAAGGAAATAATGAAGGAGACCCATTCAACCCATACATCGATATTTTGAGTCGGCACACATGAGAATCGCTGCTGAAGATCTCAAATCCTTCAGGCTACTCTATGTACACCTCTTCCTCAATGATCCCATTTAGAAACGCAGTCTTCACATCCATCTCATGAATGCGTCAACCCATCTGCGCTGAGAGAGAGGATGGTCCTTATGGAAGAATACCTTGCGACATGTGCACAGGTTTCTTCATAATATATCCCCTCGATCTGTGAGAAGCCCCGGGCCACAAATCTGGCCTTGTATTTCTCAACACTCCCATCAACTGCTTGCTTTACGTTGTAGATCCATCTCAAACCTACCACTGATTTATCAATCAGCCTTGGAAAAATTTCCCAAGCACCTTTTTTGACAATGGAGTGATACTCCTCCACCATTGAATCTACCCATGTGGGCTCCTGCACTACTTCCTGAAACGAATATGACTCAGTCACAATAAATTTTCTCATGAGAGCCATGTATCCAGTAAATTGGTTAGGATATAGTCTTTGTTTGCTCTGTGAAGTAGGGTCTCCTACATTCTATGCAACATCAAGTATCAGCCTATCATCTTCTGTGGTACACCTTCTACCAGTTCTGTTGGTTGGCTTTGTGTGAGTGGACTCCTCCACTCCATGAACCTCCTCATGTGGCCGATCCACATCTAGAGACTCATCTTTGGGAACCAACAATTCCTCCTCTGCATGCAAGTCTAGCTCCCTCTCAAGCGACAACCACATGGATTTCCCCTCATCGAATTTTATATCCCATTGCACCACAGTCATTCAACTATTTGGAAAATACACATGATAATTATGGGGTGTTTCTGTGTACCCAAAAAATATCCCAACTTCAGCAGTCAACTCTAGCTTCTTCTTGGCATCATTGGTCACATGCACATAAATAGATGAGCCAAAAATATTAAAGTGTGAAACATCCGATTTCTTACCAGTGAAATCTTCTTCAGGTGTACTCATGCAAAGTACTCTATGAGGACAAATATTTTACACATAAACTGCAGTGTTGCATGCTTCCGCCCACAAATGCATTGGTAGGCCTTGATCATGCAAACATCGCTTGTGACGAACCCATGATTGTTCTGTTCTTCCTCTTTGTGACCCCATTTTGCTGTGGGTTATGAGGTGCTATGAGCTCTCTTTTAATTCCTTCTTTGTTGCAGAAGTTATTGAATTTGTTAGAGATGTATTCTCCACCTTTATTTCTCCTCAGAGCCTTCACTTGATTCCCCAAATGTTTCTCCACTAATGCCTTAAAATCATAGAACTTTGAGAATATTTTATCCTTCTTCTGCATGAAGAATATCCAACATTTATGAGAAAAGTCATTAAAAAAAATAACATATTACTTATGTTTTTTTGTTGAAGCAATCGAGAATGGTCCACACATGCCGCACAGTTCTCCTTCTCATGAAAGGTGGAATTTACATAATTCCCCATGGTGCAACCCTTGCACTGATATAACTGAGCAAGTGTTCCCATTGGAATTCCAGTAGATATTTTCTACATGAATTTCAAGGCTCCATGATGAAGATTTCCCAATCACCTGTGCCATAATTCACCCTCATCTCGACTCACCACTTTTTCTGCCTTTCCCATCATGCCAGCGCAACCATCTACCTTCAGATTGTAGAGATTCTTAACTTGAATCCATATCCTCTTGGCTTGACCCATTTTTTTTTATATCGCATGAAATATTTTCCATCGCTGAAAACAACGTCATAGCCTCTGTCCTCCAACAGTGCGACTGAGACCAAATTTTTCTTCAGACTTGGAACACACACAACATATTTCAATTGAAATGGTTTATCTAACTCCTCTGAAAGGTAATGGTACCAATGAAATTAGCACTGTATCATCTATCGTCACCCATATATATATGCATTTGGATATATTTCTCCTCCAAGTCACTGAAAATTTCCTTATCTCCCGTCATGTGAAAGGAAGCGCCACTATCCAAATACCACACCAATCCCAATGCACTTGAAACCATGCATGCAATCAAATAGAAGTCAAGCTCAAATTGTGAGGCAAGGACCTTACAAGATTCATCTCCAGCAACCTTCTTGTTCTTCTTCTTTTGCAGACAGTTAGTAGCAAGATGCCCATGTTCGTGACAGTGAAAACACTTCACCTTGGACATATCCAACTTCTTGACTTTAGACTCCGATTTAGAATGGAATTTCTTCCCCTTCCCCTTCTTTGCCTTGGAATCCAAAGAAAAATCCTCTTCATCATCATTCTTTGATGAAGAGCCATCTCTAATGTTCCACTTGAGCTCCTCCTGCACCAGATCTAACCACAATCGTTCCCAATCCGACAATTTTTCCCGTTCTTTGACAGAGTCTTCATAATTGTGCCAGCTCTTAGGAAGTCCCAAGAGAACCAATCTCACCAAATCATAATCAGCAACATTTATTCCCACACTCCCTATTTCATCCCGAAATTTGACAAAATTCGTGAGATAATTTGGAATCTTGTCGCCCTTTTCCATCTTGATCTTCCTGAGTTTACCTTTAAACGCTGATTTCCTATGGTCGCTGCTGCTTTGGAAAAGATACGTCAAAGTCTTCCACATAGAATAAGGTGTGGATTTCCCATGAAGGCTTGAGAAAATTTGGTCTCGTACTCCTTCCAATAGAATCCTCCTCGGCTTTGCCACTTTCTTTTGCCATGCAGTATTGGCAGCATCTGACAAAGCAAGCTTAGTAACATCATTGTCAATGAATTCCTTCAAGCTATAATATTCCAGCACCGCCTCCATCCTTCCCTTCCAAGAAATGTAGTTCAAGCTTCCCTCGAGTGCAAACTATAGCCGCAAGCCATTGAAAGCCATTTCAATCTTGAATCAACTTTAGCACCAAGAAAGTCTTTCTGCAAATTCGAATTCTTTCCTCCAACAAACTCAACTCTTGATTCACAATTGCAATCTCTTATGATACCATGTAGAAATTTAATAGAAAATATGTATTGCCTGGATTCACCTGATATAACAATTATATGCCATTTTTAAATATAGAATCTCTTCTACTTATCTTTGCAGAAATTTAAAACACAATTGCCAATAGAAATATCATGAAGAAAGATCAATCACACATAACACAAATAATTTACTCAGGGAAAGCATATAGCTAAAAACCCCACTATATTCTATTATGTATTATATCATGGATCATGAAACAATTACATACAAAGCTCTACTCCAAGAGCTCTCAGTACAATAACTAACTGTCTCACACTATCATACAAAAATTGGCAAGTTCCTTAGCCAATTTACTGTCTTCAGACAACCTACCTCCACTGCACAATCCCAGCTGATAGAAATCCCTAAATGAATGGAATCCTGCTTTCCTTGACTGCACAATCCTCATGGGAACATCCAATGTGTGTGTGGTTGCATGTGTGCAACCGATAATGTCACAACTGATAGTCAGTCTGTCCCTTTCACCTACATCTCAATTGGGTCTCCACTGGATCTGACATGCATGCAGATAATAGTAGTAAATATTCAGTTGCATGTGAGGCCACTGGTTGTGAATTAATTAATAATTAATTCACTTGATCTCTCACTAGTGTATCTTCAGTTACAACTAACACAACTGAGTTTAACTCACTTAACTGAGTTAAACTACTTTACAAATTTCATAACTACACTTCCAACTCTGTTAAAACTTTGAATCACTCAGTTATACCTAAGTCCACTTTAATGTCCCACCAACCAACCACTCAAATTGGAATTCCTATAGCTAACTGATTTTCCACTTCAGTTAACTATTTCCAAGTGCTCATTGAGAATAGATTATTGTTTATTGTCCAACTAATATTAAGGGATAATAATAGTCGACATGCATCTATAAATAAACATGCAATCTATAAATAGACCTCATCTATAAATAAAATTTTCTCATGCATCTATAAATAAACATCCACCTAAAAATAGCCAGAGGCTCCATCCTAGTGTAGGTGCATAATTTTCACTAGGATCTTCTTGTTGAATCTCAACACTCAAAATGAAGTTACATCTATTCCAACACAACCAACCATCTACATTAGTGCTTCGACATCTCCCGTCAGTATACCAACGTTGATTCTGTCGATCCCAACTACCGGGGAGGAGCCAACCCCGTCAAATGTATACCAAGCTTCAACTGGACCGTCTGTGAGTGGATCACAAACTCGCATTCCGGGATCTATTCAACCAGTTGGTAGTATCCCTTTTTCTTCCCGATCATCTATTCAAGATAGGTTAAGCTATGATCAGTATCAACAAGCTTTGGAAAGCCAAATACTTAACAAACAACCCTATTTCCCTTATGGTTCAAAATGGTTGCAGACTCCACCCCTGAATCCGCAAGGGTTTCAAGGTCAGTCTAGGATTCATGTTCCTTTATAGCCAGGGACTTATGCATATAAACAGGGGCCTACTTCCATTCAACAAAAACCCTTTATTCAACAAGGACAATGTTACGTTCAATCCGATCAAAATTTTGCTCACCAGGGTCAGTTTTATTATGTTCAATAGGGACAACCTTTTGTTCAATAAGGAAAACCTTCCATTCGAAAAGGAAAACCTTTTTTTCAACAGGGACAACCTTTTTTTCAACAAGGAAAACCCTTATCTCAACAAGGTCAAATATTTGTTCAACAAGGTCAACCTGGGTCTCAGGGCCAACCTGGCCAACCTCAACAGCCTCAAGGCACCATGATGCAAAATACTCAATATCCTCAAGGTTAGCCTTTGAGTTCACAAGGTCAGCCTCAAGGTAGCATGAAAAAAAATCCTCAACAGCCTCAAGGAAAACCCTTTATTCAACAAGGACAAATTTATGTTCAATCCAATCAACCTTTTTCTCACCAGGGTCAGTTTTCTTATGTTCAATAGGGACAACCTTTTGTTCAACAAGGACAACCTTCCACTCAACAAGGAAAAAAATTTGTTCCACAAGGACAACAATACACTCGACAAGGACAACCTTTTGTTCAACAAGGACAACCCTTATCTCAACAAGGTCAAGTATTTGTTCAACTAGGTCAACCTAGGTCTCAGGGCTGACCTGGCCAACCTCAATATCCTCAAGGCACCATGATGAAAAATCCTCAACATCCTCAAGGTTAGCCTTTGAGTTCACAAGGTCAGCCTCAAGGTACCATGATGAAAAATCCTCAACAGCTTCAAGGTCAACCTTTGATTACACAAGGTCAACCTCAAGGTATTGTGTTGTAGAACATTAAAAAACTGCAAAATCCATATGTTGCTTCTATGAGTTATACCCAGCCTGGACCTCAGTGGTCTACTACAGGTCAATATCCGTTTTTTGGCCCACAACTAGGATATGGTCAAAATCCCCAAGGTTTCAATCCTTATGGGAAAAATCCTTCCAGAAAAAACTCGTGGGGGCAGAATTTCTCCCAACCTGGTTGGAATCCAAAAATGGGCCTTTACCAAAGATCTATTATGCCTTTTAATCCATAATTTCCTTTTCTTGCAACATTGTAACTACCCGATGTGTCAAGGTTGAACAATGATCTGATTCTCCATAATCCATATTGGGTTCTCGTTCCTAATAATATTCCAAGTGATTTCCCTAAATTCGAAGGAAAGTCTGGAGAAGACCCCTAGGAACATGTCATGAAATTCCATCTCTGGTGTTCCTCTAAACCCTGGGTTGATGACTCCATCCGTTTGCGTCTTTTCCAAAGAACTTTGACTGGTGTCGCTGCAAAGTGGCACATCGAGCTTTATCGTGGAACTTTCCGAGATTTCAATTCTCTAACTGTGGATTTCCTTGCGCACTTCTAGTTACCTGTTCACTATGAAATAAGAACTCACCTCCTTACGTTCTTGAAATATGATACTGCCATACACATCTTCGATCACATCCATGAATGGAGAAAGAGTCGTCATATGATCAAATTCGACATTCCTGACCAGATATTGACCAAATGGTTCACTAAATCCTTCGTCAATGAGATAGCCAAGGATATTTCTACCGGGGCATGTCTCACTGAAGAACAAGGAATTTCTCTTGCACAATAACTTGATTTGGTTCGTTCCCAGTCTGGCACGTTATATGAAATATTTCCTAGTGCCCTGCCTACTTCTACCAATCCTGAAAATTCGAAAGCTCTGATGACACCACCTGTCGAAAACATCATTGGGTCAGTTACCCAAACTTCTCGAAAGTCTCCTTCTGCTTCTATAAATAAAAAATGCATTTCCTCGTACGATTATGTCCTGCAGAATCCTTTGAATCCTGGTAAAATCATGGAGGTTAATGCTGTCCAGTCTACCATGGAAAACAAAACTTCCAAAGGTAAAAGAAAGGCAAAGGAAAATCCAAATCTGACACCCCAAAATAGGATTCTCCCAAACCCAACACTAATGATGGAACTAAACGTAAGCCTAAGTACCCTTTCCTAATATGCGATGACGAACATTATACTAAAGACTATCCCTAATGAGAAGAAGTTAGTTGTTTACCCAAAGGTACTCAAGGGACTCTGACTCTCCTCAAAGAGTTGTTAAACTAAAATGGTAGACCAACCCCCATCTTCTTCCTTGTTTGGTTCCCAGGTATTTATGATGAGTGGGACAATGCCCATTTCCCTAGCCACCATATCTAAGGATTATCTAACTCCTCCTCGTCAGTCGATAGAGAAAGAAATTGCTGATGCTCCTTCTCCTTATACTCTGCCCACTTCCGGTCCCCTTCATATCGAGAGGCCTAGTCCCGATCCCATCATTCGACTACCTCCTAAATGTGTGCTTCGAAAATAATCTTATAACCCGAATTCTCGAGTTGCTAAACATTATAATATCATTTAGGATATGGCTCAAGCACCTTCGGCTATGTCAGCATTGGATGTTCTTCAAATATTTCCTTCGCAAGGAAATCACTACTATTCGTAATTGGAGGAATTAATTCGACTGATTCTAGTCTTATCACTTTCAATCTAGAAAACCACATTCCGCGCCTTCCTCATCAACTTGCTTTCCTCATTTAAGTCATCATTAATGAGAAAAAAATCCATCATACAGTCATATATGAAGGTGGATCCACCTACATCATGTCAGTGTCTTGTTGGAAAACCATCGGCTCTCTGAATCTTAGTCAGTCTTCGAACACCTTGGAGGCCTTCGATGGAAGAGGTCCCCATCCTTTTGGTATTCTCCCTAACTTGCCTATCACCTTGGAAGGAAAAATGGTCAATATCAAAGTAGAGGTTGTGACTATAATCCCAGTTAAAATCTTCTACTCAGTCGCATTTGGACCCACGCCATGTTTTGTGTGGTGTCCACTCTGTTTCGTGTCCTTCGTTTCTCGCATCAAGGGAAGATCGTCACCGTCGAACAATTTTCCTTTTTCACTGCTAATTCCTTAGTAGGAAATGTGCCATATGTGGGGCATACCAATGTTCCATATGAGAGTGTGGGGGTAGGTATTTTTAAAGGTTCTACCTTAATGGGTTTTTTTTCTCTTCCACCTCCAAATATCGTCCCGATCAACATGATCTCTACTTTGTCTGATCCTTAGATCATTCCTTCTCCTGATAAAATTGATTCCTTGATGTTATGTCGTTAAGCCCTGCTGAAATCGATTATTATGAAATTATCTCGGCTTCAGCTATCAACTCTATCCATACTACTCCTAGTATGCACTTCAATGCATATTATCAATCTCCTTGTCTTGGTTCTTTGGATTCTTATGATCGCTTGAATGATACGTTTTCCACCGATGAAAGTATCGTTGAAACATTGTCTCTTGATGAAACACCCTAGGATGATACCCATCATCGTTCTTCCTTTCTTCCAAGCTTTGAAGCAATTTATTCGCGTCTTGAAAAATTTTCTTCCCATGCTTCGACTTGTCCACTTTAGACGCCCATCTTAACACATGAGGTATTTTTTGAAGGAAACATGGGAAACATCACTGCTACGATGCCTATCGACATTTCTGTCAAATGAGAACATCCACATCGGAGTAACTTGTTGTCCGGATGATATCAAGCTTTACACTAGTCCTTTTCAAGAGATCCGTGATGTCTTTGAATGGTCATATGAATAAATTCCTGGCATTGATCCTAGTCTAGTGTTGCATGAGATACCCACTTATCCTCATGCAAAGCCTGTTCGTCAATGACTCTGCCCCGTGCATCCTAGAGAGGCAGTCACCATAAAGAGATAAGTTGAAAATATTCTCAAGGATGGATTCATATATCTGATCCCTTTGACATATTGGGTTTCTAATATCGTCCCTATAACTAAAAAGCAGGGTACTATCCGCGTATGTGTTGATTACTGTGACATCAATCATGCATGTCCTAAAGATAAATATTCCATTCTTTTTATTGACCAAATCCTTGATGAATGCGCTAGGAGTGAAATATTTTCTTTTATGGATGGTTTTTCTAGGTACAACCAGATTAATATCCTTCTAGCTGATCAACATAAGACTGCTTTTATCTATCCATGGGGAGATTTTGCCTACAAGAAGCTCCCTTTCAACTTAAAAAATGCCGGCACCACTTTTCAATGAGCGATGTCATATGCCTTTCATGATATCGAACACATCATTCAACCTTATCTAGATGATTTACCCACCCATTCAGCTAAGCGCCATGACCATCCTGACCACCTTCGAGCAATTTTTCTCCATTGTAGACACTATAATATCTGACTTAAACCACATAAATGCGTCTTTTGTTTTGAATTTGATAGAATTCTATGGTTTGTTGTCTCAAAGGAAGGCATATGTCTTGATCCTCTGAAAGTTGAGGCTATTATCAACTTACCTGCTCCCTCATATTTACATCAGTTGCAGAGCTTACAAGGGAAACACAATTTCCTTCATCGTTTTGTACCTAACTACGCTGAGCTGGCTAAAGGTTTTACATGTTTTCTTAAGAAAGGGATCCCATTTATATGGGATGAGGTCAATAAAAAGTCCTTTGATGCCTTAAATAATGTTCTTATCAATGCCCCTTTACTGCATCCCCCTAATTATCATCGTGATTATTTCCTCTTATTTAACAACTGCTACCAGCACTATCGGTATGGTACTTGTCCAAGATGATGATAATGGCATTGAACACGTTGTTTACTATCTCAACCACAATCTCATGGATGTTGAGACTCGAGAAATTAGCTTTAGCTGCAGTTCACGTTTTTTTATCATTTTCGACGTTAATTTTTACTTCGCATGACTACAATGATCTCCGATTGCAACCCCATGACCTACATTTTGACTCGTCAGTTACTAGGGGGCAAGTATTCTAAATGGATTGTCATCCTACAAGAATTAAATTTGGAATTTACTATTGCAAAATCTAAAAAATCACTAGTCTTTGCCGAGTTAATCTATCTTTTCTAGTTTTGAAAAGAAAATTTCGGACTCTCTTCCTTATCAACACTCTTGAACCTTGGTATGGTGATATCATCGTATATCTCCAAACTCAAAATTTTTGATTTAAGTTGACCAAAGCTGATCATCGACACATTCGACATCACTCTCAACCTTATCACATCATAGGAGATACTTTGTACCGCTTCAGTGTCAATTGGATTCTTCGCCAATTTTTGATTCTCGAATAGGCTGAGAGAGTTCTCAATGACTTCCATTATGAGGCATGTGGTGATCATATGTCTAGATACACTACTCCTCAAAAGATCCTTTGTTTTGGATACTTCTAGACTTATATTTTTAAGGATTGTATTCTTACTGTCCGCAAATGTCACGCTTGCCATATTTACCAATGAAAAATGCGCGCTCCACCCACACTCTTACACCTAGTTATTACCGTCGGTCCTTTCACTAAATGGGGCACCGATTTTATGACATGTAGCCCTCGCTTGTCTGGGGGGAATGGCTATATTATCGTCGTCGTTGATTAATTTACCCAATTGGCCGAGGTGATTCCTACATATACCGCTGACGGTAGAATTGTGACACAATTCTTATTTAATCATGTTATAGTCTGGTTTGAAGTTCCTCAAGCCATTGTCACTAACCATGGCTCCCATTTCCACCATTACATGATGGAAAATTTGACCACATAGTTGGGTTTGTGTCACGATATCTCAACTCCCTATTACCCTCAGGCCAACGACCAAGTTGAAGCTATCAACAAAGTCTTAGTTACCATGCTCCAGTGCACCATTGGGATGCACAAGTCAAATTGGCATCTCATGCTCTTTTTAGCTCTTTGGTATTACTGAACCTCGGCCAAAAATGCTACCGTATTTACTCCTTTTCAGTTAGTATATGGTCTAGAAGAAACTCTACTGATTGAATGTGAAATCCCTTCACTAAAGTTAGCTGTCAAATTACTCCCAAATACCTCATCAAAAGAGGAACGCCTTCTATATCTGGAAAGGCTTGATGAAACTTGTCAGTTTGCCGCTTTATTCATTGAAGCTCAGAAGAGACAGGTCAAAGCCCATTTTTATTAGATCGTTTCCCCATGTGTCTTCTCTGAAGGAGACTTGGTTCTTTTATATGATCAAGTTCACAATAAACTGGGAGTGGGTAAATTCGAATCTATGTGGCATGGGCCATACATTGTCAAACATGTTTTTCAACAAGGGGCATATGAGTAAATTGAATATGAAGGAAAACCTTTGGATAAGACCTGAAATGGGCTTTACCTCAAAAAGTATTAAGTGTAATCTCTCTCGTATGATTAATTTTGTACATTAGCGTGTTTTCATTTTTTTATAGTTTGGTTTGGTGCGCTTTTGCGAGTAGTTTTCCAGCTTATCTTGTTTTTACTTGGTTTGTAGATGTATTTAACTCCTTATGTTAGTTTTGCTAATGGTTCTTGCGGTAGCACTCGAAACCTATCCTCTTCAGCATGGGAAATCTATGAACCTAATGGTGAGTTAGTGGATCTACAAGGTATATTTTTAGGTCGTAAAACCAACAATATTTTCGAGTATAGTGCAGTCACTGAACTTCTATTAGAAGCTATTACTTTTTGCATTAGGGAATTGGTTGTAAACCTTGATTCATAGCTTTGAAGACTCAATGGGTAATATTCTGTCATAAATCCTCAAATTTTGAGAATGTATATGCCTTTTCGTCCCTTAGAGAGAAATTTTGATTACATCACATATCAACATATTCCAAGACGCACAAATAAATTAATAGATTCATTGGCTAATTATGTCCTAGATAGACACTTGCGAAACTTGTAAAACAATGAATCATCATGATACATAAAACAAGAAAATATATCTATATATATATATATATATATATGTCAAGAATGTTTTTAAAATAGTTTAGTACATAATGGTCCAAAAATACATATGTGTTATAGTACACGAATGACTTGTAAGTTCCAAAAAAAATTGCAGAAATAAAACTAAAATAGACTAGTCATCATGATGCTCATGATAACAAGTCACTACTCTAATGACTCGGGTCAAAAACCGATGAATACGGTCTGAAACACGCATGGTCTGCCTCTGGCAATGACGAGGGATCATGTCACTGGCACGAGTATATTTTAGAATCCCTCTAGTTAACTGATCTAGATTCCAGGCTATTTCCTCCTCATTTTCTTCTCCTTCCTCATAAGGAACAACCTCGAATTGCCTCACCACTCTTCTTTCTATTGGAGAAATCCCAGCATGTCTTTGCAGTCCAACATCTATAGTATATAAGTTTAAAAATTAGAACAAATATACCAACAAAATAATAATATAAAAAAAACTTAAAAAAAAAACAAGTTTTACCTCCACCATTCCAAAGTCGCCTTCTAGAAGAGGAAGATCTGGGTTGCCTCTGAAATCAGTCCCAGAATATGGCCAATCCTCCACCATAATTAGTTGATGCTTTAACCATAAAAAAAGGCTGATTTGTATGACATATGTTGAGCACCTCCTACGAGAGGCATCAACTCGCTCCATAGAATCATTCGAGGATCTCGTGTTGCTGGTGCAACCAATTCCACCCATGGAAATTAAAACAATGGTACTCATTCTAAGAAGAATGATACCAAAATCAAAATGTATCCAAACTGCTTGAGACTGCTATTTTTGCACTTAGTGAGTTGCGTGTTCATGTTGGCCAATATTGCTTCCGAACAATTGAAAATAGTAGGTGCCATAAAGTCTATGGCATGCTGAAAGTGAGACTTAGTAGACTCATGCAGACCTTGTGCCCTAGCAGCATGTGTAATAGTCTGCAAAATTATCTTCAAAGTAAAGTTATTTACTGTCCTAATATCGATTTTTCCACTTTTTGACTTACATGCTTTTGGGCAATGTTTGGCTATTAAAATTTCCATACTTTCTCCCATGACCCGGGTACCTGCTAACTAGATCTGCTCCCCTCTTCGTGATAATCTAGTGATAAAATAAATGTCATAGATATCAATCTTCAACTCTTGGTCGCCAATAATAAACCTTTCATGACCAATATCCCATATATTTATCAGATATTGTAGAAATTATGACTGTGA
This sequence comes from Pinus albicaulis, assembly GCA_034641835.2. NCBI lineage: Eukaryota > Viridiplantae > Streptophyta > Pinopsida > Pinales > Pinaceae > Pinus > Pinus albicaulis. The sequence continues at coordinate 1,207,819,416 of CM076580.1, read as the reverse complement.
TCTCAAACTTGGTGCCTGGAAAAACTTCAGGACCCCATAGTTCCTTAAGGCATTCAATCAGGCAGGTTTTTTCATGGCCTCTCGGTCTCCTACCTCATGCTCCCTTTCCTTCCACTCAATAACCATTTTGCTGGTTGATTTTTATCTGCCAATGATAATCAGTTAACCCATCGTCAAAAACTTGAGCATAAAAACTCATTTTCAATGGTGATTTTGGGAGAGGTTTCTTATTTATCTTATTCTTTGTGCTCAACACGCCTGTTTTTAAAACAGGTGCGCCGATCAGCGTCATACCTTTGCAAAAAAGCTGGGGTCGACGCAAGTCCAAGGATGGTGCTCGCGCTGATCTGTAGCGAAAATAAATTTGAAAATACCCCTGAAAAACCTAAAATGAATCTTAAAATTGTTAAAGAAAGCATTAAATTAAAGGGAATAGGTGTGGTTCTTACTTGGTGCAAACGGTTCGGAAAATGACTTCTTGTATTGGTCGCAGTTAACTCCTGAAGATCAAGGTAAAATGAGGTAAAAATGCTCCTCCAATGACTTGTAAAAGTAAAATGGTAATTTTTTTTTTAGTTCTTGGTTTTATAACTTTTTAAAGTCATGTTTATGGTTTTTTATCAATATTTTAATCATTTTTTCCTTGAAAATAGATAATGCGTTCATTTTTGTGCAACGACAGGGTAAAATATTGATGAATGATGCCAAAACAAGTTTTAGTTTATTAATTTTTCAGACTCGGTAAAAATAAGTGAAAAATTCACCTCTTTGGAGTCACCTTTAAGCTCTTCTTACTCTTGAAACATGAAAATATTGCCAAGTATTTGTCATTTTGAACTCGTTAAACGAAACGAAACGTCATTTACCCAATATACGTCTACCCCTTTTTGGGCTGGGATAAACTATTTACGAAAAAGGAATACCTTAGTTAATCATGATTGTTATAGGTCAATTTGGGCATCATCCCCCCATGACTGTTATAGTTAATCCAAGGGTGCTAAACCAAATTTTATAAGTGTGGTGCTAGTCACTTAGAGCAACAAAGGAAAGAATAACTATCACTTTCTCTAAAACAAGCAGATATATAGAATGGTAAAGGATCCTACTTATTATTCAATCACTTCTCCTTCTCTTCTGTCACTGTTGTTGTCACTTTAAATCCAACTCAAAACGCCAGATCGATTCCTACAAACACAAACAGAGAAAAACAAACAACATGCAATATAGAGATATCTACTTATCTTACTCAAATCAAATCGATTAGATATGAAATACATATATCATTCAAGAATACATTTCACAAGAAATGGAGACATATGTATGGGAAAATGAACAAAAATATTTATTAAAGAGTAGAAGGGCAAGGTTACAATCAATGGACTGATTTGTTGTCAACTTGCTCTAGCTTCATTCCAGCCTCATCACATCCAACATCATACCAACAACATATCAATACTTTCACTCTATTATCAAATGAGAATCAAACAACATAACTTTACCAAATTTATTCCTTCCCTAGAACTAGGATGAGTGCTCAATTTATAGGGAAACTAATGGTAGTTTCTCAATGAATTACTTTCTAATAATAGGCAAGACATGTTTCCAAGTTCAAAGGTGTTAGATGGACACTTGGATTCGAATTTTGACAAATATGGACTCTTCTAGAAGGAACTGACCATGTGGAGATTCCAGGAACAATGAGAATTCCACTCCTAGGTGACCAGTGCACCCTTGAGTGTCAGGAAGTGCATTTTAGTGCACCCTTGAATGGAGGATTTCACATAGAAACATAGTTAGTCCCTTTAGAGACTGCATTGGTGAGTCAATAAGTGATATAAAATATACTTCAAACCTTGGAAATCTCACAATAGAAGCCATGAATGAAATTTTCTTCTCTTAGGGCATATAGAAACTGAAATATGAGGGGATGATAGACCCTATTTCATTGGTCATGGGGATGATATCCAGTTTGAACAGGTCATGGGGGGATGGTGCCCAAATTTACCTATAACAACTTCCCCCTAAAGCATGAAGTCAAAATAATAATAGTATTTGGATGAGATGCTTTACAATGTGATGAGCCAGAATAAAAGTGGACAGTGACCTGCATCAATCTTACAATACATTAAATCATGATATATTTCATCTTGATCACGAATTTCTAAGGGAGGAATTCCCATGATCAACACATAAACTATTTAATAACACATACATAGTTCATAAATTCATCTGCATTGGAATTTTTCCCAATACAGACATGCCTACACATATAGGCCCATGTTCGGATGACGATATGTATGTAAGGTCATCATACAGATGATGTGTACAAAAATCCTGAAATCGCAGCCTGGATGGATGAAAATAGATCCGGGGTCTTCTTATCTCATTCACTCGATCGTTCAGGTACAAGTCTAGCCATGCGAATATATGATTTGTAGTCGAACATGGGAAGACATCATTTGATTACCAGCCAATGATGTGAGCTGTTAAAAAATGTGAAAGAACCACCATTGATGTTAATGGCTCTTAAGGTACTGCAATACAGTTTGCAAGGCATGAATAGATGATTTGATGTTGAATGCCAAAAAAAATCTCTCAATCAAAGGTTCGGAAGTGAGAAACTTGTCGATGATGTAACAAGCCTCAGGGTTCTGGAAGGCGATGTTTCTATGTAATCTTCCTGGATGATGAGCTGATGTCGACAAGAAGCAACTTTATCGCGAAATGAGAGTTACTAATTTCAGAGACAAAATGTGACTTGATATAGCAATGTTCAGGGATGACTGTCATGAAAATGAAGGTTTATGAGTATTACAGAAGGATGAGTATTCATTGGATGAATTCTCTTGAACATATCAGCGACACCGAGATGAGTTGGCAGCATTGACCCAAATCCTAAGTGAAGGTATGATGAACCATAGGTATGAATGAACTGTAAAGAATATTACCCAACCCAAAAAGTCACGATGATGGAGTGAAAGTTTCATGTTCAAGAGCGACCTACTACAATAAAGTGTTTTGTTCGCTTTCCCAAATTTTCCCCGGTCATTTGTCAACCATTACCTCTTTATTTTTTAACAAGCTTGAGGAGGATAACATACGATTGATCTATAATTCAACCCTTCAAGAGAATGCATCACTATTTAATAATTTAACAAGTCTAGCGATAAATGAAACTCGATTCTTGCCATGATCGACAAGCCCGTCGCTATTTTATGTTTTAACGTCCCTAACGAGAGTGACAACCCGGTCCTTTTTCATGTCTAGAGAGTTTGAAAAAGAGGACAAAAGAAAACTCCATGAGTCCTTTTTCATAAATTTGTCACTCAGGTCCGAAAAAGTGTAAAATGATACCTGAGAGAACCTCATAGCCATGTTTGACTAAGGTTTTCCTTTTTCGTAAATAATATATCTCAATCTGGAGAAGGGTTAAACTTAGACTGAGTAGATGTCGTTTCATTTACTTTTGTGAGCTCGAAAAGACAAGTGCTCGACAATATTTTCACATTATCGGAGTCTAAAAAGAGGTGAAATAAGACTCTAGGGGCTTCCTTTTTCATAGTTATCAAAGCTCGAAAAAGAGATAAATGTGTGCTTTAACTCCTTTTTACATTTTTATCAAAGCTTTAAAACGGAGGATAAAACTATGCTTTGTCCAACTTTAAATTTAATTTATGAGCAAGAAAATATGGAAAGAACTCGACATTTTCATGTGTTTTACGAGCATGAAAGATAGAAAAATAAACTCTCAATTTTTATGAGTTTAACGAGCCTTGAAAATAATAACTGAAATAGACTCGAAATAGTTTCAAACTCCCCCTGCAAGAGCTCATGTCGAATGCCCCCTGCAAGAGCACATGTCGAATTCCCCCTGCAAGAGCACATGTCGAATGGCCCTTGCAAGAGAACATGCCCCCCAAGCTTCATTTCATTCACCTAAGTAGACTACTGGTTACTAGTAGCTGGATGGAATGAAGGTTCATTTACGAGATCAAATAGAAGACTCGTCTTAATTAGGAGAGGATTTGTTTCATTTTTTAATGATATTGACACAGGAAAATAACTATGCTCATGGCATGTTTCATTTTTTGAGATTCAACAAGATGATGAGCTTAGTGAAAATTAAGCACCTTCACTAAGTGGGGCCCGTAGGCTATTTTTAGGTGTATTTCTATTTTTAGAATGGTGAGCATATTCTAAAGTTAGCAGGATGCTGATTCTAGATGGTTAAGAAAATTCTATCTTTGGATGAATTTATATTTCTAGAAGATTGGGCAAAGTCTGTTTATAGATCTCTAATCTAAAAATAGGTGCATGTCGATTATTATTAGCCCTTAATAATAATCTGACAATAAATATCAACTTATTCTCTTGGAGCACTTTATTTCAGTGAACAGATTTGGAAAATCAGTGGGCTGAACGAATTACGCAATTCCTAGGGTGGTTGGTGTCTCATGCATGGAGGACTCAATTATAACTGATAGTGGCAAGTTGTGACAGAGTTGGAAGAGTAGTTATGTGAGTTGTTATTTAGTTTAACTCAGTTAAGTGAGTTAAACTTAGTTGTGCTAGTTTTATCTAGTTCTAAGTGAAGATACACTAGTGAGAGTTTAGTGAATTAATTATTTAATTAATTCACAACTAGAGACTCACTTGCAACTGAACAATTACAACAATTAACCACTTGCATGTCAGTTCCAGTGGAGACCCAGTGGAGAGATAGGTGAAAGGGTGAGATGGACTATCTGTTGTGACTATAGTGATGCATTCAATGCATCTAACACACAATGGAGTTGCCAATGAGGATTGCACAGTCAAGGCAAGGAAAGATCGAATTCATTCAGGGATATTCTTCGGCAAGGTTTGCACAGTGGAGGCAGGCTATCAAGAGGCAAGAAATTGGTGCATAGATATGCAAATTTCTGCATGACAATGTGTGATGATTGTTGATTGTACTGAGAGCTTGATGTACTAAGCTTTGTATGATATTGTTACATGTTCCATTGATATACATAATATATGATAGTTGGGGTTTTGAACTTTAAGCTTTCCTAGTAAAACATTCTTGTTATGTGCGATTGATTTGCTTCATATGTGTTTTGCAATTGGCGATTTAATTTCTGAAAAGAATTAAGTGGAAGGATTTTGTATTTAACATAATATTAATTTTTTAGATCAAGAGAGTCCGATAATATACATGCATCTTGTATAATTTCTACAAGGTTGACACAGTAAAGGAACCATACTCATGGCCTGTTTCATTTTTTAACTAGGTTCACACAGTATAAATTTCCTCATCGTGCAGTCGGACCAGTGAGCGTGCGCTGGAAAAGGCGGAGTCTAACAAAGTCATCATTTAAGGATTTTGATGAGCACCACTAATGATAAGTTATAACATGCATTGAAGGGTCTTATCTAGGGTTTCCATTGAATTTTGGAATATCAAAGGGTAATTTGGAATGTGACATGGTAAACATCGAAGGAGTAGAACCAGTAGATGCTATCGCAACTATAACAGATGGTATAGCTGGAGATGTTTACTCAGCCATGGTTATATGACCCAATGTATACCCTAAAGAATCTACAAGAACTCGAATTGACACAGGATCAAAGGAATCAGTGTGAGGTGATTAAGGAAAATTCTTATAAAGATAAAGCTCCGATCCAAAATGAGTTGGAGTTGAAGGTGTTTGGTCTTGTGGTATTTATTCAATCGAAATCAAACTAGGTGGAAGGATTTCAGGTGGTTGACTACGCAATATGGGAGACTCAATGGATACAATATATTGTGGAGCAACCAATACAGGAACAACTTCCGGTTGTTCGACTTTGTGATCTATATTTTCTAATAAAAGAACGATGGGGTCCAGATCAACTTCCAGTTGAACAATGTCGAGTTCAAGAGGTATGGTCTAACTGATTGTATGAATTGTGACAACAGGTAGCTGTGAGGACTCCGTCTTGACAATAGTGGATGAACTAGTATTTGTAGAAACAACTCGTGACGACTTTGGTATATGTGAGGATGATGTCACACCAGAGGTACTGATAGTACTAGTTTCAGTAGAACGATGTCACCTTCGCCGAACAGAAATGGCTTCTGGTGGTAAAGGTGGTTTAAGTGATATTATATGCAAATGATGGGGAAAGGGATGTTCTTCTTCCATGATGACTGATTTATTTTATGAAAAATACAAATAAAAAAAATAAAACTATAATTCTAGGCAAAAGGTTTACCAAGTAATTGTGAACTATAGAATACCTCCTGGCGAACCAAGAACTACGGGCAGGCAATCTCCCCGAATGATGTGTTTGGTGTATCAAAAGTTACAAGGTGGCCAAATCGGTTACCATTAGATGGTAAGCAGCCTAAAGTTTTCCTCCCAAATATACTCGAAGGTACGTGGAGGCCCAAGTCCGTATTAGCAATGCCTAATGCAAAAATTCATAGTGAGAGCACCCCTTATACTTTTCGTACTAGAAAACCACCCTATATACCCGAAGGTATGTGGAGTGAGGTATCACACTCAGAATGTATCACAGACAAGTTAGCGATAGTTTCTATGTTTAACGATGCCAGAACACGTCTCTAGCCTAGACCTTCTAAATGTTATCGTTAATGTTCCAATGCTTTCTTAGGTAAATTGATGTAAATTTTATGTTGATCTTGTTTAAAAAATTTTCTTTGAGGTTCACCGCATGATGTAATGAAATTCCTAAAAATGAAAACTAAATGATAAGAAAAATTTTCAATTTAGTTTTTTCAAATGAAAATCCTAGCTACTAAGGGAACAATCAGTTTTTGAGCAAATAAAAAGGAGCACAAACTAAATGTAGCCTTCCTAACTTGTTCTTGTGCAACACACACAATTCACTCTATGAAAATGCATGTTTTTATTTTCAGCTCCATTAATGTGAAAGAAAGAAAGGAAACTATATGCACCAATCAATAAAACAAGTGTTTTCTTCTTTGAGAAATGAGGAATGAAACAACAATTTATCTTTTAGGAAAATGAAGAATGGAAATACAATTTTCATACATGAAACGAGGAATGAAACAAAAATTTCCTTTTCGAAAAAAAATTGATCTAATGCAGAAATGAAATACTTTGAATTTGGTTTTTCAATGATAAAAAAAAACACTAAAGAGATATTGAACAAATTTACTTTTCAAAGGAGGAAGAACATGGAAGTTTACTGGTCTCTAAGAGGTATCATACATTTGAGAATACAACAAACAAGTGGCTGAGAATGATAGCAATGAAAAATTTATATGGAATTTGGTTGGTTGAGGGGGAAATGCAGTCTCTAAGGGGAGACAGTGCGTGGAAGAGCACCCCTGAGTGGGAGACAGTGCACTGCAGTGCACTGTGTCTTGACCAACAGTGCATTGGGCCCAGCAAGGATTGAAAAACCAAGCAACATAACACACTTCTAATGCAAATTTTTCATTCAAATGTCTAATAACTGAAAGCAGATGCTACTGATGAGGATAAACAGAGGCAAAAACACCAAGAATGATAAGATACTCCCCATCGGAGTCGCCAATTTGTTATACATAATTGTGATCTATGAATAAACCAAATTTCCTAAGTGTGGTGCTAGTCACTTTAGAACAATAGAGGAAAGAATAACTATCACTTTCTCTAAAACAAGAAGATATATAGAATGGTAAAGGAGCCTACTTGTGATTCAATCACTTCTCCTTCTCCTTCTGTCACTGTTGTTGTCTCTTTAAATCCAACTCAAAATGCTAGATCGATTCCTGCAAACACAAACAAAGAAAAACAAAAAACATGAAATATAAAGATACTACTTATCTTACTCAAATAAAATTGATTAGATATGAAATACATATATCATTCAAGAATATATTGCACAAGAGGAGACATATGTATCGGAAAATGAACAACAATCTTTATTAAAGAGTAGAAGGGGAAGGTTACAACCAATGGACTGATTTGTTGTCAACCTTCTCTAGCTTCATTCCAACCTCATCACATCCAACATCATACCAACAAAATATCGATACTTTTACTCTCTTATCAAATGAGAATCCAACATCATAACTTTACCAAATTTCTTCCTTCCCTAGCACTAGGATGAGTGCTCAATTTATAGGGAAAATGATGGTAGTTTCTCAATGAATGAATTTCTAATAATGTGCAAGACATGAATGAGATAAGAATAACTCGGATCTAGTTTCATCCATCTGGGCCGCGATTTCAAGATTCTTGTACACATGATCTGTATGATGCCCTTACATACAAATCTTCATTCGAATATGGGCCTATATATGTAGGCATGTCTATATTGGGCAATATTCCAATGAAGATGACTTTATGAACTATGTACATGTTATTAGATAGTTTATGGGCTGATCATGGGAATGCCTCTCTTAATAATTCGTGATCAAGATGAACTATATCATGATGTAATGTATTGTAAGATTGACGCAGCTCACCTTCCACTTCAGTTCCAACTCATCACATCGTAAAGAATTTCATCCAAATACTATTATTATTTTTACTTCATGCTTTAGGGGCAGCTGTTATAGGTCAATTTGGGCATCATCCCCCATGACCTTTTAAAACTTTACATCATCCCCAGGACCAATGAAATAGGGTCTATCATCCCCTCATATTTTAGTTGCTATATTCCCTAACAGAAGAACATTTCATTCATGGATTTTACTGTGAGATTTCCAAGGTTTGAAGTATATGTTATATCACATATTGACTCACCAACACAGTATCTAAAGTGACTAACTGCATTGCAGTGCGAAATCATCCATTCAAGACTGCATTGCAATGCACTTCTCGACACTCAAGGGTGCGTTAATCACTTAGGAGCGGAATTCTCATTGTTTCAGGAATCTCCACATGGTCAGTGCCTTTTAGAAGAGTCCATATGTGTCAACATTCGAATCCAAGTGTCCATATAACACCTCTGAACTTGGAAACATGTCTTGCCTATTATTAGAAAGTCATTCATTGAGAAACTACCGTTAGTTCCCTATAAATTGAGCACTCATCCTAGTGCTAGGAAAGGAAGAAATTTGGTGAAGTTATGCTATTGGATTCTCATTTGATAAGAGATTGAAAAGATTGACTTTTTCCTGGTATGATGTTGGACGTGATGAGGTTGGAATGAAGCTGGAGAAGGTTGAAAACAAATCGATCCATTGGTTGTAACCTTCCCCTTCTACTCTTTAATAAATATTGTTGTTCATTTTCCCATACATATGTTGCCATTTCTTGTGCAATTTATTCTTGAATGATATATGTATTTCATATATAATCAATTTGATTTGAGTAAGATAAGTAGATATCTGTATATTACATATTGTTAGTTGTTCTCAGTTTGTGTTTGCAGGAATTGATCTGGACTTTTGAGTTGGATTGAAAGCTACGACAACAATGACAGAAGGAGAAGGAGAAGCGATTTTATCACAAGTAGGCTTCTTTACCATTCTATATATATTCTTGTTTTAGAGAAAGTGATAGTTATTCTTTCCCTTGTTGTTCTAAGTGACTAGCACCACACTTAGGGAATTTGGTTTATTTGTAGATTACAATTCTGTATAACAATGACGAAGAGGTTCTCTCGAACATTTTTTTCTACCTTTTCGGATTTGAGAAACTATTTATGAAAAGGGACCTTTTGAGCTTTATTTTTCTCTTCTTTTTCAAACTCCCTAAACAGGAAAAATATGTCGAGTTTTACCTTTTTCAGGTTCGTTAAAACTATACGACACTGGACTTGTCACCATGGCAAGATTGAGTTTCTCCTTCCTAGGGCTTGTAAAATTTACTAGGATGGATTCATCCAAAGGATTAACTTATATTAACATCATATGTTATCCCCTCAAATCTTACATTCAAAAATAATTGGGGTACTCTCCATAAATGGTGGGGGGGAAATTAAAGTATTTATCAGTTGTGTCGGCAATATTTCACTCTTGAACATGACACGTCCTCTATTTTGTGTCGGGGTTGGGTCATCTTCACTTCGTCACTTGCTTCCCTGGGTTTGGTTTATCCATTTTTTCCTCTCATATGATCTCTGCCACGTCACCATGACCTTTGATCTTGTGTTTTGTCAAAATGCTTTCAAACTCCAGAGTTGTGTTTCCGATATGTTCAAGAGTAGTCCCTTCTGCAAGTCATTCATTATCTCATTTTGTGTTCGAGTCTTGATTCACAACCATCTTGTTTCTTCTGTCCTGTGTCGATGATGTGGGATACGCCATGGCCCTCCTTCGATAGATCACTTCCTGTCGAATTCAACTCATTATCTGAGAATATGATATAGAGATTCCCTTCTGGTAGTTTAGAGCTTGCATTCCCTAATGGCAAGTTCTTCACATTCGATGAAAATTTCACATCATTGGCTTTCGATCAAGTGATTTCATGAATGTTTGACTTCAACTCCTTATTCACATATCATGATTTGTACTGCTGGTACCTTGAGGACCATTGTCATTATTGGTGGTTCCTCTCGCGCCTGTTAACAATTTACCTCATTAACTGGTAATCTGGAAATTTTCTTGCATGTTCGAATTCAACTCATTTATTCGCATGCTATAATATGTACTTGTATGGGTCGTGACGAAGTGGAAGACCCTGGGTTTTGTTTTATAAATTCTAGGCTGCAAGGCGATATGAGTTATTCATGATTTTATACATGACTCTTTTAGACGGATGGTTGCGACCATACCGTGAGTCCACATTTTTTAGCCTTCTTATTCTGGATGGCTATGCCCATATCATGGATCCATTTACATGATATTTTTACAGATGGTTGTGTCCCTGCCTTGTGTTCATGTATTTTTATAAGAGATTTTAGTTATGTATGTATCTATATGCTTTATTCATAGGTTTTCTGATGATGGTGTCCTGATCCTTGCACGTACTTGTAAAGCATTTCAACCCTCACTCTCGTTCTTCCTTCATGATTTATGGGCATCTGTTACACAAAATTTTGTCATTGTTATTTTACTCTTTGTTCCTAGATCTTGGAGAACTCATACGATGGTCCCTGTGTACTTTTCCCATCATGGATCACATTCCCTTGGATCACACAAATTCTAAAGATCAATCTCCTTTTGACTCATTTCTAGAGAATCTCCCTTAAAACCTAATTTTTTGGAGTGGCGCGACCACCCAATGTATCGCCAACACTTATGGAAAATCCTTAGCCCATGACCTGTGTTGATCGACGCTAGTATGGACCCCATACTCACACTAATCTACTTCTGTAAGTTTTTTAGAAAATTAAACAAAGCTTGATGGCCTAGAAGCTTCGAGAGCAGAGAGCTGGATGTTTTTTTATTATGATATAGTCGAGCTTTATCCTTTGAGTTTATTGTTCCTACAAAAGAGGAACCACCCAAGGAGATAAGGCCTCCTTCCATATTATGAGGATCCATGTCCCATCCTCCCATTACTATAAAATGATCCCTTTCTGTATGCCTCTGCTAGAACAGAAGAAATAATAAAGGAAGAATCTGAAGCTTGCTTTAGCTATATAAGGAGAGAGTTGAGAACCTTAGCCTCCTTGTGTTAAGCTTGGAAAAGAGTGTTTTGGAGACGTGCTTGGATTCAAACCCATCAAAGGAGAGCTCTGACATCAAGGAAAAGGTCGTAACTTCCCTTTCTTATTATTAATAGAATAAAATTGGTTTTTACTTTCCATTTTTGTTTGTCATTATGATGAAAAGTCTAATACTACTTGATCTGTTAGATAGATTTCATTAAATATAATTATGATTTGTTCTATCTCATTCTGTATTGTCTTCAGTCTCTTGCCACATGTCTTGATCATAAAGAAGAGTAAGGAACATGATCTGGACTAAAAGATAAGTGGATGCACTCCAAGGGAACAAGTAATCAACACAATTTTAAGGTAGGAACTCCTATCGTTTGTTTCCAATTGAATGTAATCAAGGCAAGTAGAAATCTATTTGTCTTGTTTGTAGCTAGACCCACTCTGGGGCTAGAGGGATCATCTCTATCCGTAGAGAGAATTTACATTTACAACATGTACGCGACTTCCTTTCTCTAAGGGTGAACCCAAATTCTATTTCAAAATCTCAAGCAAAAAGCACTTTAGCAGCAAGCTGTGGAGGTTTAATTTCAACATGAAGACTATTGTATAATATGTTAAACCTTTTTATGAATTTTGAAACATCTTCATTATTATTTTTCTTCATTTCATTAAATTTAGTGATGATGTGGCCATGATATATTTTCTCTCCCCACTCATGCATAAAAAAATTATCCATATTCTTCCAGATAATGATTGAAGCATTTGGGAGGGATCTAAACCATTTCTTGGCCTACCCATCTAGGCACTGGAGGAAGCATTTGGGAGGGATTTGAACCATTTCTGGGCCTACCTGTAAATGCACATAAGGTTTCTATCTGTCTTTGAGCTGAGATATCATCTTCTCCAGTGAATTTTGGCAATATTTTAAGATAATCTTGTGGCATACCATTTAGGGGTTGTGCTAAGTCCAGTGGAGCATATTTATTAAGGAGAAATAGAGGGAAAACCATGTTTTGCAAGGGAGGTGGTAGGAGGTTTATCACAGGGCCTTGCTGAGGAGCTATCTGAATTGCAACTAACTGGAGTTGGGTTGGAAAACTCTTGATGCTCTGTGTTGGACTATTTATGAGAATATATTTAAATTCCTTAGGTTTTGGGAAGGTATGGAATGTGAAGGGAGGTGAACTGACATAAAATTATTTGATTTTGAATTTTGATGAAAATGGGATAAATAGTGCACAATGTTCCTTACACTTTTCCAAAACCTTGGAGGAAGACTCAGAAAAATTTATTACATCCTTCTGAAAGTTGGAGGTTGACACTTCAGGAAAAGAGATCATAGGAACTGGAGTGGCATGAGTTCTTTCTTTCCAGACTCTCCTATATATTATATTTTTGGGCTCAAACACAAGAGGATTTCTCTATTATGTAGTGTTAGAGTGAGTGTTAGGTATTTTAAATTCATGGATGCTTAGAATGTGATTCAAACAATGGATTATCCAAGGTGAGATATATTCAACCTGCACCCATTTATTATCACCTAACCAAAGGGTGCATAAATGTCATATCCAGGGAAAATGTTCTGGTTCTTCCTTGGAAACAACATCGGGAGATGTTGTAGCTCTTAGAGACAACCCTTAGGTTGAAGAGAGACTAGTTCCTAGGACATATTGATGAGTGTTTGCAAGATATGCTTGAATTGTTCACTTACACTCAATATTTAACTTGATTTTAGAAAGAATTGGTTCAAAATATTATTTAAGAAGAGAAATACAAATCAAGCTATAAATTAATACTCATAGAAGAATTAAGGTCCAGCTCCAGTGGCCAACATTACATGAGTATGTAGTTTTATCAACCATTGTAGTATATGGGAGGGAATAATTATAAAGGAGTTAAACTAAACACACATGGCTTAGTAAATAATCATGTACATAATCTTTCAACAAGAAACAAATGAGAGAAAAATTCTAATGAAATGCTAAGTTACATGCAGTGAATATTAAGGATATTAACTTTTAATCAGTCATAGGCCTCTTAGATCAACATTATACATAGATGAATATATAAATTCATAAAAAAATATCCAACAACTAATATTACATGTAATCTATGAAGAAAATGAAGAGATATGGAAGAAAAACAGGGAAAATACATACTACAACCTCATATGAGCCGAAATCACCAAAAGATTTCATTAAAATTCAATAGGGCATACATTTTATTCACAATTTGCAAAGCTTCCCTCTTGAAACAAAATTCAAAAACCTTGGTTTTGTATCATTAACTATTTTTATATGGCCTCGGGAAGAGAACCCATTACAAAATATTCTTTCTTTATTTGGCATTGAATCATTATAACAAAAATATCAACGTGCTTTAGTGGCACAACTGTACTAGATAGATCCTAAATAACTGGCATTGATTCTCTGAAAACAAAATATTCACATGAAAGATAAATATAAAAGTGTCATTATTGACACAATCAACAATATCTTTAATCATGATAGACTAGTTCAGGAGGCAACGTCGTTGGGTCAATGATCTGGAGCACTGGAGGATTGACGAATTGTTCAAAACTATGCCACAATGTCGTAGTTGGTATAGGGGTGTGAGAGAACTTCTGATATGTGATCTTTAGATTTGTGAGCCCTGCATAGTTCAAACTGGTATGGAAGAAGGTCTTCACCAATCCTAACAGCTGAAAATATCTTCTCAGATAATTAACCATTGTTTTACCTTTCGGGGTGGAAGTATTCTGATGAGATGAATCAACCGTGCTCTTGGCCTCTACTAACATATTACTGTATTGTTCCCATGGGATCAACACTCCTACAAAATTCCAACAGGTGGGTAGCCCTGCTTTAACTCTCTTCTTGAACTATGAGTTGAAGGTAGCCACAATTTCAGCACCACGTCTAGGAATTATTTAGATTTGGCTCTGGCCTCTTCCTTCTGAACTAATTTGGAAATATCCATGATAGGAGACACCCTATCCACCACATCTATAGCCCTAAACTCACTAACTGTCTTCTAATTTACATACTGGATGAATTTATTGGAAATATGGGAATTATTTTCACCTTCCTCCTTAGCAGTTAGAATGAAGAACTCATAGTCCTTGATCTCAATATTTTTCTCATCCATCAGAGTTATGTGATCCCGATTGTTTTCAATCTTTGATATTATTTCATCCTAGACCAATTTCTTAGCTTGAAAGAGGGACATATTTCCTTTCAATTTTCCTTTGAGCTCAAATATCACCTGATTCACTTCCTGTAGGTTCTTATTGATCACATTTTCATTAATCCTGGTAGTCTCAAGCTGCTTTTCTTTTTGTTCCAAGTCTTGCTGGGCAGTGTCTAAGTCCTTCTACACTCCCCTTCTGAGAGCTGGAGCTCGGTGAGGGTATTTTTAACTTGCTCTGTTGAATTCTAAGGGTTCTTAGGCACAAGTACTACACAAATGTGAGTGTATATTCTCTATTGAAGCTCTTATTCCTATTTCTTAAGAACCACCACCACATTGTTTCCGTATATCAACTGTTTTTCTAGGATCTCTTTCTCTTTCTCCACTTGTGCAAGTTCCTTGGACTACACATATCTGTTGGCTAGCATCTTCAGCTTGTGTCTTAAATCTCGGACTTCTGCTTGTGATCTTTGGAGAAGGGCCTCAAAAGCATCTTTATCCTCTGGATTCACCCCTAGCTTCACAATCAACTCCTTGAATTTCTCATTATACATATGTAGAGCTATGAAGTTACCTCTCTCCTGCTTTAATGTTGTTGTAGCCTTTTCCAGTAGCTTCTCTGCTTTGCTAATGGTCATAGAATTTTGATTAAGCTCATTGTACAACATTTATCCCACTTGCCTATGGAAGTTTATCTTATCAAGTAGAGGGACACTTTCCAAGTCTAAGGAAACATCCAGAGCCTTGAACTAGGGGCCTGAAGGTATTGATTGTTGTAGAGGGTGATGAAGTGAGAATTTCATTTGATTTATCTTCAATTCCATAGTAGTTAGAAGTCTTGTCTGGTATGGAACTAAATGTGATACCATTTGTTGCTACATTTCTTCCTTGGTCTTCTTGTTCCTTTCTTCAATTTCTTTTCTAGTAGGCCTGTTAGTGTCAATATATCAGTGATAAAAAATACTCTTTCAGTTGTTTTCTTGGAAGTCATAGGTCAAAATTTTTATTTTTTTAAACAATTTTTCAAAAAATTATTTTGGTCACTGAAGGGGTCTAGGTCAAATTTTCTACTCCCTCATCTCATCCATGGCCATCATCACTTTAAAGGTCATCTCATTCAGTATCATTTAAAAGTTTTAGGTCATTTCACTTCACCTCATCTAAGGTTTCATCACATGCCTTTGAAAAAAGTCCAATTTTCCATCAAAACAAAGGAAATGTAATATTCCTAAATTAGCATGCAACTAATAGGAATATTGATTTTTTCTTTTGACACCTCGGAGATGAATAAATGGGTAAGGAGGCCCATACATTTATAAAATAGGAATAAAATCCCTCATGATGTGAAAAGGGATCATAATAATAGCTGGATCTTACACCCTCATGTGTGAACAGGGGCAATTACATGTGGACAAGGTCAAGTTTGACCAAGTCAACAACGCTGGAATGTATGGTGGAGATCATCTATGGAGACAACGCAGTGATAGTGGGAAGAAGATTCCTTGGTGGAGGAAACCCTAATGAGTGGGACCCAAGGTGAGAAGGCTCACACTTTTTTATAAGGAGGGCAAGGCAGCCATAGTGGGAGATGTTATTGATTATTGATTTTGTGGTCTGCATGCCTATTGTGCATTCTTCAACTGTTTAGTTGAGATTGCTGTGTTGCTTAGCACAAGGTATTCCTGTTTAGGAATTCCAAATCCTTTCTTGAGAGGCCTCTTGAGGGAGATTTCACTTCATTTCTCCACATCTAGGCTTGAGGCCAAGCTACCTCCTTCAACTACAGCGCAGTTTCTGTTTAGAGCTGGGTTGTGTTGCAGCGTGTTGTAGTGGAGGGTTGAGAACACCACTTTCGGAGCTAGTTTTTCAGAGGAGGAAGCTTTATTTCCTTTGGGTGATTAGTGAGGAAGATTCTTGAGAATATTTCACATCTTGGCACTTGTCCAACATATTTTCTATCTCCTACAACGTAGTGTCCCTCTTGGACTGCATTATTTCAGTGAGCACTTGTAGTGAGGGGTTGTAGTGTTTGATCGGAGGGTGAGATATTCGGTGATTAGATAAGTCTTTCACATGAAGGATTTATTGGATGAGATTCATTTATCATATGCATCATCTACAACCATCTTCATCTAGTTTCTGAGTTTCTGCTGCTATTCAGTCCTAGGGCTGCATTCCGACATTTTTCACTTTTTTCATATTTCAGGAAATCCTTTCCGGATTGTCTTGAAATTGAGTTTGGGAGTCTATATCTTCACTCCAAAAATTGTATGAGCCATATATTGCTAGATATGTGTATTGAAACTTTCCAAAAGCATTTATACTCATTAAAACTGCGTTGTCATAGCCTTGGGTATTATTTGTGTAGCAGTGTTTTTCATATTTCATCTACATGTTCTCTTGAGGCTGGTTTTTCCTATCTTGAGTGACTATTTTCTCAAGGACTTGTATAATTTTTTTTGTTATGATATTAATATGATGTATATATGTTATTCTCACATTTTATGAGTTGATTTATCATTGCTATTTCCATTATTGTGTTCATATATTGCTACTTCCCCATTTTGGGATACTACAGTGGTATCAGAGCATAATCTTGGCTCAACCCATGGATCTCAGTCATTATGCTATCAAGAATACAATAAGAAGAAGAAATGTACAATAAAGACAAGAAGAAGCCTCCATTATTTGGAGGAAGGAAGGAAGAGAAGCTCTCAAATCTTCTTTCTCAAACTACGCAGAGCATTAAGGGAGATCTCAAGAAGATGAGAAGGGATATGTGTAGAGAATCTTCAAGAGAGTTTGAATCTGAAGAAAACTCTAGATTTTTGCATGATGAGTGTGAGCATGAAACCACACATTATGATGCACAACACAACTATATGCCCAGATCTACTATGAGGGAGATGAAAGAAGAAGGAATGCCCAAGGAGGAGACTCTTGGGGATTATCTGCAAGAATATGAATCTCAAACTAAGAGGCTCAAGGATCACATTAGCTTCCAAGAGTTTTGCAAGATCAAGGTGAAGAGCAGAAAGCAACATGACAAGGGTAGATTTTTCCTATCTACTTTTGATGGGTCACCAACATGTTCATGTAGAACTTGAGTGGAGGAGCTACACACCTATTTTTAGTAGCACCAAGTTTCTGAAGATGGAGCCATCAAAGTTGCAGCGCTGCATTTTGAAGGTAAGGCCTATGCTTGGTGGATATTTGAGTCCTTTTCATTAAAAAATGCAAATACTTCTTCTTATGCAAAGTTCACTAAGAGATTAGTAGAAAGGTTTGATTGAGGAAATTCTGAAGCACCTTTGACGAAGTTAAACAAACCAAAAAAAACCAAAATTTTGCATGGGTTGAAATGACCTATAAACTCAAATCGATTTCAGAAAAATGTTGGAGAGGCAAGATATTTGTCTCATATTCTTGGTCAAGAGGGCATGTAGATCCCTTGTTCAAAAGAGGATCCACTTATTGAAGGGTTTCCCATTCATATTAAAGAGGAAGAGAAGGTTGAGGGCAACAATGCTGTCATATCTAGAGCATATCTAGAACCTCATGCAGAGGTAGATGGAGCACTTTCTCCCACAAGAGGGATTCTTGTATCATTGCAAGGAATTCCCCAGGATCTCATATGTGGAGATCAAGGCACAACCCATGATCATCATGTGCCATTTTTGACAGATTGTGAAACCATGCAGATAAAAGGAGGAGGTAGGGAGGATGACCAACATCATATGATGAGGAGCACACACCCCTATCCATTTCAGAGGGTTGATGCATAGAAGAGGCAGACTGATTTGCGCAGTGAGGGAAGGGACAAGGTTGTACATTTGTATATGCAGTCCACTCTTGATATTGATGTCTCATTGCATGGAGGCATCTCACCGAGGAGACCATCAGATCAGTAGATGATGAGGGATGCTTCACATTTGGATGCACCACTCATTGATTCCAGAGGGGTGAGGACCTTGGGAGAACTTGGTATAGCGCTGAGAGTCTTGGGTAGAATCAAGGAGAGGAGATACATTCTCCCAACATCATCATTACCCACTCTTATTCCATATTCTATGTTGTGGCAGGAGCAGAATGGGAAGGATAGCAACCTTCCAACTTGCATCTTTGGCATGGGAGATGTCAAAGAGGAGGACAACCATATGAAAAATGTTCTTTGTGTTAGATCATCATCGCTGTCACTATGGAGGATAGATCCATATTGGATATACCAGCTGTTGGTGGATTATTCCAAGGATCTTTCTACTTGTCTGGTATTGGATGGCTAGTTGCATGAGGAGGGATCTTTAATAAGAGATGAGGTCATCTACTATCATGGTAGGATCTTCTTATTTAGAGCTTCCAAGCTCAAGGAGAAGTTGCTACAAGTAGCTCATGAAGATTTTCTCTTCAGCCACACTTATTCTATGAGAGCATACCACACCATCATGGAGGGGTACATTTGGGAAGGCTTTGAGGAGGAGATATATCAGCATTTGAGAAGATGCATGGAACATATGGAGATGGAGGAGATACATAAATATTTGGGGGAGTTAACAAATCCACCTATTTTATCTTTGAGAATGAGAGGGGATTCATCTATGAGCCACTCCATTTGCATGGGAAAAGCATATGGTAAGGATACTGTTTGGTTGCATAATGATTTATATAATGAATATGTTCATTCCTTAACCATACATGTGTAGGAAATTGCTCAAATAAGGAGCATTCCTTCTTCTATAATTCATGGTCTACTTAAGGCCATAAGTAGCATTGATGATGGCCACTCCCTGGGAGGTCTTCGGGAGATGATATCTTATGCAGAGCATGCTCACTTTGCACCATACACCATACAATTTCTCCAAACTTGTGAGGAGATTAGGGCAACAAGCAAGTGGTTGGGAAGCCACACATCATGCCATTTTCTGATGCAGTTGAGAGTAAAACTGCGCTGGTTGCATTTGAGGGACCATTGTCCTTCTCCCTTGTTACATATGGTAGCTAGTATGATTCTCATTATGGTTCCCTATGATGATGTTGTTCTTATCTTTGTGGGGAGCATGTTGGGAGGAGAGACACATTGGATAGATGTGTCCATGGGGAATGAAAATTACCACACCTTTTATGTTCCATGCTTCAATAGGAGTATGGGAGATGTCTTGCCATGTTATGATTGGCAACAACAGTTAGAAAAACTGTGCTGTGACCACTTGGGAAATTGTTGGTACCTTCCACAACTACATGAAACCTTCAATATTCCTCTCATTTGGATGCCATATGGTGGTGATTTCCTATTCATCATATATAGGATGGTTTGGGCTAGCATAATTCATAACGTTGGAGATAAGATCTTTGGAGATCCAGTCTTCTTCTTCTCACTTGAGGGAAACATTATTGCAGCCCAAGATCAACAACTACTCTACACTTATAATAAGTGGAGAGAGGGACAATGTGGGGTAGGCTATTTTGTTTACCATGTTTAGTTATTTAACCCACCTACATTGCAGGAGCCAAAGGTGGAGGAGGATTTGCATGAGTTACCATTTTGGAGGGTGACTCATTTTGTATGGATGATAGCTTGGGGATGGAGGATCCACATGGGAATGATGGTTCCCAATGCATTTCAGATCCCATGCCTCAAAGGGACCTCTAGACAACACCTTGTTTCCTCCTTGAGTATTTTACGTTTTCATGATGATAGCTATTTAGCTAGCTTTCATGCTTGGGAGGGGCAATATGGAGATTTATTAATGAGACAACATCTTATTCCTTGGAGGAGTTTATCATATGTGGATTCTACAGGAGGAGGAGGGGAGATTTCTCAGTCCTATCCTTGCAGTTACTTGAGGAAAAGCAACATTTGGGAGGGGAGGATTGTAATATTCCTAAATTAGCATTCAACTAATAGGAATATTGATTTTTTCTTTTGAAACCTAGGAGATGAATAAATGGGTAAGGAGGCCCATAAATTTCTAAAACAAGAATAAAATTCCTCATGATGTGAAAACGAATCATAATAATAGCTGGATCTTACACCCTCTTGTGTGAACAAGGGAAATTACATGTGGACAAGGTCAAGTTTGACCAAGTCAACAGTGTTGAAATGTATGGTGGAGATCATCTATGGAGATAGCGCAGTGATAGTGGGAGGAAGATTCCTTGGTGGAGGAAACCCTAATGAGTGGGACCCAAGGTGAGAAGGCTCACACTTGTTTATAAGGAGGGAAAGGAAACCATAGTGGGAGATGTTATTTATTATTGATTTTGTGGACTGCATAACTATTGTACATTGTTCAACTGTTTAGTTGAGATTGCTGTGCTTCTTAGCACAAGGTATTCATGTTTAGGAATTCCATCTCCTTTATTGAGAGGCCTCTTGAGGGAGCTTTCACTTCATTTATCCACATCCAGGCTTGAGGCCAAGCTACCTCCTTCAGCTACAACGTAGTTTCTATTTAGAGATGGGTTGTGTTGCAGGGTGTTGCAGTGGAGGGTTGAGAAGACCACTTCCAGAGCTATTTTTTCAGAGGAGGAAGCTTTCTTTCCTTTGGGAGATTAGTGAGGAATATTCAAGAGTAGATTTCACATCTTGGCACTTGGCCAACATATTTTCTATCTCCTATAGTGCAGTGTCCCTCTTGGATTGCGTTATTTCAGTGAGCACTTGCAGTGAGGGGTTGCAGTGTTTGATCGGAGGGTGAGATCTTCGATGATTGGATCAGCCTTTCACCTGAAGGATCTATTGGATGAGATTCATTTATCATATGCATCATCTACAACCATCTTCATCCAGTTCCTGAGTTGCAGCTGCTATTCAGTCCTAGGGTTGTGTTGTGTCCCTGTAATTTAGTAGAATAGCAAGACTAAATGCTGCAGAGACTACATCAAAAGCCACTTTTGGATTCTAGGATCTAGCCCTCCCGAATCCAGAGAGGGATCTCTCTATAAGTGCAAATATTGATTTATCTTTTAAGTTTTTAGTATGATATTAGGCTAGTTATTAAGAATATGGGTTTTTGTTTGTTTGGTTAGTCAGGTATGATCTTTAATTGATTGAAAAGTCCTAAAAATGAAAGAGTTTCAGAGGGGTGAAGGTGTGAATAATAAAAACAAGGTTCAGCTGATAGGATAGGTATGAAACAACACTTAAACCATTGGGCTATGGAGTCATAAAAGGTTTTAATTGTACAATAGTTTTCAAGAGTGGTCCATGGGGCAAGTCATCTATAACAAAGGATCTTTTAGATTAAATGATGGAATGGAAAATTAAAAGTGTTGTGAAAGTGGAAAAAGCCAAAAATTTCAACAAGGATTTATCAACTTTCCAAACAAGAAAAGCCCTTTTAAGAAACTGTTTGAAACCAGCCAAAGGACATGGATAACCATAGAATTCTTTGGACAAGCTTTTATTAAAGCTAACTTATCAGACAAACAATCCAGTAATCCACATGACTACTTTCAGAAAGGATGAAAACAGATAAGAAAAACGAATTGTAGCTTAATATCAAGTAAGATATCATTAAAATCTAGGCCTGCTTTCAGCATACTCTTAGGGAAAATTTCAAAACAACCTTTGGAGAAAGAACTAGAAGACAGGGCAAACCATAAACTTTCCTAGTCCAACTCTACTTAGCATGTAATAAAAATTATCATTCAAGAACTTCCTTTCAAGTTTTGCACATCAAGACATGGACTAAACAACATTCCCTGATAATGTTTATACTTAACTTAAGTCATTTTTAAATACACAATTGGAGGAAAAAATAAAGATAAATCTTATTAGTGAGAGTAGGGTACCTTTAACAGTAAATCCTAGCTCTATATTTGCTGTTCTTTATTAGAGAAAATGGACAATTTTATGGAAAACATAAGAAGGAAAACAAGTACAATGAGAGGCACATCACAAATGGTATAGACCAGGATCCTTTGAATCAACTTGTATATTGATGTCAATATAGTTACATACTTCAAGTCCAATGTTTCAGTACATCAACAAATTCTCTTCTCAGCCTAACTTCTTTGATTACAAACAGAGCTTCAAAGCCTCTGAAAACTATTTACATGCAGAAGTTTTGAGTAGAAAGTATTACATCAGAAATCCAACAACCAACCACTACAATGTGCTTCTCAAGGAGATTTTATAAGGAAATGAGGAGGTGGAAGAGTTTCTAGGGTTCAAGTATCATTAATTCCATAATAAATGCAATTCTTAGCCTTGAAAACCATGAAAGGCATAAGGCAGGAATGCATTCTATCTACAACTCTGTTTCATAACTCAGTTTTCAGTTTTTTAGGCTTAGTGGATGAGAATATTGACTTCAAGGCTCTTTCTTATCTTTATAATAACTTTATTGACAGTTTAGAATTTGTTCTTTCGTTTGTAATAACTGTTAGCAGTATTTTAGGCAAATATCTTCTGACTAGGAAATAACTATGCCTTCTTTTGATTTATTAAAGCTGCAGGTGGCACTTTGGTAGCTGAAGAGGATTCAATTAGCCTCTGATGTGGCAGTGGAGGCCCTTTACTAATATTTTTCTTTGTTTTTCCTTAAAACACCTTTAATCTGCTCTTTGTCTGTGTTTTAGGCTTAGTTAAGCCTTGATATTCATCTTCGGATCTTTGTCTTTTAACACTGTCTTTAACTCTTTGAACTGGAGGATTAAAACCATGATCTTTAGGTTTAGGCTTTAATCTCCCTTTAAAATTGATTTCTTCATTATTGATACACTCTATTATTCTGTTTTAGTGGCACAAATGGTGTTATGCAGTTGGAGGGTTTCTGGGATCGAGGATCATGATCCAGATGATTTAAACCTGTATTTCTTACTCTGCAGATCCTTTATTCTTCATTTTAAGGCACAAAATCGTCATTTCGAGCCTCTTTGTCACTTATCTGTGATTGTGGAAAAACACAGAGAAAACACCATTTAAAACCCTGCAAAACACACAAATTTATTAAGAAATCCTGCAGAATTGGGTTAAGACTGCTTCAGAGGTTAAATGGAGGGGATGGAGTTGTGCGGAATGGAGGAAATTGCAACAAAAAAAGGGAGAAAACCTTTAGCGGAAGAGAAAACGGGTGCAAATGAAGTTTGGGCGTGATAGTGAATAAGAGCCGCTGATTTAGAATGATCAATGGTAAATATCTTCTAATGAAGTCTTTTGGAGAATAGATGGAGGGAAAATGAATTGGGATCGGGATATAATGTGAGCCGTCTGATCTCAAAGATCGACGGCCAAGATTAAAAGGTGAAAATGACTTTTGCGGAGGATGGTGGTAAGGCGGAAAACCATTAATGGTTTTCGTGCGGCGTCCAAGTGGTTTTATATTTTGGCTTTAAAAAACGCGATACCATACACTTGCTGACACCTGTCCCTCCCAATACCACTCTTTTCGCAAAATATTTTGGCGTTAAGTTTCGGGCACAAAAATTTTGCGAAATGCAACGTCCACCGTCGAATTGGAGGGTTCAGATCCGACGCTGCAAATCACACGACGGGAGGTAAGATGCACAGACGAGGGATGGTGGAACCGCAGGATGATGTATGGTCTCTTTGTCGTGTAGTGGATAGGGATTGGGTTATCGATTTTAGTCTGATCCATTAGATCTGCGGATTGGATGGCCAAGATTGAAAGAAGGAGCGGGGTTATATGAACGGAGGAAAAATTAAGGCAGGGGATCGGGCGGAAGGACAAGGCATGATGGTCATTAATCTGTGTAGATCAATGATCCATATTAATCTTAAAATTGAACTTTCGGGGTGGAAAAATAAAGGAAAGAAGGGTTCGGAAGAATGGATTTAGGCCTTTAGCACCCGATTGCGGGGATTTAGGTCTTATGAAATGGAGGGGCTAAAGGAAATAAGCCCTTGGGGGCTTAAGAACTTTATAGTGAGGAAAAGTGTTTTTTAGGCCAAAAAAAAGGGTTTTTAAGGCTAACTGGGGGTTCCGATAGGCTAAATGAGAGTTTTTTAAATCAAATGAAAGGAGAACATAAGGTTTTAAAGGGTCTTTGGAATGATTTAGGAGTCAAATGGGGGTCTTTTTAGAAGGTTCTATGGAGGGAATAAAGGTAAAAAGTGGAATTGTTTGTGAGTGAAAATAGAAGTGAAATGATGGGCCTCTTAAGTAGTTTTTTCTTGGTAAAACAGTAGGTACTTTAGGATAAAGAGGGAAACAATAGTGAAGATTAACTCAAAAGGTAAAGATCTTCCCAAGAATTTAAGAACTAACAATTTGGACATGAATTGTTTCTTAAAGGCTAAAAACAGATTTAGCCACCATTTGATATGACAAATTTTTATAGGTGGCTAATAATGGCTCCACATGGGTTTGGCATCTTCTTGAAGATGTCAAGAACTGCAGATAATTTCTCTGGAAGCTAACCAGTGCATTATCCATTGGTATGAAACTTTCTTTTATTTTACTGATCTTTCTTTAATTTGATGGTTTATGAAACAATATGAACAATGGAATTCTATCAAAACAATATCTTTACCTACCCATTCCTAATGATTCTAACATTTTTTCCTATTTTGAGTGCCTTTGGACTAGCAAACTCTCTTCATCAACATTTTCTTCTTTTGAAAACAAGAAACTAATCTATTTCTACTCCTATTTCTCCATGAAATTAGTTTAAACAGTTGAGTTCATAAATTTCTCTATCTAACTACTATCTGTCAGGATTAGACTGTCTGACAGACTTTTATTCTCTAAATTCTAAAACAAAAATTTAAAAATAGCCAAGCCAAGATTAAGCAGTCTAACTTGTTACTGATCTATGGCATAAAAACAAGTTGCACATAGACTAAAGTTTGCAGAAAATTAAAGAAAAATGGTGAAGGCTTAAGATCTGAAAACTAAAACATCCTTCATTATTCTTCAGCTCTGTTTTTGAATTTGTTTGAGATGTTTCCTCTTTCTCATTTGGTTCAAGTTTTAAGCATATTGGAACCAGTTTGTTTCTATCCTTGGCTCAAGATTTAATATAATTAGAGCCATTCTTTCTTCTGAAATTCATAGGTTCAGATTTTGAGCTTGTTTGAACCTTTATTTTTCTATTGTAATCTACCTTATTGATAAGCCAAGATTATGTTGTTTGGCTGATCTATTCACTAACCTATCAACAGTAAATTGAAAAGCTAATTAGTTATTATTAGGCTATATGACTAACTAGAAGTGTGTTTTTTAGGAGTGGCATTTGAGTTTGCACACTTTCAGACTCTGTCTCTCTTTTTGGTATGGGGCTGTACCTTTCTTGTTTTTACAATCTACCCTCTTTTCCTTTTTTATTGTTTATTGTATTTTTTCCTTTTCTAATTTTGAAAACAATGAAATATATGATATTTACAATGAAAAATAAAAAAACTTCAAACTGGTACAGTTAAGAAAAGTAATGTTTGAGCATCCTGCCATTGACATGACCTCCAAAGAGTTCAGTTCCACTCACTTCTTGCAAGAAATAAGCATTATTACCAGCAGTAGAATGAATGAGATAAGGGCCTAGCCATAAGTTATCAAATTTTCCATGTTTGCACTTATCTTCTCTCCTATAATCCCACTTTAAAACTTTGTCACCAATGTTGAAATCACTGGCCTTGGTTCTTTTATCAAACAACTTCTTGATGTTTTCTTGCTTCTGTAGTGCTCTATTGTAGACTTCCTCCCTGGTTTTTTGAAGATGTATAGTCTGATTGATTCTTCTTGTCATATCATTATCTTCAGACTGTACCTCTTGGATCAGCTTCATGACTGGCACTCCTAGACTGGTTGGAAAAATTGCCTCTACTCCATAAACTAGCTAGTAGGGTGACATTCCAATTGATTTCTTAAGTGTTAATTTGTCAGCCCATAGTGCATGTACTAGCTTTGTGTGCCATGATTTCTTATTGTCTTCTAGCAAATTTTTGATTATATTCACCAAAATTTTGTTTGAGGATTCTGCTAACCCATTACCTTGAGGGTAATAAGCAGTAGAATGGCCCAATGTAATCTGATATTTATGACAGAATTCAACCATATTTTTGGATCCAAATGCAACAACATTGTCAGTGATAATCTTTCTAGGATAGCCAAATCTAGATAGAATATGATTTTCAGGGAATTTTATGATAACAGAGTCATTGACTTGCCTAGAAGGGATGGCTTCTATCCATTTGGTAAAGTAGTCTGTTGCAGTGAGGATCCATCTATGTTGGGCAGATGAGGCTGGATGGATTTCCTCAATGAAGTATAGACCCCACTGCTGAAAAGGAGCTTCAACAGTGATTGGATGCAAGGGTAAGGGAAGTTGTTTTCTTTTGTCTTCAAAGAGTTGGCATTTATGACAGGCAATAATCATTTTGTGGACATCTTGAAAGAAGGTGGGCCAGTAGTAACCAGCTCTAAGGATTTTATTGGCAATTGTCTTCTAATAGAGGTGGCCTCCACATTCTCCTTCATGGAACTCATGCTTGATCTTATCTGCATCATTCTCATGCAAACATTTAAGCAATAATCCACTAGCATTTTTCCAATATAGACATTTATCTAAAATGCAGTAATTAACAATTTTCAATTTTAAAAATCTTGCCTTTGTTTTAGAAAAACCAGGAGGTGTATTCAAATTGCGCAAAACATATAAAATATCAACATACTAAGATGAATTCAGAAAATTTTCTTCAATAGTTGGAGTTGAAAACTCCTCCTATTCATCTAATGCATCTATCATGTTTATATCAAGAGCTTCAAAATTAGACTCAGCCATTAATCTTGCTAGTCCTTGGCCTTTTATGAGCTTAGTGGGCTTGATTTCTAGATCATATTCAAGTATCAAAACAATCCACTTTCCTCTTTTTCCATCTGGATCTTGGGTTAGAATGTCTTTTATAATTGAATTTGGCACAAATGCAATTATGTGGGAATGTAGAATGTAAACTTTGAAGTCTTTTAAGTCTTTGAATAAGGCAAAGGCTTGTTTTTCCATGATATTGTACTTCAGAGGTGCATCTCTTAATGCCTTACTAAAGAATGCAATTGGCTGCTCTTGTCCCTTCAAGTTTTTTCTGTAATAGGATAGTAGCTATAGTGTGTTCTGATGCAAATGAAAAAATGAAGAAATCCTTTGTAAAATCAGGACTAATGAGAACCAGTGTCTTGGTTAATGCTTGTTTGACCAGTTCAAATGATTTCTTTGCTTCTAAGGTCCATTTAAATCCTTCTTCCTTTTTGAGCATGTTTGTTATGTTTCTAAGGAGTTCAGCTAGATTGGGTATGAACCTTCTCAAGAAATTAATCTTTCCAATGAAATATTGAAGTTCCTTGATGTTTTTAGGATGGTTAATTTGCAGTATACCATCAATCCTCTTTGGGTCTATCTTTATCCCCTCTTCTGATATGATGTGTCCAAGTAGTTTACCTTGTTGGAGACCAAACCTTGTGTTCTTTGGATTTAAAGATAACCCATATTTGCTGCATTTCTCAAAGACTTTTCTCAAGTGTTCTAGGTGTTCTTCATCTGTTTTGGAAAAAAACAATGATGTCATCAAGGTAAATAATGATGAAGAAGCCTAATTCTTCTGAGAATGCAATATCCATGTCTCTTTGAAATGTAGCACCATCATTCATTAAACCAAAGGGAATTTTCACATACATGAAAGTACCCCAAGGTGTAGTAAAAGTTGTCTTGATTTGATCATCAAGATGTACTAGTATCTGATTGTAACCTGAGAAGCCATCTAACAAAGAAATCCTTTTAGAACCAACTACCCTTTGTAAAATGTGATCCATCTTGGGTAAAGGGTAGTTATCCTTTAATGAGGATTTGTTTAAGTTCCTAAAATCAATACAAAGCCTTATTTCTCCTGTTTTCTTCCTAACTGACACAAGATTAGACACCCACTCTGAGTATCTAATGGGAACAATAATTCTAGCTTCATACATTTTCTTAATTTCCTTTTCTACCAGAGGTAATTGAATAGGGTTAATTCTGCGCAATTTTTTTAAAAATAGTTTATGGTTTTCTTGGAGAGGTATCTTATGCTGAATTATTTCTGTATCATAGGACTTTAGATCCTCATAACTCCATGCAAATACATCAGAAAATTCCTTAAAGAGCTCAATGTATTTCAGTTTAATGTGAGCTGGCAAGTTTTTAGACAGTTTAATCATTTTTGGCTTTTGTTCACTGCCTATGTTACACTCTTCTACTTCATTTTCAACAGGCTCCAATTTTGGTTTTTTGGCAACATCATTGAAATCAAACAACTCCTCTAGTGGGACCAGACCTTTTGGCAAGTTTTGAGTGTTAGATTGCAGAGTTTCTAAGTCTTCTTTTCCTAAATCTACACTAATATTTGTTGCACGTTCAATTTCATTAGATAACAGATTTATATCAACAATCTTTGGATATTTTACTTCTTCATCAAGTGGATTTTCTTCAATAGGACAGTCATTTTCATAATCTGAATCTAAAATTGGTAGCTCAAATTCATTTCTGGACTGTAGGAAGTCTTCTATTTGTTTATCTCCCTCAAAAACTTGCCATTATTTTTCATTGTCTGGGAAAACTGGTCTAAATTTGATTTGGGTGGTGCATTGCTTGGTTTCATAAGGTGTTAGACAAGTTCTGGCAGCAAAGGCTAAACCATTGGCAAGGATATTTTGGTTTCTTGGGACAAAAATAAGTTGAAATTCATCAAATGTTTTTAATAAGTCCATGACATCATTTATATAGGCTCTAAGTCTAGGGTGTTTGGCACTGTATTCCCCATTCACTTGCCTAATGATCAACTCTGAATCCCCATGAAATTTTATCCTTTTGGCCCCTAATTTTTTCAATAAGTATAGGCCTAAAAGGAGAGCTTCATACCCAGCTATGTTATTTGTGCATTGAGAAATTAACCTATAGGAATTCCCTTCAGCATGATTTTTTTCTATGTTATGTATCCATATTCCTGCTTCGACATCATTCTTAGTGCAAGACCTATCAAAATTCATACTCCAAAGAGGACTAGTTTCGGATTTACTAGTTGGACTACTATCCTCTTCATCTTGTGTGTTTTCAGATTGTTCTTGTAAGCCAACACTATGTTGAAATTTATTTAGTTCCTCATGTTCTTCATTATGTTGAGGATTATTTTCTTGACTCTCAAAGTTGAAAAACAATGGATGACTATTTTGTAGCTCTATACCTGTGATTAGTTTGCTGTGATTTTCTATTTTAGCAATTTGTCTTGATACCTTTGTCTTGTCTTCCCCCTTTTCTATTTCTGCCACTATGTTATAGTGAGGGTGCCACTAAGTTAGTTAAGGTTTCTTGCTCATTAAATTTTTCATGATTGAAAAGAATAAATGAGTCAAGGCCTGTATGCATAGAATAAAGGGGATAGTTTTCCGGTCTCTCTTGGCTACTACCATGTATTGCATGTGAGACTCCCTATAAAGTCTTCTAGTTTGATTAAAAATAGGGATGGTAGCATATGTCATATCCATTTTCATTGTTCCTTGTAACTTAGCTCCCCATGATCTTGATAATAGCATACTATACTTGGGGGGTACATTAGCCACTACAATATCCATCACTAAACACTTGGCTGAAATTTGAGCTAAGTTTACACAGAGGTCTTTGATCAAACCTAAAAATTTTACTCTACTGGAGTCAAAGGAGTATATATATTTGTATGGTCTGGTGATTTCAAGGCCTAGACTCTCCATTACTTATTTGGGCATTAAGTTATGAGAGGCCCCTGAATCATGCATGGCGTTGTGTAAAATTTTGTCATGAATTTTAAAACTAATATAGAAAGGAGGAACTGGACCTTCTTGGTATCTTCCTTCAATCTTAGGACCAAATAAGAGCTCTGGTTGGTCATCATTGAGGTTCACAGTGTCATTATATTCTGCTATGTTGAAAGCTTTCAAAATTTGTGATCTATATACATCTTGGGTGACTAATTCAGTAAGGGGAACAAAGATTTTAATCTTGGAAATTTCCTATTCTAAACTAAAAGGCAGTTGATTTTTTACAATGTGTGTTTCAGCCTTGTTAATCACCACTATGTCAGCAAAATCAGCTTGCTGATTTCCTCTATTTACATTGGTCAAAATTGTTTTAGTAAGAGCACTAGCTGAAGTACTAATGCTGCTAAGGTCTGCACTCTGTTTTTAATTAGTTTGAGTGCTTTTATCTTTGTTTTGATCAGAATTTACAACCATTGTTTTGTCTTTTTGTTTCGTAGCTTTGGTTTTGTTCACAGGGCTGTTTTTTGTAGAATGTTCAGAGGTATTAGTTTTGGGAGTTTCTTGATTATTTTTACTCCTAAGGTCATATTAT
Organism: Pinus albicaulis; assembly: GCA_034641835.2. NCBI lineage: Eukaryota > Viridiplantae > Streptophyta > Pinopsida > Pinales > Pinaceae > Pinus > Pinus albicaulis. The sequence continues at coordinate 1,207,788,369 of CM076580.1, read as the reverse complement.
TTTGGGGTCTCTATGATGACATTTTCCAGCTCTTGATAGTAATTTTCATCCTCCATTCTTCCATCATCATAGGGCGTATATAAACCTTGTTTCCTTTTGTGAGGAACATCAAAAGTATCATTGACTACTCCTAGCATGTTTATGTGATCTTCCTCCGTTTTTTCAATTGTTTCTTCAACCTCACTTACATAGTTTTCTTGGAAAGGAGGTCTGATCTCCTGATCAAAGTCTCTTGGTCTGTTTTGAGGTTGGTTTCTCTTGAAATTCTGATTTTGATTTTGAGATTGATTTCTGTTTTTGGGAGTTGATTGGTTTTCACTAGCTTGTTCTCTCTCAAGTATGCTCATCTTATTCATCATTTCCTCCATCATCCTTTCCATTTTAGAGCTAGATGTAGAGGGTGCAGGTTCTTCCCTAAATGATACTTTCTTTTCATTCCTCATCTTGGCTCTTTTCTCCATCAGATTTACTTCCACAGCTAAAGCTCCTTTCTGCATATCTTCTAAAGTCAAAGGATCTCTCTCTCTCTCAGCTGATAGGCCATTTCAGGGTCAAATCCTTCAGGAATTTTTTTTAAAGCTGAGCCCTGTGGAGGTTTCAAATATGGGGGCAGTGCATTATAAACACTATTGAACCTAGTGCAATAATTTTGGACACTTTCCCCAGGGTTTCTTTTGAGGTTTTTGTAGTCTGAAAGTATTTGGAGAGGGTTTTTTATAAATTTCCACTTGTTTAAAAATAACTGATGAAAGGCTTGGAGGTCATTAATACTATTAGGGTTTAAGCTTTTGAACCATTTTCTTGCTTCTCCCCCCATGTAGATTTTTTACAGGCAAAAAGATAAGTTGAGCAGTTTTTTAACTTCAATCTCTCATTCTATAAATCAATTAATTAATCTGTCCATTCCTTCTAGACCAAACGTTAGTACCACTGGCATCAAATAATGGTATCTTGGATTGATAGTCCTGTGGTAGATTGACTAGGGGTAAAGGAAGGACTAGAGGGGCATACCATGTTGCCATGATAGGAGGTTGTGGAAAAAATGGGGGGTTTACTGGTGGAGGATGTAAGATGGGAGGGGGTTGATGGAATGGTGTGGTTCAAATTGTGGGTTTATGGATAACAGATGTGGATGGACCAACAAGAGATTGTTGAATAGATCTTGGATGAGAGAAACCAAAATTATGAAGGAAATGTAAATCAGGTGGAGTAGTTTCTCTGCTACCAGGATGTTCACCTCTATCTTGGGATGAGGATGGAGACTCAAAATCTATCTGATCTATATCATCAAGTGACCTAGTTCTGAATGGGTTTCTTAAGTTAACTTGTGAATGTTGTAGAGCTGTAAGGTTTTCAGAAACATAATTATCTCTATGGAGTGATGTAACAATAGTTGAAGTTTTGGCTTTAGGAGATTTCCTAAGTATACTTTTAGGATTATCAACTATCTCAGGAGGATTTGGGTCAGAATGGCTCCTAGTATGAATTCTTCTTGAAGCCAATATGCTATTTTTTTAGACCCAACAACAAGAAAAGTTTAACCAAATATGACAATATTTAGGAGGCTAATTGATCTTTAGCAACGAAAATTTAATCCTCAAAGTTTTCTTAACTGATTTTATATGATGTTATGATAGTAATTGGTTTCCCAGTGGAGTCTTTAGGTCTATCTAGGATTTTGGAGTCACCAGGTGGAATTTTTTAGCTCTTTTCTAGAGGTAAAATGTTTTATGGTCCACCACCATATACCAATCTAAAAAGTTTTTGGTTTTCTGAGTTTTTTCAGTCCTATAGGTTATGAGAGTGTCCTAAATCTGTTTCAACACTTAGCTACGGTGATGAGACAAACAGAGTTTACTCTTATGTGTTAGCTAGTTGATTCCTTCAAGGTTCGATAAGGCTCTATGAGAATCCTAAGGGTTACTTAGTTTGTCACTGATTCAAATAAGTCCTGTCATGATTACCATTTGATTTGGTAGTGCTTGAAGAGAGCTACTTATACTGCACTGAATACTGAGTGTTTTTTTTTAAGGATTTTACTCAGAACTCCCCAGTATGGTCACTAGAAATGTTGGGTCCCTGTAATTTATTAGAATGGAAAGACTAAATGCTGCAGAGACTACATCAAAAACCACTTTGTGATTCTAGGATCTAGCTCTCCCGAATCCAGAGAGGGATCTCTCTATAAGTGCAAAGATTGATTTATCTTTGAAGGTTTTAGTATGATATTAGGCTAGTTATTAAGAACAGGGGTTTTTGTTTGTTTGGTTAGTCGGGTATGATCTTTAATTGAGTGGAAAGTCCTAAAAATGAAATATTTTCAGAGAGGTGAAGGTGTGAATAATCAAAACAAGGTTCAGCTGATAGGATAGGTATGAAACAACACTTAAACCATTGGGCTATGGAGTCATAAAAGGTTTTAATTGTACAACAGTTTTCAAGAGTGGTCCATGGGGCAAGTCATCTATAACAAAGGATATTTTAGATTAAATGATGGAATGAAACATTAAAAGTGTTGTGAAAGTGGAAAAAGCCAACAATTTCAACAAGGATTTATCAACTTTCCAAACAAGAAAAGCCCTTTTAAGCAAGTGTTTGAAACTAGCCAAAGGACAGGGCTAACCATAGAATTCTTTGGACAAGCTTGTATTAAAGCTAACTTATCAGACAAACAATCCAGTAATCCACATGACTACTTTCAGAAAGGATGAAAACATATAAGAAAAAGGAAGTGTAGCTTAAGATCAAATAAGATATCATTAAAATCTAGGCCTGCTTTCAACATACTCTTAGGGAAACTTTAAAAACAACCTTTGGAGAAAGAAATAGGAGACAGGGAAAACCATAAACTTTCCTAGTCCAACTCTACTTAGCATGTAATAAAAATATCTTTCAGGAAATTCCTTTCAAGTTTTGCACATCAAGAAATGGACTAACCAACATTCCTTGATAATGTTTATACTTAACTTAAGTCATTTTTAAATACACAATTGGAGGAAAACATAAAGATAAATCTTATCAGTGAGAGTAGGGTACCTTTAACAGTAAATCCTAGCTCTATATTTGTTGTTCTTTATCAGAGAAAATGGACAATTTTATGGAAAACATAAGAAGGAAAACAAGTACAATGAGAGGTACATCACCAATGGTATAGACCAGGATCCCATGAATCAGCTTGTATATTGATGTCAATCCAGTTACATACTTCAAGTCCAATGTTTCAGTACAACAACAACTTCTCTTCTCAGCCTAACTTCTTTGATTACAAACAGAGCTTCAAAGCCTCTGAAAAATATTTACATGCAAAAGTTTTGAGCAGCAAGTATTACATCAGAAATCCAACAACCAACCACTACAATGTGCTTCTAAAGGAGATTTTATAAGGAAATGAGGAGGTGGAAGAATTTCTAGGGTTCAAGTATCATTAATTCCATAGTAAATGAAATTCCTAGCCTTGAAAACCATGCAAGGCATAAGGCATGAATGCATTTTATCTACAACTCTGTTTCATAACTCTGTTTTCAGTTTTTTAGGCTTAGTGGATGAGAAGATTGACTTCAAGGCTCTTTCTTATCTTTATAATAACTTTATTGACAATTTAGAATTTGTTCTTTCGTTTGTAATAACTGTTAGCAGTATTTTAGGAAAATATCTTTTGACTAGGCAATAACTATGCCTTCTTTTGATTTATTAAAGCTGCAGGTGGCACTTTGGTAGCTGAAGAGGATTCAATTAGCCTCTGATGTGGCAGTGGAGGCCCTTTACTGATATTTTTCTTTGTTTTTCCTTAAAACAGCTTTAATATGCTCTTTGTCTGTGTTTTAGGCTTAATTAAGCCTTGATCTTCATCTTCGGATCTTTGTCTTTTAACACTGTCTTTAACTCTTTGAACTGGAGGATTAAAACCCTGATATTCAGGTTTAGGCTTTAATCTCCCTTTAACATTGATTTCTTCATTACTGATACACTCTATTATTCTGTTTTAGTGGCACAAATGGTGTTATGCAGTTGGAGGGTTTCTGGGATCGAGGATCATGATCCAGATGATTTAAACATGGATTTCTTACTCTGCAAATCCTTTCTTCTTTGTTTTAAGGCACAAAATCATCATTTCGAGCCTCTTTGTCACTTATCTGTGACTATGGAAAAACACAGAGAAAACACTGTTTAAAACCCTACAAAACACACAGATTTATTAAGAAATCCTACGGAATTGGGTTAAGACTGTTTCAGAGGTTAAATGGAGGGGATGGAGCTGTGCGGAATGGAGGAAATTGCAACAAAAAAAGGGAGAAAACCTTTAGCGGAATCGAAAATGGGTGCAAATGAAGTTTGGGCGTGATAGTGAATAGGAGCCATTGATTTAGAATGATCAACGATAAATATCTTCTAATGAAGTCTTTTGGAGAATAGATGGAGGGGAAATGAATTGGGATCGGGATATAATGTGAGCCGTCCGATCTCAAAGATTGACGGCCAAGATTAAAAGGTGAAAATGACTTTTGTGGAGGATGGTGGTAAGGCGGAAAACCATTAGTGGTCTTTGCGCGACGTCCAAGTGGTTTTATATTTTGGCCAAAAAAATGCGATACCATACACTTGCTGACACCTATCCCTCCCAATACCACCCTTTTTGCAAAATATTTTGGCATTAAGTTTCGGGCGCAAATTTTTTTTGAAACGAAACGTCCACCGTCGGATTGGAGGTTCCAGATCCGACGGTGCGGATCGCATGACGGGAGGTAAGATGCACAGACGAGGGATGGTGGGACTGTAGGATGACATATGGTCTCTTTGTCGCGTAGCGAATAGGGATTGGGTTATCGGGTTTAGTCTGAGCCATTAGATCTGCGGATCGGATGGTCAATATTGAAAGAAGGAGTAGGGTTATATGAATAGAGGAAAAAGTAAGACAGGGGATCGGGCAGAAGGACAAGGCATGATGGCCGTTGATCAGTGTAGATCAACGGTCCATATTCATCTTAAAATTGAACTGTCGAGGTGGAAAATAAAGGAAATAAGGGTTCAGAAGAATGGCTTTAGGCCTTTAGCACCCAATTGCGGGGCTAAAGGAAATAAGCTCTTGGGGGCTTAAGAAATTTATAGTGCAGAAAAGTGTTTTTTAGGCCAAAAAACATAGTTTTTTAGGCTAACTTGGGGTTCCGATAGGCTAAATGAGATTTTTTTAAACCAAATGAAAGTAGAACATAAGGTTTTAAAGGGTATTTGGAATGATTTAGGAGTCAAATGTGGGTATTTTTAGAAGGGTCTATGAAGGGAATACAGGTAAAAAGTGGAATTTTTTGTGAGTGAAAAGAGAAGTGAAATGATGGGAAAATGGGGCCTCTTAAGCATTTTTCTCTTGGTAAAACAATAGGTACTTTAGGATAAAGAGGGAAACAACAGTGAAGATTAACTCAAAAGGTAAAGATCTTCCCAAGACTTTAAGAACTAAAAATTTGGACATGAATTGTTTCTTAAAGGCTGAAAATAGATTTAGCCACCATTTGATATGAATTTTTTTTATAGGTGGCTAACAGGCTGCATTCCGGCATTTTGCACTTTTTGCATATTTCAGGAAATCCTTTCCGGATTGTCTTGAAATTTAGTTTGGGAGTCTATATCTTCACTACCAACATTGTATGAGCCATATATTGGTAGATATGTGTATTGACACTTTCCAGCGACAGTTATACTCAATAAAACTACGCTGTCATAGCCTTGGGTATTATTTGTGTAGCAGTGTTCTTCATATTTCATGTACATGTTCTCTTGAGGCTGGTTTTGCCTATCTTGAGTGACTATTTCCTCAAGGAATTGTATAAATTTTGTTGTTATGATCTTAATATGATGGATATATGTTCTTCTCACATTTTATGAGTTGATTTATCACTGCTATTTCCATTATTGTGTTCATATATTGCTTCTTCCCCATTTTGGGATACTACAAGCAATCACCCTTCATTTCACTCTTAAGCCTTTAAAGGGAGCTAGCATACTTAGGAGGTAAATTAAGACATGTTGTATTATTTTAAAATCAGGTTTAATGTCAAGAAGGAAAATTTGTCTTATTGTTTAACTACAGGAAAAAATGTCATTTCAAGGTCATAAAAGACAAAAACAAGCTTATCCAACCTCATTATTTCCTTTGTTGTGTGGAAGAGCACCTCTCTTACTTCATTTTCACTCAGGTTGTCAAAGGTTCGAAACCAAGGCAAATCAACATTCCAAGGACACTTTGCTACACTTCAAGCTGCCATTGTTACGCTTTTGTAGCCTCCTGCTATGTTTTCTGGGCTTTTTGTTACGCTTTCAGAGCCATTGTTACGCTTCTGTAGCCTCTTGCTACGCTTTCTGACCCTTTTGTTATTCTTTCAGGGTCTCTTTCTACGCTTTCAAAAGTAGGTGTTAGACTTTTGGGAAGTGTTGTTATGCTTTTGGGAAGTGATGTTATGCTTATGGGAAGTGTTGTTACGCTTCTAGCCAGAAGTGTTGTTACACTTATTTAATTTGGTATTACGCCTTCAGAAAGGGTCTAGAATTAGGTTTTTGGATTCAAATCTATTCAAACAAGCTCAAGGCTTGTGGAAAATACTCCTTGGACCTCTCAAAAACAATAAGTCATCACTCTTATAACTTCCCATGGTCAATTTATTAATTTTATGATTGATTTTCATGCTCACTCCATATTTCATTGTCTCATCACTTCTTCATGTCATTCGAAGACTCCAGTTTAATAAACCCTAACCATAGTATCTAAACACTATCCTACACCTCTCATACACCACATAATCACATCTCCCACCATCAATTCCCTCCCTAACAGTCATATTCATGAAACCCTAATTTCTAGCTAATTTACACAGTGATAACCCTATATATTGAATTTTTTGTAGAATTTTCCCTAGCTCCATAACCCTCCATCTCACCCTCTAAACCTACCCCATCTCTACACTTTATTTTTCCTAAATTTCACTATATATACCCATCCCATCAACACATTAGGGTTTTCATCCTTTCAGTGATAAACAAGATGGAGAGTGAGAAGACGAATTTCAAGGGAGGGTGCCACCTCATGCTAAAGCCCTTCACCATGCATGAAATCAATGCTTCACCCTTGGCCAAAAGATTTTTTGAGAGGACTGGATGTTTGAGGTTCTGTGAGAAGCTCATGGAGGAAGGATATCATCTTCAACTACAAGCTTATTTGCCACAAGTTTCAGCATGGGAAAGGTCAATATTGCCGGTGTAGAGTCTAACCTATCAACAAACCTAATTTCTTCAGCAACATTTATTCCTTATCATGGAAAGAAGTGGTTCAAGGTCATGGAATTAGACTTTGAAGATTACAAACAATTTCTCAAACCTCATGCTAGAGAGGAACTAGATTACCTCTTTCCTTTTAGAAACCTCCATAACAAATATGCTCCTTTGATGATGTTAATAATGAAGTATTTCACATGTGAAGGAATATTTTCCAGGTTTTATAGGTACCATATCAGGTTGTTGATGCATTTCACCTCTATCAAAACACTTGATTTTCCACATTACTTGTATAGGAGTTTGATTAAGATGAATGAGAAGGTTCAAAGCAGAAAAAAATATCATCACCCTAGTATTTTTCATCATGGTCTGGTCAAGCTCATTGTATTTCATCACCTTTCATCCATCAACATGACTTGGGAAACCTTCATGGGAAGAGTAGCAACAACACCTACCAGTAGCCCTCATGTCTTGCATAGCACATCATCAGCACAACCAATGGAGGTTGGTTCTTCTAGCATGCCAACTCAGTTTTTAGAGGCTCCTAGGGTTGTTGAATTTACTCATGCCTATGAGAATGGAAAGAGATAGGTATTTGTGCCCAAATCTATCAAAAGTGTTCTTACACCTGACACTATTATTGAAAAAGTGAAATGGAGCAACCTCTTATGCATCAAGATGAAACACCTTTGCACCAACATAGTGAAACAACACCATTGGAGGATGAGGTAGCAGAGAATGTTGAGATAAAATCAGATGAAGAGATCATTAGGGAGAAGGATGAGGAAATATCATATCTGAGGAGGATTTTCTCATTTGCTAATTCTCAAATCACTTTCTTACAACAGGAGAATTTTCAATTGAAGGTAAAGCAATTGTCAGAAAGAAAACCCAAGCCAGACCTAGAGGAAAATAAAGTTAAAGATAAGGAGGTTATATATGTTTATAAATTTTAGGATATAGATACTGAGATAGCCAAGAATTCCAAAGACAAAAGGCCTCAAAATGGTGCTGGAGCTAGAAAGACAGTCAGCTCATTCACCTGAAGAGTCGACCTTTGATGAGATAATAGCCATGGAGATCAATAAATACATATAACTTTGGTTGGAAAGGGTAAATGAGCATTTGGAGAAGCTATTGAAGAGGGCTAAGAGGGACAATAAACTTCAAATACAAATGGAAAATCACTATTGCACCTGGAACACAATTTCTTAAATAAGGCTAAAACAACTGAAGAAAAGGCTCAAAGAAACTCAAATGAATATTAAAGAGAAGGATACCTTAGATTTTTTGGATGAAGCTTCCTTGGATGTTTATCCCATCACTCATAGGTGCTATAGAACCAATTTTGATAATTTTTGAATAATTTTGGTAATTTTGGTGATTTTTTCACAATTCTGGAAATTCCTTCTCACAAAAGTGTAGCAAAATTTTTCTATGCTTATTTTGGGGGCATATAAATGATGATTTTTTTACATGGTTTGATGAATTTATATGAGTACATCACAGATTAGGAACCCCATTTGCATGAAAATATTTAATTTTGAAGAAAAATCCAAAAAACCACCCATTTTCTATGCTTCTGCCACCTTTTTGGAGGCCTTGCGACGCTTTTGGAGTAACCTTGGGAGAATGGATTTTTGGAGGCTTTCCCATGGGTAATTTTGAAAAATTAAAGATGTTATGGAAACTAGACACATAGGGATAGTTGACCGTTCTTTACGAATAGGATTTGGTCTCTTAAAATGCCTCAAGAGTGGCTGCAAACTTCTGCTACGCTTCTGTTAAAAATTTTACACATCGGCATTGGATTCCTCATGACACTTTTCAAGCTCAAAAAATGTCAAAAATTCGACGTTTTTCTATTGTATGAGTTGGAATTAGAGTAATTGAGTTGGTTTTTTCCTCCTATCATGATGGAACTTGTAATTTAATGTAAGGGACAAACACTCCTAGTTCATAGATAAATTTGAGGGAATAGTTTCTAACCTCCCTATAATCTAGGAAATGACTCATCTTGCGTATTTATGATGAATTTTGGATGGGATTTTGACCTGATGAGGTGTCATGTTTTATATTTTCTATAATTATACTCTCTTTGGTATTTTTTTTGGTTGGATAGTCTTATTTTGCAGTGGATCTATTGTAATCAACATTTTGGGATGAAATTAGAGACAAATTCGCAGAACTTGTGTTGAGAATCTTGTGGTATGCATTGGAGAATTTTTTATTCTTCTGTATGTTTATTTCATGCTAAATGATATATCTTCTTCTTTCATATACATCTTTCCATATGTTTATCTTGTAAGTTTATGAGAATAAATCATGTTTGTTCATGCTCTATTTTAGACAAGGTTTACATGTTATGTCTATTTACTTCTAAATGAATGAATTCACCTCAATGCTCATTAAGACACTCTATCACTTCTTCCTATACTCAATGAAATATTAAACATGCTTTAAAAATACCTATCTATCCTCACACATGCTCTGCAAATTGACCTTGAAATTTAGACCTAGAAACCCTAGACCTAGCCTTCTCACTAACCTTTCTATCCAACACTTAAAACATCAAACCAAAAATCATATTTACTGAGCTTACATACTTAGCCTAAGATCAATCGATATTGAGTCAAATCCATTGACTGAAAAGTGACAAAGAGAGAGCCCTCTCTGGTCCTGGTAGGGCTAGATACCTGACCTAAAGCCTAGTCTTTGGTTACCTTCCTTCAATCCCACTTTCAGCCTTGGGAAGTTGGGGGGTGTGATAACATTATTGGCGCTGTTTCCGGAAGAGAAGGTTAAATATTTCCCAGGAAAGAATGAAAAATATTAGCTCTGATTGTTGATGGTGAAAAATGGTCAGGAACAATAAAGGTTGTGCATATTTCACCTGGCGACTCCAGTGGCAAAGAATCCAAAATTTCAGATTTTTCATGGCAACTCCACTGTTAAAAAACCAGTAGCTTGAAGAAATTTTTGGTGACTTCATTGTTTTCAAGATGGATTCAACTGCTAGAAGGTATGCCCCTATGAATCATGCTCACATTCCTGGTTTTCCAAATCGAATTCCTTGCATATATTGGCAAAATTATCTGCCGAAATTCATATATGGAAACGAGGATGAGGCTGTTCTACATCTGGTTAGATTTCACATGCATGTATGTAAACTAAAGATTGAGTTTCTTGAGGATTTCTTAATGAAATTTTTATGGATAACCTAGAAGACAAAGCTAGAGTATGGTACGAGGGGTTAAAATCAGGAAGCTTGTTGTCTCTTAAATATTTCCATAGAATATTTCTTGAACATTATGGGAAATCTCATCTTTCTTTACCACTTTTTCAAGACTGTTGTGATTTTTGTGAGGATTTTATTCAATATCTTAAAAGTATTGATGATTTAGAATGTATGGATGATGAGGAGATTTTCGAGGCACTTTATGAGTTCTCTTCTCAAGTTATTTTTTATGATGAGCAAGAAGGTTTCCAACAAGAAGATGTGACTTGTTTGCTTGAAGATGAACTGGATCAACACTTTGACAGTCAAGTCACACCCCATGAAATAAATCAGCAGCTTGATGTATAGATCCATGTTCTTTCTCTCGAGATCAAAGATAACATTCAACAACCTTTCCAATCTTTGGGTGATAAAGAAGAACATGAGGATGCTCAATTACAACTCTCTTCACTTTGTTCATTTTTTGAACCCTTATTTCAAGATGTTAATACCCAAGAAATCAGTGATAATTCTTAAGCATGTGGGAAATTTTCTGATCAATATGATAATAGGTATGGGTAAGGAGAAGTTAATTTCAATCATGATTATTTTCATCATAAGGAGGAGGTTGATCCCTTGAGTACAATTAAAGGCTATTATGAGGATTTATTTTCAAATAATTACAAGCAACTTTTTGATACACAAGCTTCTATCCCAAAATGTCTTGTTGCAAATTTAAATGATAAAAAATATCTGTATGTGCATAATGATATGATTACTACTATTGAATATTTTCAGGAACATTCAAAGTCCTATCGTGAAAATGATGTTACAAATCAAGGTATGAAACAGGGACAAATTGCAGTTGTAAATGAAGAAGGTGTTTTTTCTTTCTTTCTTTATTTCTTTCTGTTGGTCTTCAAAATGAGCTTATATTTCATGATTTTGAAGATCCGCTGGCCAGTCATTTACAATCATCAAGAAAATTTCTTTTCACAACAGTTTTGGATCATGGGGGTCTTTTCAAATGGAAGTTTGATTTTCCATTTACTCAATCTTTCTTTATGCCTGGTGGAGATGAATACAAGCATCAATTAGGTAGTCATTTACTTGATTGGTTACATTAGATCTTTGAATTCAATTGATCAAGTGATTTGCATCTCTTTTATTATCATTTAAAATTTTTAGGTTATTTCACTTCACCTCATCTAGGTCTACAGTCTAGGTGTCATCTTCTGCCTTTGAAGAAAGTCTAATTTGTCATCAAAATGAAGGAAATCACCCTTCATTTCACTCATAAGATTTTAAGGGAGATACCATACTTAGGAGGCAAAGTAAGACATGTTGTCTTGTTCTAAAATGAGTTTTAATGTCAAAAAGTTTCACAAAGGCAAATTTGTCTTATTGTTTCACTACAGTACAAAAAAGGTCATTTCAAGGTTATAAAAGACAAAAACAAGCTTATCCAAACTGATTTTTTCCTTTTTTGTGTGGAATAGCTCCTCTCTCACTTCATATGCACTCCTTAGGTGGTCAAAGGTTCGAAACCAAGGTGGATGAACACTCCAAGAACACTTTGCTACACTTTGGGTTGCCATTGTTCCACTTTTATAGCCTCATGCTACACTTTCTGGATCTTTTGTTATGCTTTCAGAGCCATTGTTACGCTTCTGTAGCCTCCTGCTATGCTTTCTGAGCCTTTTTTTACGCTTTCAAGGCCTCCTGCTACACTTTTAGAAGCAGTTGTTACACTTCTTGGAAGTGTTGTTATGCTTCTGTAATTTGGTATTACGCCTCCAGAAAGGGCCCATAATTAGTTTTTTGGCTTCAAATACATTCAAACAAGCTCAAGGCTTGTGGGAACTACTCCTTGGACCTCTCGCAAATAGTAAGTCATCAATATTATAACCTCCCATGGTCAAGTTATTAATTTTATGATTGATTTTCTTGCTCACTCCATATTTCACTCTCTCATCACTTCTTCATGTTGTTCAAAGAATCTAGTTGAATAAACCCCAACCTACTCCAGTTGAATAAAACCTAACCTTAGTATCTAAATAATATCCTACACCTCTCATACACCTCATATTCACATCTCCCACCATCCATTCCCTCCCTAACAGTGATTTTCATGAAACACTAATTTGTAGCTAATTTACACAGTGACAAATTGAAAATTTCCCGTGTTTCAATCTTTTAACCACCTTCCTCAAATCCATTTCACTTCATTTCACTCACAACATGGAGCTAACATGCAACCCTATCTACTTAATTTTTTGTATAGTTTTTCCTAGCTCCATAACCCTCCATATCACCCTCTAAACCTACCCCATCCCTACACTGTTTTTCCTAAATTTCACTATATATACCCATCCCATCAACACACTAGGGTTTTCATCCTTTCAATGATAAAAAATATGGAGAGTGAGAAGAATAATTTCAAGGGAGGGTTCCACCTTAGGTTAGAACCCTTCACCTCGTATGAAATCAATGCTTCACCCTTGGCCAGAAGATGTTTTGAGAGGGCTAGATGTTTGAGGTTCTTTGAGAAGCTCACAGAGGAAGGATATCATCTTCAACTTACAAGATTATTTGCCACAAGTTTAAACATGGGAATGGTCATTATTGTAGGTGTAGAGTTTAACCTATCAGTAGACCTAATTTCTTCAGCAACATGTATTCCTTGTCATGGAGAGAAGTGGTTCAAGGGCATGAAATTAGATATTGAAGATTATAAATAATTTCTCAAACCTCATGCTAGAGAGGAACCAGATTACCTCATTCCTTTCAGACACATCTGTAACAAACATGCTCCTTTGATGATGATAATAATGAATTATTTCACATGTGAATGAATATTTTCCAGGTTGTATAGGTACCTGTTGTCCTCTACAACAACCCCCCATTTCATATAATTTTTATTCACAATACCATAATATGAAATGGGACCCTTTTATTTTTTTTAATTGGTATCAATTTTGTATTATTTTGAAAAGGTCCGAACATGAAATAAAGAACATTACAAGAAACCTTTTCCATATACAAACCAATAATGACCTTGGGATATAAACAATTAAATCTTTTATCATTGCGATAAAGCGATCGCAAGATCGCATATCGCAATGACAGAGGAGACAGAACTTATGGAAACATTGGTTGGCACCGATGCGATAACACGCAATCGGCGATCGACAATACATGCATGCTTTAACAAAGAGCCCCGGTCAATGCTCCCGATGCGATGCGATATCGCTATCGGCGATCGAAGATTCTAAGAGATGCTAACCTAAGAAAAGCGCCGTTTCTTCCCGATGCGATGCGATAAAGCCAAAACACGAACTTCGAAAAAGATGTTAAAACGGGGATATTACGATTAATTCGTAATAAAAGCCTTATCTTTATAATGAAGATTCACCTGCGCTCAACCGCCAAAACGGCCAAGGCACGCTTAAACAAATCATTTCACCAATAAACGACGTGATGGATATTTAAATGATTGACGGGTTTTTGCGGCCATTTAATGAAATATTAAGTTAAAAATATTTTTTAGATTGAATCCATGGCAACATTAAGTTAATTCTTCATCACGCAATATATTTCCCCCGTGTTTGGTTTCTACTATCAATTCTCTGCGTTACGCTCATTTTTCTCCTGTGCAGAATTCTAAGCTGATAGATGCAAGCAAAATGGGGAAGAAGTCCAAGAAAACTGCAAACGCTTCCGCCTCGCCAGTTATAGAGCAAGCCATCCCTGATCAGGGAAACAAAAAGAAAGGATTGATATCCGATACTACATGTTCTGGTCTTGGAAAAACTTCTTGGCAAAGTACCTATAATTTGATAGAAGCTGAAGAACCCGAAGCAACAACAGTAGAAGCCACAGTCGATACCACTCAGAAATCTGAAGGTACATTAAAGGACTTAGCTCACTCTTTCCTTCATCGGATAGCAGCTCGGGAACAAATTCTCCCATACACGGATGTAGTAAGGTGGGCAATTGAGGAACTCCCAATCACAGACAGAACCTTCTGCACCAGAGATGGGAGAGTCTTCGGTTCGTTCCAAGCTAATGATTTGAGGCAGATGTATCATTTGCCTGAGCCTGAGAAGAAGTACAGCAAAGCATTTCTGGAGAAATTCCGAAGTGAGAACGAAACTGAATCCGAACCCATTCGAAATTGGAGGCAGAATCCGGCAAAACACAAGCATAAGTCTTCCGGTATGTATTCTGTTGATTCTCTATGTTCTCCTTACTGCTATGCTGGAATAATGATGTGTAGATTATGGGGTTTACATGACTCCTCTAATTTCACTATAGAAATGGTTCCTTTAATGGAGGCAGCGTGCAATAGTGAAATTATGGATTGGGGAACTATACTGTCTGACAAATTAGCCACCGCAGTTCTTGATTTCAGAGGCAAGACTCGTATTTCTGAAAGGTTTATTTCCCCATTTTACTACAGTGCTTATATCCTGGACACCCTGTGTTTTAATTCTGAATTTCCCGTGCTCGGCTAGAGGTGGACTCCAAAAGAGCCCATGCCCATTCACATATACTATCAGAAATTGTGGAAAACCTCCCATAGGCATCATTTATACCAAATCTGCAATGGCTTCATGTTACCCATTCATTACTCTATTTTTGATAAACCTGCTCCCAAGATTTCCTACCAAGCAGGGATTGATTTAACTGGCTTAGTGATCCGGATTTATGCAGGAACGCAACAGAATAAACACATAACCATAAATACAGAGATGCAGCGGAAATAACACTTCATTTCATTAATATCAAAGAACTGAAATTTGCTTACAGACAATGAAAATAAAACTAGCTAGGGTACTGGTAGCTATCTCTGAGAAGAGATGTGGTGGCTACAGACCTCTGAACTACTTTACAATGAGGCGCGAGGGCCTATTTATTATTGAGAAACAATGGAGAACCCTAAACATCCCAAAAACCTAACCCTAGGAGATGAAGCGCCAAAACTATGGGCCCCGTTTGGGTAAATTGGTGTTTCAACTTCCCAGGGACGTAGCTTTGGCATACTATCTCCGTTTGACGCATATGATACATCATTAGAAAGCTCTATCCGAGGACTACAGCTGTCGGGACGAATTTTATCAGAAAATTCGCTAGCGCTTTCATACCCAAAAAACGTCGTTTAGGGCCTCAAAACGGCTCCGGAAGTTCAGGACCCGAAAAACTGCTAAAAATAGTAAGTTATGCCGAAACTGAAAAACTGAAAGAGACAATGGTGGGGGGCCAAGTGGAATAGGTGGGTGGCCACCGATATCCACTTGGATCATTCCTCCCCCTTAGGAAGCAATGGTCCCCATTGCGTTAAGTTCCTCCATGAGATGAGGAAATTTCTGCTGAACTTGGTCCCTGGTGAACCACTTTCCTTGGTGCGGGAGTTGGCTGCATCCCAATATATCTCATGAATTTTGTTGGCGGATGTGTTGAATGCGCTCGATGAAGCTACTTGCTTTGTCAACTTCAGGCTGGACATGAGGGCTGAATCGGCACAGCTTTGTTACCAGCAGCATGGCTATGTCGATGGGACATAGTGGCTGGAATCCCAAGCCCACCTGAAAAGTGAACCGTGGAGAGACCGATTATAACTATGTTGTACATAAGGGAGGCTCTCGTCCCATGTGCGTGGATGCTTTGAATTGTACATGCGCAGAATGTGTACAATCATTCCGTTGACAACCTCTGTCTGGCCATCTGTTTGGGGATGGAAAGCTGTGGACTTGGTGAGCTTGGTATCCAACATCGACCAGAGGCTGGACCAAAATGTGCTGAGGAACCTGCTATCTCGATCTGATATGATAGACCGTGGGATCCCAAAGTGCACCCACACTCGTTCAAAGAAGAGTTTAGCAGTGGCTTCTGCTATGATATTCTTCTTACAGGCCGCCATAATGGCCATCTTCGAGAATCTGTCAACGACCACGAAAACACAGTCATTTCCATTCTTAGTAGAAGGCAGGCCCGACATGTAATCCATGGAGATGGATTCCCACGGTCGACTAGGGGTAGGTAGTGGAGCATATAGGCCTTGCTTCTTGATGGTCGGTTTGGCAATGGCACAAGCAGTGCAGGATCTGATGTGCTTCTCGACATCCTTTCGAAGGTTCGGCCAATAGAAATACTTCTGTAGTATTGCTACTGTTTTCTCGACCCCGAAATGCCCAGCGACTCGACCGTAGTGTGCTTCCCATATCATCTTGGCACGCTCGCTTGAAGGAACACAAAGGTGTCCCAGGTGACATAAAAGTGCATCTTGGAGGTGAAAATTTGGAACTTGCGTGCCCCCCAAGAGTGCTTTGTAAGTGTGGCCGAATTCTGGGTCACTCTCATAGAGAAGCGGCCAATCAGAAGTCTCGTGCCCACAAGAGTTGAGCACGGTGGTGAGCGCCACGATCGGTGGCCGGCTGAGGCAGTCTGCAACATTATTGGTGCTACCCTTCTTGTACTTGATGTTCAAATGAAACTGTTGCAGATATGTGGACCACTTCTGATGGCGATCATTCCGCAACTTCCCTTGTGTCTGTATGAACTATAGGGGCCGGTGGTCTGTGTGGATGATTGTTTCCTTCCCCAAAATGTAATGCTTCCATTGTCGAAAAGCTTGCACAATGGAATACATTTCTTTGTCATAAGTGGGATACTTGCGAACTGTGTCAGACAATGTCTCACTGTGATATGCCACTGGATGTCCCTGTTGAGTAAGAACCGCCCCAATAGCATAGTCAGAGGCATCTGTCTCGATCTCAAATGGCTGTTGCAAGTCTGGTAAGGTGAGCACTGGGGCAGAACAGAGGCGATTTTTCAATTCTTTGAACGTCTTCTGTTGAGGTTCCGACCAAAATAATTTTGCTCTCGCTCCTCCTTTGGTGACTTGACTCAAGGGCCAAGTGATATGAGAGAATCCCAACACGAATCTACGGTAGAAATTAGCAAGACCCAGAAAGCTACGAAGCTCTGTTATAGTAGTCGGGGCTGGCCAATCCCGAATGACTTGGATCTTGGCCGGATCCACATGCACCCCCCTTTCATCAATAATGTATCCCAGATATTGAACCTGGGTCATGCCAAACGTGCACTTCTCCAAATTGGCACACAAC
This sequence comes from Pinus albicaulis, assembly GCA_034641835.2. Classification (NCBI taxonomy): domain Eukaryota; kingdom Viridiplantae; phylum Streptophyta; class Pinopsida; order Pinales; family Pinaceae; genus Pinus; species Pinus albicaulis. Next base: position 1,207,770,759 of record CM076580.1, on the reverse strand, counting down.
TTGTGTTGCCGCAGTGTTTGGAGGACTCGTCGGATGTGATGAAGGTGCTCTTCCCAAGTCTTGCTGAAGATCAGAATGTCATCCAAGTACACCACTACGAATGAGTTGGTGAATGGCCGCAAGATGTCGTCCATCATCCCCATGAAGGTTGCGGGAGCATTCGTCAACCCGAAAGGCATGACCAGCCATTCAAAAAGGCCTTCCTTAGCTTTGAAGGCAGTCTTCCACACATCAGAGGGTTCAATTGGTACCTGGTGATACCCAGACTTCAGGTCGATCTTACCGAAATATTTTGCACCTTGGAGTTGGTCCAGAAGGTCATCAATCCGTGGGATTGGGTACCTATTCCGGACAGTGATCTTGTTCAGCGCCCGATAGTCAATACAGAGTCTCCACGTCCCATCCTTCTTCTGTACCAACACGATCGGGCTCCCACAAGGCGATGAACTTGGTCTGATGTGACCTTTCTGCAACAGCTCCTGAATCTGCCTCTTGATTTCATCATTTTCCAGAACAGAGCGTCGATAGATCGGTCCATTGGGCAGTGGCGCACCTGGGGTCAGATCAATCGGGTGCTTGACCTGGCAGTGCAGAGGAACCCCTGTGGGTGAGGTGAAGATGTCCCCGTACTCCTCCACGACCTTATCCATTTGTTGTTGTCATGCAGAGGGGCCCTGTCTGGAGGTCGTGGCCACAGTCTTCTTCTTGCCCCGGGGGCGGATCATCAGGAAAACGAATTTCCTAGTTTGGGAAATGAGCTTACTACATTGTTTTGCAGTAACCAAAGAGACAGTCGTAGGAGGTGGTACCTCTGGTATCCTGTACAACTTACTTCCCAAAGTAATAATAACATCACGAGGTCGAGACTCATACACATCATGACGCTTCCACAAGTATGGTTGTCCTAATAATACATCAGAAACATCAATAGGAGCAACGTCACATAATACCTCATCCGTGAAGGGCTTGATGCTATAGGGAAGGCGACACCGCTGGCTGACGCGGAGATCTCGTCCTTGGTGAAGCCACCCGATGGTGTATGGATGTGGGTGAGCTGTGGTCGGCAAGCCCAACCGCTTCACGGCGTCTGCTGAAATGAGGTTCTTTTGGCTCCCATTGTCGACAATGAACCGTACAGGGGAGCCCTTTACCCACATCTGGGAGTGGAAGAGACGTTCCTCCTCCTCTGGATCTTCTGGTTCCTCCTTCTGGACCTTTGTAGTGGCAACAATGGCGTTGGGCTCCGCATCAATAATCTGTTTCCCTTTTTCATTCCCCTTTTCAGGTTCTGATTCGGAGTCGGAGCATGCATCTGACTCAGAAGCCCTCATCTCGGCCACTAGCGACTGCTTGGCCCCACACTCACTTGTGTTGTGAGTGGAGCTCTTATGGAACTCACACCACTTTCCCGTGTCCTTCTTTGGCTTTACGGTGTTGTTCTTTTCTTGTGGCTTTGACGGGTTGTCTTTAGTCGCCATGCCTTGGCTCTGTCCTTTGTTCTGCGGTTTGGAAGCACCTTTTCCTTGCTTTTGATTCGCAGATCCAAAGTCTCGCTTCTTCTGTTTGAATTTCTGCTCAATCTTGGCAGCATACCGGTATGCCGTACCAAGCGAGGAGATGTCAAGGAACTCCATTTCCTCCTGAATGTATCTGTGCAGACAGCTGCGATACTTAAGCACCAAATGTTTCTCTAAATCTTTGATACCCAACTTTGTGCACAGGGTATGGAACAGATTCGTCAGCTCATGCACATCTTGATCCCTTTGTTGTCGCAGCGTGGTCCATTGTATGTACTTGTCCTCATAGCTCCCCACGGGATAGCACTGTTCCTTGACGGCGTCTCGGAAAGAATTCCAAGTTGGTACGGCCGAGAACAGAGAGGGTTCTGTCTGGTCCTTGTTCTCACAGTAGGTTTCCCACCAATCCTTAACATGGGGGGTAGCTTTGAGGAGTGCAAAAATAATCTTCTCCCGGTCTGAAAAGTCATGAACCGAGAAATATCCTTCTAACAGATTCAACCATCTATCTACGGCATCTGCGTCTATTTGACCCTCAAATATGGGAATGTCAAAATTTACTTGTACCTTAAAAGGAGTCGCACCTCCAGAGTGGCTGCTGGATGCAGATGCGCCGCCGGTGGGCAGCCGTTGAAGGATCTGAACAAAGTTATCCATCATCGCGTTCCTTTGTTTTTCAAGGGCCTCCTCGAGCAATATTTTGATAGGATCTCCTGCTCCCTCATCCTTCTTTTCGTCCCCCATGGGCGTCCGTCGAGGTTTGCGAGGCTGATCTTGCAAAGGTTCCACCAGATCAAGCCCTAGCTCCTTATACCCCGACCTCGTTGGGGACATGCAAAGAAGGATCGAGAAAAGCAGACCCCTCTGATACCACTGATCCGGATTTATGCAGGAACGCAACAGAATAAACACATAACCATAAATATAGAGATGCATCGGAAATAACACTTCATTTCATTAATATCAAAGAACTGAAATTTGCTTACAGACAGAATGGAAATAAAACTAGCTAGGGCACTGGTAGCTATCTCTGAGAAGAGATGTGGCGGCTACAAGCCTCTAAACTACATTACAATGAGGCTCGAGGGCCTATTTATTATTGAGAAACAATGGAGAACCCTAAACATCCCAAAACCTAACCCTAGGAGATGAAGCGCCAAAACTATGGGCCCCGTTTGGGTAAATTGGTGTTTCAACTTCCCAGGGACGTAACTTTGGCATACTATCTCCGTTTGACGCATATGATACATCATTAGAAAGCTCTATCCGAGGACTACAGCTGTCGGGACAAATTTTATCAGAAAATTCGCTGGCGCTTTCGTACCCAAAAAACGTCGTTTAGGCCTCAAAACGGCTCCGGAAGTTCAGGACCCGAAAAACTGCTAAAAATAGTAAGTTATGCCAAAACGGAAAAACTGAAAGAGACAATGGTGGGGGCCCAAGTGGAATAGGCGGGTGGCCACCAATATCCACCTAGATCACTTAGGGAGATGGTTTGCTGAAGAAAAATTTACTTATATAAGAATTTTTGGTAGCCAAGCCAAGCCTCACGTTCTTCCTCTGTACATACCTGATAAACTGCTGGCAAGGGAGATAGCCTATCAGATTATTTCCGAGGGTGTAACACAAACTTTAAAGAGAAATAAGAAGCAGATTTGGCCCTCTTTTCCTCTTAGATGTAGTGTCTACACTTTGAATGATCTCAAACATGCAGAGAAAGAAGCTATAAAGATGAAATCCTTAACTCTGGCAACTCTCCCTAATAGGCATTTTGATCCCGACAAAGTGGCCTATAATGCCCTTGAACAGGCCAAATTGGCAAAGTTTGATCATAAAGAGGATATGTTTGATGACCTGTTCTCCACAACCGAGTCAATGTCCCAAGTTAGATCGTTGGCCAGGATGAAATATCAAGATGAAGGGTTAGTTGAATTCGACAGACTTAGAGCACAGAGGTTGCAAACTCTGCCCCTAGATCTGTTAGCAACAAGCCCAACAGCAGAATCAAACGAGCCGGAACAACGACATACTAAAGAACCTCTGGTTGTGACAAATGGACAGGAGAGAGTGCCAGAGAAAACCCAGACAAAAGAACAGGAACAGAGCATCATAAAAATAAATCAAGATACCCAAATTGACCCCGAATTGCTCCAGGAATGGCAGCAATTCGATTCAATTATCAATAATCCTGAAGGTTCAAAAGAAGCCCAAGCATCAAAAGTAGCAGACACACAGGAGAACGTTTCAAAACAGATTTCAGATGAAGCGAGCGGCCTACCCATTTCTAAAGGAAAAGAGATAATTCCAAAAGACCCCTCTGACCAAGTTATTTTGCAAATAGAAGAAATTCCCCCCTTGGATGTCTTCTATAGCCCGAAACATAAAGCTGTGGTAAAACGACAAAGGAAGAGGAAAAGGACTGATCAACCTTCCCTGTTTCCAGAATTAACAGTGACGGGCAATGTAGTTTGGAAGGAGGAATTTGATCCCTCTGAGGACTTAACAAAACTATCACAATATGCCGGAGCCTATTCAGCAGCAACAATAGATAAGGCATCGGAGGTAAGTCTTTTATTAAAAACAAGAGACCAGGATATTCTCTTGTTACAAACGCAATTATCAAAAGCACGGCAAAAGGCAGAGCAGGCAGAACTGCAATTGTTAACACAACAGCAAACCAATAATCAATTAACTCAACAATTGCAGGAGGAAAGGCAGAGGATTGATCAGAGTGCAGTTCAGAAGCAAAAAGAGTTATCAGAGGCATTGGCACAACTCAAGATGGCAAATGAACAAATGCTGAAGATGAAAGATGAGCAGATTTCTCAAATATCAGCCCAGCTTGAGAAAACAAAGAATCTTCCACAGGTAGCTGAATTCAGGGCAGAGGCAGTACAAATAAACAAAGCATTATTAACACAGCTAAAGTTGTTATGTCAACAAATCGCCCAGGCAGAACCTTTATGTGACTTAACAACATCTCTAAGTAATAAATCAGCTGATGCTATAGCAGACTTCGAGCAGGCCGATGAAACAGTGACCAATTATCTTGAGTGGCAAAGTACTGAGGAAGGACAGTCAGCTAAATTGCCAAAGATTCCTAGAATCACATAAAGAGATATTATTTATAGAATGGCAATCTCAGTTAAACAAAGCAGAGAGGGCAGTTTCCAGATGCAAATTAACCACAAGTAATTTGGTTGAATTGATTAATGACACTCTCTACTTATCTAACATGATTTCCCAATGTACTCCAGGTAAATTAACATCAGCGAAAACATTGGAGCAGTCATGTTATTCAGAGCTGGAGAAAACTGGCAGATTAATTGAAGGAATTAACAGTTTGACATGGGACACCTATTGGATGTTCTTAGTCAAACCTTACAGCCAGAGAGCCGCCCTCAAATGCCTCTCAGATGCAATCGGATGCATCATTCCTGAAATGCAGGACGCCACCTATGATGCTCAACTCAATTCGCGCCTTAACCGACCACCAGAAGCGGAGCCGATGCTTGCAATTTGCCAGCTCAGAATTAGAGATGAACAGCCTAAGTGATGATTCATGCCGCCGACTGCCAGATTGCCATGATGGAGATATTCAAGATCGTATGATACCAATTAAGTAGGATTTTTCAGTTTCATAGATATTTAGATAGAATTAGTATTTATAGACCCTTTCATGCATTTAGACAGGGTCATAAAGTTTTGTATATGACTTAAAATCTGAAGTTACACTACTGTACTTCAGGTGTATTCTTTTATAAAACTCGACCAATTATTCTAATTTTGATAAGAAAGCTTTTATGCAAATGTGCACTACTGTCTTTGTGTGAAAGTATTTTTGCGTTGAAAGAAGAATCTCAAATAGCGATTGATATTGGGGAATGACTTGCAGCTCATATGGTACTATTATCTATGTCTGAATCCATTTCTTTTATATTAATTGTTGTTTTATTACTTTTGCTATCATTGGATATATGTATGTGTTTTAACAGTATTTCTGTATTCCTTCCACTATTGGATGTTTATGGTATGCTTTCCTTTCAATCATATATATTTCAATGATATAAATTGAGATAAGTGTAATAATATTTTATCAATTACTTCATTCAACTAATTGAATGAAGTAATTATTATTTAAATGAATATCTTTGTTTATTGAATAGTGTCATCTATATGCCTATTGACAAACAGTGATCATCAAACGTTGCACTTAAGAATAGAAATTTCCCGGGATATAATAGTCATTTATATTTGTTGTTTATAGATTAAATACTCCATCCAATACCACTTATTATCACTCATTCACCCATTTATATTCTTTATTGGGAAACTGGTCCCATCATATCCAGTCGGAGCCACTATTCCAAACGGAAAAGGAGCTGTCTTAAGGTCCGGACCGGGTGGTTATCCCCCAATGTTGTTGCAGCGATTTTCGAGGCATCAACAGTACCATATCAGGTTGTTGATGCATTTCACCTCTATCAAAACACTTTATTTTCCACAAAACTTGTACAAGAGTTTTATTAAGATGAATGAGAAGGTTCAAAGAAGAAAACAAGATCATCACCCTATTATTTTTCATCATGGTCTTGTCAAGCTCAATGTATTGCATCACCTTTCATCCACCAACATGACTTGGGAAACCTTCATGGGAAGAGTAGCAGCAACGCCTACCACTAGCCCTCCTGTCTTGCATAACACATCATCAACAAAACCAATGGAGGTTGGATATTCTAGCATGCCAACTCAGTTTTCAAAGGCTCCTAGGGTTTTTGAGTTTACTTATACCTATGAGAAGGGAAATAGATAGTTATTTTCACCCAAATCTATCAAAAGTTTTCTTACACTTGACAATATTGTTGAAAAAAGTGAAATGGAGGAGCAACCTCTTATGCATCCAGATGAAACATCTTTGCACCAACATAGTGAAAAAACACCATTGGAGGATTAGGTAGCAGAGCAGGTTGAGATCAAATCAGCTGAAGAGATCATTAAGGATAAGGATGAGGAAATAGTAGAGTTGAGGAGGATTTTCTCCATTGCTAATTCTCAAATCACTTTCTTACAACAGGAGAATTTTGAATTGAAGGTAAAGCAATTGTTACAAAGAAAAACCAAGCTAGGCTTAGAGGTAGATAAAGGTAAAAGTAAGGAGTTTATAGATGTTAATAAAATGTAAGATATAGACACTGAGACATAGCCAAGAAGGCCAAAGAAAAGAGGCCTCAAAAGGGCGATGGAGCTAGAAAGGAAGTCAACTCATTCACCTAAAGAGTTGACCTTTGATGAGCTAATAGCCATGGAGATCAATCAAGACAGAGAAATTTGGTTGGAAAGGGTAAATGAGAATTTGGAGAAGTTTTTGAAGAGGGATAATAGGGACAATAAAATTCAAAGATGCATGGAAAATCACTATCGCACCAAGAACAAAATTTCTCAAATAAGGCTAAAACAATTGAAGAAAAGGCTTAAAGAAAATCAAATGAAGCTTAAAGAGATGGATAGCTTAGATTTGTTGGATGAAGCTTCCTTGGATATTTAGCCCATCACTTATAGGTGCTACAGAACCAATTTTGGGAAGTTTTGAAGATTTTTTGTATTTTTTGTGATTTTTGCACAATTCTGGAAATTCCTCCTCATACAAGCGTAACAAACTTTTTCTATGATTATTTTGGGGGCATCCAAATGATTATTAATTTACATGGTTGGATGCATTTTTATGAGTAAATCACATATCAAGAACCCCCTTTGCATGAAAATCTTTAATTTTGAAGAAAAATCCAAAAAACCACCCATTTTCTATGCTTATGCCACCTTTTTGGAGGCATTGTTATGCTTTTGGAGTAACCTTGGGAGAATGGATTTTTGGAGGCCTTCCCATGGGTCATTTTGAAAAATTAAAGATGTTGTGGAAACTAGACACATAGGGTGAGTTGATTTTCTTTCAGAATTGGATTTGGACTCTTAAAAGTGCCTCAAAACTGGCTGCAAATTTCTGCTACGCTTCTGTCAGAAATGTTACATATCTGCATTGGATTCCTCAGGACACTTGTCAAGCTCAGAAAATGTTAAAAATTTGAGGTTTTTCTGTAATATGAGTTTGAATTAGATTAATTGAGTTGGTTTTTTCCTCTTGTCATGAGGGAACATGTAATTTAATGTAAGGGACAAACACTCCTAGTTCATAGCTAAATTTTAGGGAATGGTTTCTAACCTCCCTATAATCTAGGAAATGACACATCTTGTGTATTTATGATGAATTTTGGATGGTATTTCGACCTGATAAGGTTTTATGTTTCATATTTTCTATAGGTAGACTCTCTTTAGTATTTTTTTGGGTTAGGTAGTCTTATTTTGGAGTGGATCTATTGTAATCAACATTTTTGAATGAAATCATAGACATATTTTCAAAACTTGTGCTAAGAATCTTGTGGTATGCATTGGAGAATTTTTTCTTCTTATGTATGTTTATATATTCATGCTAAATGATATATATTCTTATTTCATATACATCTTTCCATATGTTTATCTTGTAATTTTATGCGCAGAAAACATGTTTTTTCATGCTCTGTTTTAGACAAGGTTTACATGTTATGTATATTTACTTCTAAATGAATGAATTCACCTCAATGCTCATTCATAATATCTATCACTTCTTCCTATACTCAATTACCAATAAAAATTGCTTTCAAACTACCTATCTAGCCTCACACATTCTCTACAAATGGACCTTGAAATTCAGACCTAAAAACCCTAGACCTAGCCTTCTCACTGACTTTTCTATTTAACACTTAAAACATCAAACCAAAAATCCTATTTATTGAGCTTACATACCTAGCCTAAGATCAATAGATATTAATTCAAACCCATTGAATACAAAGTGACAATGAGAGAGCCCTCTCTAGTCCTGGTAGGGTTAGCTAGCTGACCTAAAGCCTGGTTTGTGGTTACCTTCCTTCAATCCCACTTTCAGCCTTAGGAAGTTGGGGGGGGGGGGTGATAACAAGGATAAATGGACTTAGTTGTGGTTGAAAATCTTGCTGAACTCAGAATGGATACCTATGAGGATGAAGAGGTAGTATTTTGTAGTGGGTCTTCCAAAGTCACCTAGAATCTTGGCTAGTCTGGTTTTGTCTCCACCAACCTAGTCTCGATTTCTTCTTCTTATATCTCTTGGGTCTTGGCCTTTTTACTGGTGTGCACATCTTCCATTTCCATATCCCTTGTTTCATTAATTGTCCTTTTCTGCTCCTTTTCCTTTTTTTCTGGATTCTTGATATCCATATATGTGTTAATTGGCCATGAATCAAGGTTAGCCTTCCATTATATCTCAAGCATACATTCATGATCATATGTTGAAGCCTTTATGCTTTCTCTTTTCTTTGAAATGACACCTTGAGGATCATAATGCCAAACATATCATATATAAAAATTATTTTGTTTCATTAATTCTTCAGCTTCCAGGAAGGCCTATCTAGATTTGAAAATGAAAGGGAATATAGGTTTACCCAATTTGAACAAGTATCCATTTTTGGCAGGGACAAAGTGGACTTGTTCCACATTGAGACACTGTCTAATGAATTCCAGGGTGGATATCCTCATTGGCATGAACACGGGAAAGCTGTAAGGAGGAAGCTCACACCCATAAAACTTAATCTCTGTGTAATCTTCAAACATATACCAGTCTCCCACCCTGGTGTCTTTGTTAAGTTGAAGGATTTATTTTTGTTGAGGGAGGATTCTTGGAGGGGAAACATTATGAATAATTTTATAAGAAATGGCCATGTAGGAGGATATGAATTGAGAATAACCATCATTATCAGATCTCCTCCTAACAATAACATCCCAGTCAAAAACATTCTTCCTCTGGTTGTTTGGAGCCATTAGACTAAGATCCGGGCGTTCAAACTCAACCACATGAGTGTAAAAAAAAAAATAGAACAATAGAGAATAATATTTGAAGTAGGAGGCTGTAGGAAAATGGTGTAGTTGGAATTTTATGGACCCATTTCATTAAATAGGTATCTCAAACAGGTGGTTTGGCAGCAACATCTCCCTTATAAACCCTAGGGAGGCTTTAGTGGCCATATTGACATTACCATCCCCAAAAATATGATCAATTGGGGACAAAATAGGCTGCACAGACTCTACAAAGATATTTATTGGGGCACTATCAACAATGGGAAAGGATTGAAGCCAGTGACCAAGACCATTTGTACAAAATAATTTTGCTCAACAACTGAAATGGTAGTATAATTATAGACCAGAGTGGTTTTTGTGAATTTCTAAGGTTCAAGGGAGCTTGGGTAAATAAAAGATTTTCAGATCAATTATGAGGTCACTTCAAGGATTTTGGCCCAAGTGGTAGAGAAAAAACAATTTTTTCTTCTATGTATGCTATATTTAACCAAGATATGAACTTGGGGAAATAATACACTATGGGGGGAATTTGGTAGTATAAACCTAAGTCGACTACCTGAAACAAGTATTCTCATCTCACATGGTTGCCATACAGTTTGAAACATAGATTCCAAATGGTAAGAGAAAGGGGGGTCTGAAATTTTTGCCTTCGTTTCCATGAGCAGTTTGACATTAGAGGAGAGTTTGACTTCCCAGGCTTTGGGGGCCTTGGCGGCCACTTTTTTCATTTTTAAAAAATATCGAAACAATTTGTAGGTGGATGGAAATAGATTACCTAATTGAACCAAAAATAGCTGAAAAAAACATTGGAGGGGACTTCTGGATCAAACTAATGAGCGAATGACGTTGAAAAAATGGTCGAACGATAGGAGGAGTTTTCACCGGGAAAGTAAAACAAATTCAAATAGCTAGAGCGAGAAGGGGTTTTATAGGAGGAGAGGGGAAACAGACATGTTAGGTTAGATAATGTCATAGGGGGGGATATGTTGCAGAAGAAAATTGGGCGATGACATGTGATAGGTGGAAAAGAGTTGGGGGGCGAGGGGGTGGGGGGGGGGGGTGGTGGGTGGTGTGTGTGAGGAGGAAGTTATTGTTTTACATTTACTTTCATCGCTCGCTTGAAAAACAACATTGGCGAAATTGTGATGTGGTGGGTGGTCCCCATATTCCTACGATTTGTGGAAGAATGGGGGGCAAGATCCTGTTGTGACGCCCCAAAATTAATCTAGGTTGTTGGATTGGAAGATCCACCTATTTGACTATTCAACTCTGGGGGGTAGCACTGGTTTATCTACCGCAAAAGTTACCCCCCTCAAAGTGTCTTTCGGGGCCAGTCAGGCAGAGATGGATGAAAATTTTCCCTGGAACCTACTCGATATTTAATAGAAACGTTATTCCTATACAAAATTTCCTTTTTAATTTGTTTTTATTTCTTGATGGAGTATTCCATAGATGAGAGATTTGGTTTTAGAGTCCCTATTGTGCCACGAAGACCTAAATTGTTTACCACCTAATCAATTTGACTATTTTTTGAAGCCATAGGTATTGAAAGAAACCTCTTAACACCCCTACAAAATATTATAGGAAAAAATATGATACCCTTTAATTTTTTTAGGGTCTACCTTAGCACCCTCATAAGATGCAATATGGCCCAAATACTCCACATCCTATACTACAAATAAAAATTTGGATTTTTTTTCATATAATTGTTTCTCCTCTAATAGTTTGAGCACCCTGAAAACATGTTGAACATGATCCTTCCAAGACTTGATTTTCTAAGGAAGGGTTTTAAATTTGAATTAATCAAACCTTGAAATTTGGAAGGTGAATTAGTAAAGCAAAAAGGTATGACCAAAGATTCTTAATGACCCTCATGGGTTTTGAATGATATTTTCATAATGTCTTTATTCTTCACTCTAATTTGATGATATCCTGAACGAAGATCCAACTTGGTGAAGTAAATTTCTCCATGAAATTCATCCAAAAAATCATCAATGACAGGAATAAGAAATTTATATTTTATAGTGAGGTTGTTGAGCTCCCTATAATATATACACATATGCCATGATCTATCCTTCTTGTGCACCAATAGTACTGGAGTAGATAAATAACTTTGACTAGGTTGAATTGTACCAACCTTTAGCATTTATGCAACCATACGTTTAATTTTCACTCTTTTGGGCATAGGGATATCTGTAAGGTATTATGTTTGGAGGAACACTTCCTGGAATCAAATGAATAACATTTTCATGATAAAAAAATAGGTGGGATGCCTTTGGGAGTCTCAAATACCTTGGAATGGTTGTCCAGGACTTTTTGGAGATATGGAGAAATAGATGATTTTGATGTTTGAACCTATATTGAACATAATTTTGTAATTACGCCCCGTTATTATTTCTTCGGAAGCTTTGTCATGCCATTATAGCTGATTATATTTCTTGGTTTCCCTGTGATACCCCTTAATTAAATTTCCTTTCCTTCGACAAAAAAATTCAAGAAAAGTTCTTGAAAATTAAAAGCTATCATCCAAAAAGATTGTAACCATTGGACTCCTAGTATGACATCAACACCACCCATTGGAATGGAAACCATTGGAATATTTAATAAATATTCCCCCATGTTTAGCTTGATATTATGGCACTTTCTAGAAAAAACTTATAGTTCCTCCATTTGTAACCATCACTTGACACTCTAGTGCTGGATATAGGAAGAAATTCAATCCCTTGGCTATCTTACAATGAATAAAATTATGGGTACTACCCGAATCAATAAACACTTTTATATTTTTGTTCTTGATATATCCTTCTAATTGAGTGTTTGAGGAGTGGTAATTCCTGCCATGCATTACAATATATCATCAGATTCATTTCTACTTTCTCTAGGGTTGGATCCTGGTGTGTATCCTCCTCTTTTGATGTTTCTTGTTCCTTTTCTTCCTCTTCTTCACAATCTATGGAGAATAATTTATTATTATCACACTTATGCTCTTTCGTGTATTTTATATCACAGCTGTAACAAAGCCCATTTTCTCCTTTTTACTCCAATTTTGGTGGTATCAACCTTGTATGTTTTGTGATGATAGAAGAAACAACACTTCCATATTTATAGTTGTGAGTAGTAGACTTCCTTGTTGCCATAATTTTTCTTTCAACTTTTCTTGCCACCCTGAATACCTTATCCAATGAATTAGGTTCCCAAAGTTGAACTTCATCTTGGATGTTATCCTTTAAATTACTTATGAAGAAATCAATCCTATGCTCCTATGGAATATTAGTTACCCTGATATTCAACTTTTGGAAGTCCTCAATGTGCTTTTCCATTGAACCCATTTGTTTGATATTTATTAGTTAGCTAAAGAAGGTGTTTTTCTTTGTATCCTCATAATATGCTATCCTTTCCTCCGTAAAATTTGACCAAGTTACAAGTGTTTTATGAGAACAAATCCATCGATACCATACAAAATTATTAGGTTCTAAATATAAATATGCAATGTGTACCTTTTGTATGTGTCGCACATCATGGAGGTCAAAATATTGTTCCATTTGTAGTATCCATGTTACTGGACCCTTGCCATAAAACTTCCTTATATAGATATTTTAAATGTGGTGGTTCATAAACCCAACATTGAAGTCTCTAAAATAACAATTCATATTCCTTTTGTCCCCATCATTATTTTCATGGATTTCCTTGTTTCCATTGGGAAGCCTTTCTTCTAACAATGAAAACAATGAGCACCACCATGCATACACAACAAGCACATATACCACAAGCATAAGGACACATATGCAGTCGACATGTACACATGACAACACATTCATCCAAGGAGAAAAAAAACCAGACATCACCCAAGGAGAACAAAACCATGCTTTGATACCACTTTGTAATGCCCTCCTCCCACATTTACCCAATCTAACCAGTCCATAGGGGTAAACATGTGATGAAGGTTACTATGATATGATTCAAATCCCAATTTATAGTTAAGGAAGTGGAACCGACAAGAAAATACCAATTTTACCTTCCTCGGGAGCTACAAAACCTTCAGGACCTAACCAAACCCTTTAGGTGTCCAATCCCTTATAGAAATTGATTTTCACTGACCTAAAGGCTTAGTCGCTCACATGACAAGGCATGCATGTGACTGAGACCCTCCAATCTCTCCCACAATGAGGCATCCATGCGACTGCAACATTTTTCAATAAGTTTTGTGCCAGTGACCTTGAATTTTAAGCCACTTTTTTAGGGATAGGACTCAGGCCTATGCCCATAACTTCATGAGACTTATAGAAATAATAAATGACATTGAAACAATGATACTACTGTAAAAAATTGAACAATAACTTGACCATACCCCTACCATACATGACAAGAACTTCATCAAAGAGTTCATGAACATGCAATCTACAGGTCATAACAACATATCTGAACATAGGGATCTCATACTTATATGAGAATCGTTAAGGATGACTAATGTCTCCTCCAAATAACTACATTATTATCTATTAGATCATTCATTCACTAACATTTGATATGCTAACCAAAACAGGATGAGATTCATACATCAAAACTGTGATAAAACATGCTTATAACCAACAATTAACTAGAGATATATTCATAATGAAACAACCATTAAAGCCATATAATGAAAAAAATATTTAATCATAAAATAATAAAGGAAAATAATCTCTTATTAACATATGCACATCCAACCAAGTCAAGGACTTCCACATACCACCCGACCATAGATTGAGATTAAACAAATATCTCTTTCAACCAATCACCCCCACACCATATTTCAAGCATGAATGTGGGATCTCATGGAATAAACAAATAAAATGAAATCAGGACTTCCATAGGAAAACCCAACTCAACCCTCAAATAGTGATTCCACCTCATGGTCAGACATCACTAACCATCACCAAAATGGTCTCTACCCAAGCTATCCAGGGCTCTATATGCGTTTGTTCCAACCAAGGATTCTCAGACTAGTAACACAACCCATAGCTTCCGTCGGGCTCTAGATTGTTTGTCCAACCAGGGCTTCCAGGACTAGTAACTCTGTAGATTTTTAACCTTGTACAAAATTTACCTGCAAATGAATTCTTAAAAATAAAAAATAAATATTGGCGAGAACATAAACATAAAATACATATACGCAGATATTTTCCCCTGGATTCCAAAACCAGGACTACCAGATTGATATTTCACTATATTCCTTTTAATGTTGCAATACATATATATACATATTGAAGCATCCATTAACCTAGGATTAGAACATAACCGTATTTCCCTTGACCGGATCTACAAAATACCATGGATAGAAAACCATCATACCCAAAACCATGTGAAAAACCCATGCAAAAAACCATAGGTAGGTCCGCCCACCTAATATAGGGTCCAAAAAAAAATTTATGTTGCTTTTAGACCTCTCAGCGATGAGAAATCAATGGCGATGTCCGTTTCTGCATCAAATCTCTCCATTTTTTGGCCATTTTCTAGATTGGAGGTATAAGGATGCTTTATGTAATTTTTATTGTACTTCTTATTATTTTTGCCACTTAATGAATGAATGCCTCCCCACTATTGATTATGGCTCAGATATGTAGTCCAAATTGGAAAAAATATGTAATCAATGTTTGGCGTTGATCTCATGCATCTTATGTTTTCCTTTCTCTTCATTTTTTGTGCTTAAGTTTTCATGATTTTCAAGTGCTCTGTTACATGTAATTATTTATGCATTAATAATCAAAATATCTTGGATCAAGTGGTATCAGAGCAGGTCTTTTTTGATGCAAATTTCATGTGTACATGTTAACTAGAAACAAGATTCAAAGAGGCGAAGGAAATATTAAGTCCTTTTATTCCGAAGTAGGACGTGCACAACAAAGAAGAAACATGGCAGATGAGGAAGCTTGTTGGGAAGAAGAGAGGAATTACTGCAAGGCATTCTACAACATGGAAGAGAAAGTAGACAAATTGTTTGCAGAGTATGAGAAGACCGTAAAGCATGAGAAGAAAGATGTAGATGATCATGGATCAGTAAACCATGGAGATGGTGGACAAGCGCCCCCTCCCTCTCCATCTTCTAGTGATAGTTTTTCTTCTTCTTCTCATCATTATTACAAATGACATAGGCATACATCTAAGGAACCTTTCCTTAAACTATATTTAAAGTTTTAATTTCCTATGAATACAAGAGAGTGTAATGCGGAAAATATCAACAATTGGATTAGACAGATTGAGGTCTACTGCCAGATTCAACAGTTCAAGAAAGATGAGGCAAAGATCCAGTTGGCATCCCTTCGACTGGGTGGCACCTCTCTCGTTTGGTGGGAGAGAAAATTGCAAGGCAACAACAATATGAGTAACCTTCTCTCCTCATGGTCAAATTTTATTTCTGCTTTGAAAAATCAGTTTTACCCATTGGGCTATAAGCAAAAGGAATTAATGGAATGGAAAGACCTAAAGCAAGGAAAAGAAAAAAATGTGGAAAACTTCACTGAAGAATTTAGAAGACAATCCTTGAACTTAGGAATTTCATTAGATTCACTAGATATTGTAACTAAGTATACCATTTCTTTACATAGTTACATAAGGCATTCATTATTATTGTTTGAGCCTGCTACTATCGATGAGGCCAGTGTGAAGGCCATGCATCTTGAAAGCAGGGGGACACATGAAAAAATTGACTAGCTAAAAGGAGCCACAACAACCAAGAGAAGAGGAGCAAAGCCCTCTTGTACACATTGTGAGAAAGAGGGACAAGACGAAGAGAATTGCTGGAAACTGCACCCTGAGCTGAGACCTAAGAGGGATGATAGAAAGGAGAGGTAGAAGAGAGCTTCCATCATGCAACAAGATCAAAAGTCTGAATTAGAGGAAGATGAGAAGGTTGCGACTATAGGAGTTGCACGTACTAGACTAATTGACTTAGGATTAGATTCTAGTGACAAAAGGAGGATTGGAGCTCTTGGAATCATAGTAGATGAACCCATTGATTTGGGTTCAGAGTTAGGCGATGAAGCAAAAATTTCAATAGATAGTGTAACAAAGGTGAAAAGGTCGCAAAATGTGGCATGGATCTAGGAACTTGAGGAGATAAATAAAAAAATTCAAGAAAATAATACTGAGCTAATGAGACTCCTACAAGAAGTAGAAAAGGAGAAACAAAGGTTGTTATGACAGTTGCAAGCTAAGGATGAAGCCTTGGAAAAGCTGCAACATAACCACATTGAGGTAAAAAGTGATTCTTCGATTTCATATACTTTTCACGATGATGATTTCGTTTCTTTTGAAAAAAATACTACAGGAATCATATCTAAAATATTAAAGAAAATGGGGTATCAGGGAAAGGGCCTTGAAATTAATGACCAGGGCATCATAAACCCATCAAAGTACAAGAATTACCCCGTCATGCAGGAATTGAGTATGTCAGGAAGGAGGTTGGGTAATGCTCCAAGATAGCCAAAGACCCACGAAGATAGATGATGAGAGCACCTCATCATATTCTAGCGACAGTGAGGGATCCATGAACACTTATCAGAGGCACATCGGGAGGAAGCATTCCAAGATGATCCAGAAATTCTGGAAGAAAAATACTCGTTGCAACAAGGATGAACACCAGAAATCTGCATGTCAAACTCTTCAGGCCCAAAAAGCACCCATGAAGAATCGAGTGATCGAAAATATTCCACAAGAAAATCTGCCACAGGAAGATGAACCATTTAATTTATTAAGTAAAAGATGGGTTTTTTAGAGGTAGTACCTTGTTATGACCATAGTTTGTATATCATGCATTGCAAGTAAATGTAAAAGTGATGATGTGTTTTCCATCGCTTCGAAACATAACGATGATGTTTTTGCCTTTTCTTATGAGTAGTTGAGGTATTGGTTTTTATTATGTAATCTTGACCAATGAGTGTGTGCTATAAACTCTTGGAAAGGGAGGGGTACTAGATTTATGTACATGCGATTGAAAGTGTGGTTTGGCGAGGACACAAACAATGTGTTGGATGTGTTCATGATTTTGGTGGTCCAAAATCTCCTCAGTGGGGAGGATTGATCCAGGAGGATCTCAGAGAACAAGTGGCTTTAAAATTTCTCAGAAATAAAAGTTGCGAGATGAAAACAAGACCATGACCATGCCAAAGTGGTCTCTGTTCTGAATCCAACGGTAAAAATTACGCTTCAATCTGAGGTTGTATAAAGAAGTTAGAGCAAGTCAAAGTTTTGGTCAAAGTTGGACTTGGGCCAGGTTTAAGTGTTATGAAAATTGACCAACACCCAAGTTGGAAAACCTAGCTACTGAGAGCAGGTGAATTTGTGGGATTTTTAGTTTGCCTAATAACCCCTAAATCAACAAAAATCAAATAAATTTGTTATTTAAAAAACAAAATAATATTAAAAAAAAAGAAGTGGCAGGCTTCCACCCCTGCATACAACCATATCATATAAAATTAAAAGGTTTGGTGGGGGGCGGGCCACCCTCGACGGACCCATTGACCTCGATGGATCAAAAACCACAGAACCATATATAATGTTAAAAATGTGAAGGGTTGGGTTGAGGCCACATGGAGAGGACCCCGCCCCTAGTCCTGATCTGAAATAATTTTTAGTTTTGCTGTGCTAATATCAATTTCAGATTTAAATAAACTTTACTTTGGTTTTATTATCCATTGAGGGTTTATTCATGAGCATGTGAATTGTTTAACCATTAATCTTGGTGAAATTTAATGTTTTTCATGAAGTCAAAAGCATAAAAAATAATAGCTGAATAAGAGCAAATAAGTACACATCAAGCACAAATAACAAATCTCGATACACAAGTTTTTGATGAAGGAGTTCATCCCTCCTGAGCTACATCTCCTTGGTCCAGCTTCATAGTGTAGGTCTTTGTATTACCTTCAAATGTGAAAAATTATTGTTTACAGTCTCCTGTTGCATCTGCAACCTACTCCAATGGCTTCAAAATATCAAAATATATCAGAAATGATTCTTCTTGAGTTCATTTTGGTTGAAAATTGCATGATTTATGACATAAACAACTTTTCCTATCTTCTCTCCTCCAAAGCTGGAGCTTCGCTAGTTAAAAATCTAAATTTGGCAACTTCCACCGAATTCTGCGCCTCCGCTAAACCCACCACCGAAATAACTGGTCATTAATTAAGGGGATAAGGGTTGTTAACTTAAGACAAGCATTGGTTTAACACCATAACACATTTTAGTGCTAATTTCATTTAAATGTGGATTAACCACGATAATCCCGCAGTTTAATCCTTAATACATATGGATTAACGCTAATATAAAATTTGAAATTCCCATTGGTTAGTTTTTTTCGGAGCGCTTGTCATCGGTCTCATGGGAGGGGGCTGGCCTCCTCTGAACCCCCATATTTTGGTGCGTAAGTCTTTATCATAAGGAAAATAACATAGTGGTTAAGAGCCATGAGTTAGGTGAGATGGTAGGGCGATGTATTAGTGCGGGTGAGGTCGTGGGTTCGACCTCCACCCACCGCAATATATTTTTTTTGGACTTATAGTGGTTCTTCCAAACTTCAAAAATCCTCCAACCTTAGTTACCTCTGCCAATAGTTAGGATCTCCTCCATATTTAATTAATCCCGTCGGTCGAATAGTTTAAAATTATAGGTTTAAAATTATAGGTTTAATAATATGTCACATGGTCCATAACCTATAGTTTGAACCTTGTATAAAACTTGATATGCCAACTTGATAATTCGACCTGCCAAGCCATTGGGGGGGGGGGTACATGGCATGCCACGTGGCCCTTTCACATTGGCTCATAAAATTCCTCCAAATAAAATAATGATCCATAAACAAAATTTCCAACTTAAGAATTGGAGGATAATTTCAGCTTCCATGGAAAACCTTGGAAAATATGAGGATGACACTTGTCACAGTGTCACTACATTAGGGGAATTTTGAGGTCTAAAATGGGCCTCCTAAGAAAAATTTACAACAAAAATAAACTTTATAAGAACCAATAGGATTCAAGATGATGATGTCAACCATGGGGCATGATTCACCATTTTTTAAGTAAAAGGGTAAAAAGATTAAAAATGAATAAAATAATAAAACTACTTTTTCAACTCATATTTTCAACCTATATGCCAAAGTATTTACTCAAATTTCGAGCAGGAGTACTCGTTGGATGCAAAATTTAATTACTCATCCAAGGAGTACCCATGTTGCATACTTTTGATGGACCTTGCTACACGAAAAATGAGAAATACATGAAAAATGTGATTGCAATCACATTTTTCATGTATTTCTCATTTTTCGTGTAGCAGGGTCCATTAAAAGTATGCAACCTGGGTACTCCTTGGATGAGGAATTAAATTGTGCATCCAACGAGTACTCCCGCTCGAAATTTGAGTAAACACTTTGGCAGATAAGTTGAAAATACGAGTTGAAAATGTAGTTTTTCCTTTTTTCTCTCTAAAATTTGATGTAATCAAACCTTATTTTATTATTTCCACTATTATTTTATAATTTCCTTCAGAGGCTCATTTTAGACCTCAAAATTCCCCTAATGGCTAAAACTGGAGAAAACCTTGTGAAGCTGACTGGACTTGTCACATCATCCCTGTACCTATTCTGCTAAATTTTTGCCTATTTGGGAAAGCAAACAACATGTCATAATTCCCTCATACAAACTCAGAATTTGATTAAACAAGTTGTGTTGGAATCCTGGAGACAAGCTATATCCAGGCGTTTAGGTTCGAAGCATTTCTGATCACTTTAAATTTTGAGCTAAAAACTGAGCCTTAGATCACTCCTCCCCACTAGAAGCCTTTTGGACCCCAAAAGATACTATCAATTATTTAGAAAGTGAGGGTACAACTCCCTCACTTTTCCAATCTCCAACCATTTTTCCCTTTAAGGATTTTGAACCTTGAGTCCCACTCTAATGTATTCAACATTCCCTCTTCTTGAAGTTCTAATTCTTCTGTCAAGTATGAGATCTTGCTGAAGTTCATCAAGATATTTTGGTGAAAAATAATCTATTGATGGAAGCTGAACATGCTCTCCTTAATCATCAATCAAAGGAGGCTCAAAAAATATCAAATTCTCAACAATAACGACAGAATAAAATTTCATATAAGGAGGAAAATATAGCTTGAATGCATTTGTACCCATCTTTTCCAAAATTTTAAATGGACCATAAGGGATTGGTTTGAGATTTTTACCTTCCCCTTGCAATATTTCTTTGCTTATGTACAACCAAAATTCATCACCAACTTGGAATTTGTGTTCAACTTGGTGTTTAGCATGCCTTGCCTTGTAGCTGCTTTGAATCTTTTCAAGTTGCTCTTGCACGGTGTGATAAATCAACTGAATTTTCCCAATGAACTTCCTTGCCTTATCTATGTCACTATGTCCCTCTATAGCAACATATTTATCAAATATGAAGTCCAATGTAGATCTTGGAAAATAACCATAACATGCCTCAAATGGTGATGTGTTTGTGGAAGAATGTTTTGTCCTGTTGTATGCATGTTGTATGTAGTGTAACTGCTCATCCCACAACTTGGGATGCTTGTTGCAATAACCTCTAAGAAGATGAATAACAGTCCTATTCCACCTTTGTTTGAATTTTTATCGCCCTGTAATTTGTAAGATTGGCAAGGACAAACAACAGACGATAACATCAAACCACTTTCGAGTCCAGGACCTAGCCTTCCTAAACTCAGAGAGGGATCTGTCTGTTTTATGATTTAACTTGATAATTATAAGTGTTGATATTAGGTTAGTTATAGAAATTATGAGGGTTGTTTTTTTTTATTGATTGGGTGATTGGACAGATAGAGCTGTGAAACTTAATCCATTGGGCTATGGAGTCATAAAAGGTTGAATTGTGCATCAAATTTTCAAGGGAATTTACAGGGCAAGCTAACTATGCACACTGGATCTTACTGGCAGTGTGAATATGAGATGAAAGAAAGAAGTGAGTTCAGTAATAGAAAACGAGTAGTTAAGAATTATTTAACTATACTTCAGAAGAAAACATTAAGATGACAAACAAAAACATAATTAAGGTGCTCTCTCAGCAAATCTTAATGTAAATTTTCTATTTTTCAATAAGCGAAATTGATGCACAGCATGAAAAGACAGAGGAAAAAAATTAACACAGATAAATTATCTTTTACGACACATAATCTAACAAGGTCCAACCTTCCAACCCCTAATACTGCTAAGGCATGAAATATTTTTGTAAAACTTAAGTCGGTTCATCTGTCTACTGCAGTGATTACATTTAAGCAGAAACTGGACAAGTGGAAACTTGCAGGCCGTGATAAGACGAGCCTGGCCCCAAAAACAATATGTTATTGATCACAGAGGAAGAAATTGCCTCTTAAGCTCCCGAATAGGCTATGATTGAGTAACACTTTGACGAGTGGAGCCATGTAGGCGGTGAAAAGATACTTCAGGCCAATAAGGTGGAGGCAGCAGTCTGTTATGATCATAATCCAACTTTGTCCGATGTCGAAGAGGCAAGGAAGGCTCTGACACCTTGGGTATTCCTCTTTAGAAAACCGTTGTATAATTATTGAATTGATGAGGTACTTGCATTTTCGTGGATTGGTGGTCATGCTGCTGCCTCTTTGTTTTTTGTTGTTATATCACCAATGCCCTTTTTTCCCAACTTGATCAAGGCTGGCATGTTTGCAATAGTGCCACCATACTTTCTTTGGTTCGATTCTGCCTCTTCTGCCCGTGTTAGCTCTTTCTTTAAAAAAAAACGTACAAACCTAATGCACCTGGACTTTGAAATCTTTAGGTCTTTTCTCTGAAATACATTGCATCCGCACCAACATTGCACTTTACATTTTGCTATTTTAAACTTTTCTTTAACACTTGTCTTCTAAGACTTGCGATGTGCACTATGCGATCGGGTCCCACCACATCCGCACATTGGACTTCGACGATTATAACACTTACCCTTTGCACTTAACTTTTAAAACTTGCAATGTGCAGTATGCAGGCTAGGGCCACGTCATCCGCCGCGTCACCTTTTCATGTCATCGTAAATCAACTGTGATTTGTGGGGTCGGGGCCACGTCATTTGCCAAATTAGCTTGTCACGTCACCTTGCCACGTCCCTGCCACATCACTACCACGTCATCTTGCCACGCCACCTTGCCACACCATCGCATATCGCACTTCGATGAATTTAACATTTACCTCAACACTTATTTTTTAAAACTTGTGATTTGTGATTTGTGATTGGGTCCCACTCCATCACATATCACACTTCGATGATTTTAACATTTACCTCCTGTGCCTATCCTTTAAATTTTGTGATTTGCAATTGCGATCGGGTCCCACCTGGCATCGTACATCACACTTTACTGATTTTAACACTTACCTCCCACACCTATCCTTTAAAGTTTGTGATTTGCGATTGCAATCAGTCCCACTGTTGTCGCATATCGCACTTTGGGGATTATATCACGAACCTTCGCGCTTATCTTTTGAAACTTGCGGCATGCGATGACAGGTAAAGGTTTTAAGGGGGATAATGTTTGGCTGCAACGGTCCATCATGTAAAACCCAAAGTCGATTTTCGGAGGGGTCCTAAGGTGGTAGGCGGTATTTTGAAAGGGGGTGTGAAATATCTGTGAGTTGATGCGTGGGGGTAAGACCTGGACTTGAAACCGCCCATTTCAAACCCCCCTTCATGGTTAAAGTTTGAAGGCTAAGGGGGGGTGCAAAATGCGTTGAAGACCATCGGATGTGGAGGTGGGGAACATATATGGTTAATGCAGATGGGTCGGGGCAGGTGATGTGAGGTGGAGTTGGGGTATGTAAGTCAAAGGGGTAAAATGAAACTTATAAGAGAAATAACAAAGGGGCAGGGTAAAAGGATATGCAACGTGATCGAGGACTCAGGATAAAAACATACCATAAGGTCCAAACTTGACAAAAATCATCCCTTTTCAGACCTTCAGAGAAAAAATTGATCTTTTCAGTTTGATTATAGGAAATCAATCAAGTAGTTTTTTAGGCTGCTTACCTATAATATGAACTTTTCATTTTTCCTTTTTAAATACCCTCTTTTCTTATTCTGTTGTTTCTCTTCATCTTTCTTTGGAAAAGACTTTGAATATTGACATATATGTACAATATGAAAAATTTGCAAAGAGAAAGTACAGAGTCACCTTGTGATACTATAAAGTATAGGACTCTAACAGTGGCTCCAGCTGGGGATGGAACTTCTGTTTAGGGAAGTGTCAAGAACACCGCAGACTAGTGGCTTGATCCATTGGGTTGACCCCAACCCTACAACCTGATCTAATACAATATTTGTGGCTGAAAAACTTCATGCTGAAGTTAATACTCCCTGTAAGATGAAGTCTGGAGTGTACTTTATTTGAAAACTAAAAATCAATCTGAAACTAAAAGTGGAAGAATGCTCAAAGTGTTGAGCTTATTTGCACACCTACCTACCCTAATCTACTGAAATTTCTTCCTTTTTAAATCATACAATCATGCCAATATAACCAATCAAGAAAGTTCTCCATAACTTTGTCCTTTCAATGCTTTTCACCAAACTCAGAAACAAGCCTGTTAATGTCCTTTGATAAAGACTTTCAGCCTGATTTTCATTACAGGAAGCTTGGTAAACCTGAAAAACAATAGAAATGCTGGAAATGTATGTTGGCTTTGTGAAGAAAAAATCCTCCATATAAACATCCACTGGATCAAGGTACTCTTGACTTATTTCTGGGTATTCTGACTCAACCAACCTAGATTCATATCCTAGTACTGCAGATGTGCTCTCTAGGTCTTCAATCAACTCGGAACATGTTTGCATGCTATCCGATGAATGTTGTGTCAATACTTCTACTGAATTGGACAAGGGGGCAGACTGTCTGATCATATCCATATCATAGTAGCTTTTAAGAGTATTATGAACCCAGGAATATTGACTTTGAAAGCAGAGACAATCCAATGCGTTTGCTATTGGGTCATGTGGTGCTTTAGATGGTCCTACCGGTTCTTCTGAGACCTCATGTTTCTCCTTATGATTATCAGCCAAAATGTGATCCCACTTCCCTTTCATAATCTGAAATGCATTAAAGCATAGAGGTAGAGAATCAAACTTGATCACTTCATCATCTACTTTAGAATCTATGAATTCATTTGATACTTGATATTCAAAAGGATTCAAGGGTTAAACCCTTGGATCTAAATTTTTTTTTTTATCATCCCTGATTTCCTCATCTAATTGGTGGGAGAGTTCTCTTCTCCTGTAATTATGACCTAGAATGTGATCCAGATTCCCTTTCACAATCTGAAATGCATCAAAGCATAAGGGCAAAGAATCAATCTGGATCAATTCATCATCTGTTTCATATTCTATGATTTCAAGATGACTCAGGGAGAGAACTTCTGGATCTGAAAAAGGTTCAGGATCATCCCTCTTTTCCTCAACTGAATCATTAGAGAACTTATCATCCTTCATATTAACTGCTTTCTTATAATTCTCTCTTAAGAATGAGGAAAAAAATATAGGAACACATTCAAAACTTACTTGAAAACTTTTTGTATTTCCCTCTTTACAATCTTGCTCAATATGCAGAGTTTGATTGTCATCTTTGCGTTGTGATAGCTGAGTTTGTTCTTCCCAAGAAAATGGTATTGGTTGCTTCGGACAATCAGCCTCAACCTCAACCATATAATTTTCATCTTTATGATTAATTCTGAGAAGATTACTTCCATATGCAAGACCATCCAACATGCACATCATCTCGGGAAATTTCCCTGCCCCTCTCTGATTTTGAACTTCTTTTTTGGCCATGTTGTGAATTGAGTATATGAACAAGTCATATTCTGTTTTAGGGTGTCCAGGATGGGCTGCAAATTGCATGGGTACATTGATGTTTGTATTTTCTATAACTAATGGAACAGGAGGTATCTGAACATCAAGTTCCTCTTTCTTGCTAATCATCTGCATCCTTTGATTGACTGTGTTTGTCAACATATATAGCTTTATCTCTGAAGATATCAATGAATCTCCTTCTGTTTTATCCTTATCCACAACCTTTAACTTTGCCTCTCTATTTAGCAGGTTCGCTTCTGAATCAAAAACCATATTTTTCATTTCTTCAAGGGTTGCAGGTTCCATTTCTCTTAACTGGAATGCCATCTCTGGGTAAAATGCATCTGGGTAGTGCCAGAGAGCTAATCTTAGGGGTGGCCTTATTTTAGCAGGCATAAAATAGTATACCGTATTTAACTTGGCTGAAAAATGTTGTACTGTCTCCCCATGTTGTCTTTTTAAATGTTTATACTCTTTTATGATGAGAAAAAAATTTCCCACAACCACCCATCTATCTAGGAAAACTTGAGTGAATTGATGAAAATTGATAATGCTTGCAGCTGGAAGATATTTAAACCAATTTCTAACTTTACCTTGCAACGATAGGGAAAACATCCTGATACACACATCATATTCTCCCACTTCAAACAGATCAAGGAAATCCTCAAGATTTTGAATGTGCTTTTTGGCAGTGATCTTTGCATTTTCTCCATCAAATCTGGGTAGATTATTGATAAAATTTGCAAGGAGGTCATGGAGGATAGGAGTCAAAACCGGAGGCTTGTATATGTCTGGGACTTTTACATGTATAGGCGGTAAAGCAAGAGGCTTATAACCATGTGGGAATTTAGCAGGACTAGGGGATAAAGCCTGAGGCTCATGTTTCACTGGGTTTTCCACAAGTGCATCCGGGATGTGCACATGTGTATAAGTATGTACATGGTCTACAATTTGGGGCTTAACTTCTTGAGGCTCATTAATTTTCCAATGATCAATGTAAACCTCAGCTACTCTTGATGAGGCTTAAAGTAGGATGGAACATAATTACAGATAAAAAAAACAATGTCTTGAATCTAATTTGGGCTTGAATACTTTCTCCTTCTAGGCTGACTAGTAATGTTTCAGGTCCTTCGTCCAGTGGAGTCTTTGAATGGAACTGGTTTGAATTGGAGTCACCAGGTGGATGATTTCAACTTTCGTGTGTCTAGCTTGATGTCCACCATCAACAACCAGATACCAATCTTGGAAAATACTCGAATCGTCTAATTTGGACTGGGGTTTCTAAGTTTTGAAGAAATAGTAAGATTTTTCAATAAGTGTTTCCCCATTATGGTTGCCATTATGTTATCGCCCTTTAATTTGTACGATTGGAAAGAAATGATAGAGGAAAACATCAAAAAACTTTGGAGTGCAAGACCTAGCCTTCCTATACTTAGAGAGGATCTCTCTATTTTATGATTTAACTTGATAATTATAAGTGATGATATTAGGCTAGTTATAGAAATTATATGGGTTGTTTGTTTTGATTGATTAGGTGATTGGACAGACGGAGATGTGAAACTCAATCCATTTGGCTATGGATTCATAAAAGCCTGAATTGTGCATCAATTTTTTAAGGGAATTCACAGGGAAAGCTAACTATGTAGATTGGATCTTACTGGCAGTGTGAATATGAGATGAAAGAAAGTAGTGAGTTTAGTAACAGGTAAAGAGCAGTTAAGAATTATTTAATTATACTTTAGAAGAAAACATTAAGATAAAAAACACAGACAAAATTAAGGTGCTCTCTCAACAAATCTTAATCTAAATTTTATGTTTTTCAATCAGAGAAATTGATGCACAACATGAAAAGATAGAGGAAAGAACATCACCATTAACATAGCTCAAGAATCCTGTGAACGATCTCTTATTATTGATGCCTAGCTAAAAAACGTTATAGTGCTCCAATACAATGATATTTTACGACATAGAATCTAAAAAGGTCCAACCTTCCAACCCCTAATACTGCTAATGCATGCAATATTTATGTAAAACTTAAGTTGGTTCATCTGTCTACTACAATGATTACATTTAAGCAGAAACTAGACAAGTGGAAACTTGCAGACGGTGATAAGATGGGCCTAGCCCCAAAAATGGTTTGTTATTGATCAGAGAGGAAGAATTTGCCTCTTAAGCTCCCGAAGAGGCTATGATGGAGTAACACTTTGACGAGTGGAACCACACAGGCAGTGACATGATACTTCAAACCAAAAAGGTGGAGGCAGCAGTCTGTTATGATCATAATCCAGCTTTGTCTGATGCCGAAGAGGAAAGCAAGGCTCTGACACCTTGGCTCTTCCTCTTTGGAAAACCGTTGTAGAATTATTGAATTGATAAGGTGCTGGTGTTTTCGTGGATCAGTGGTCGTGCTGCTTCCTCTTTGTTTTCTTCTTTTATATCACCAATGCCCTTTTTTCCCAACTTGACCCCCTGGCACGTTCGCAATAGTGCCACCATACCTTCTCTGTCTCGATTCTGCCTCTTCTACCCATGTTAGCTCTTTATTTACAAAACAACGTACAAACCTAATGCACCCGGACTTTGAAATCTTTAGGCCTTTGCTCTGAAATACTTCACATTCGCGCCAACATTGCACTTCACATTTCATTGTTTTAAACTTTTCTTTAGCACTTATCTTCTAAGACTTGGGATGTGCGCTACGTGATCATTCCATCGCATTTCACATCGCACTTCAGTGATTATAACACTTACCCTTTGCAATTAAATTTTAAAACTTGTGATGTGTAGTATGTAGGCCAGGGCCACGTCATCTGTCTTGTCACCTTGCCACATCATCATAAATCAACTGCGATCTGTGGGTTCAGGGCCATGTCATCTGCCATGGAAGCTTGCCATGTCACCTTGCCATGTCCCTAACATGTCACTTCCACATCATCTTGCCACATCACCTTGCCACACAATCGCATATCACACTTCGACAAATTTAACATTTACCTCCACACTTATTCTTTAAAACTTGCGATTTGCGATTTGTGATTAGGCCCACCGCATCGCATATCGCACTTTGAAGATTTTAACATTTACCTCTTGTGCCTATCCTTTAAATTTTGTGATTTGCAATTGCAATCGGGTCTCACCTAGCATTGCACATCACACTTTGGCGATTTTAACACTTACCTCCTATGCCTATCTTTTAAATTTTCCAATTTGCGATTGTGATTGGTCCCACCGTCGTCACATATTACACTTCGAGGATTATATCACGAACCTCTGCACTTATATTTTGAAACTTGCAGCATGCGATGAGAGGTAAAGGTTTTAAGGGGGATAATGGTTCGCTGTGACAGTCTATCATGTAAAACCCAAAGTCATTTTTTGGAGGGGTTATAAGCTGGTAGGCGGTATTGTGAAAGGGGGGCGTGAAACATCTATGATTTGATGCTTGGGAGTAGGGCCCGGGCTTGAAAACGCCCATTTTAGACCCCCCTTCATGGTTAAAGTTTGAAGGCTAAGGGGGGGGGGTGCGAAATGCGTTCGAAGAAAATCGAATGTGGAGGTGGGGAACATAGATGGTTAGCACAGATGGGTTAGGGCAGGTGATGTGAGGTGGAGTCGGGATATGAGAGTTGAGGTGGTAAAATGAAACTTAGGATAAGAGAAATAACAAAGGGGCGGGGTAAAAGGATATGAAACCTGGTCGAGGAATTATGATAAAAAACATACCATAAGGTCCAAACTTGACAAAAATCATCCCTTTTCAGACCTTTAGAGAAAAATTTGATCTTTTCAGTTTTATTATAGGAAAATAATCAAGTAGTTTTTTGGGTTGCTTACCTATAGTATGAACTTTTCATTTTTCCTTTTTAAATACCCCCTTTTCTTCTTCTTTTGTTTCTCTTCATCTTTCTTTGTAAAAGACTTTGAATATTGACATCTATGTACAATATGAAAAATTTGCAAAGAGAAAGTACACAGTAACCTTATGATATTGTAAATTACAAGAATTTAACATGACTATCTATTTGCGGATGAAATGATGTACTCTTCTTCAACCTTGTGTCCATCATGTCCCATAATTTTAACCAAAATTTACTGGCAAATCAAGAATCTCGATCACTTACAATAGAAGTAGGAAGACCAAAATGGACCCAAACATTTTGAAAGAAAAGATTAGCGGTTTGTTTATATGTAATGGATTTCTTACATGGGATCAAAATACACATTTTTCTGAACCTATCTACCACAAAATACAAATAATCATGACCTTTCCTTAACATAGGAAGACCACCTACAAAATCCATTGAGATACTCTCCCAAGGATGTGAAGGAACCAGAAGTGGAGTGTACAATCAAAGCTTCCTATTGATAGGCTTACTTGTTGCACATAAATAACATACTCTAATAAAACGAGATGCACTATCAATCATGCATGGCAAATAAAAATACATTTGGAGATTTGCTACTATCTTGCCTACACCTAAATGTCCTACAATCAATGATGTGTGCGCCTCCCTGATGATACTGTTTCTTTCTCCCTGTGGAATACATAACTTGCCCAAGTGATACAAAAAAATATTATGCACATGATAATCTAACTCTTCATTTTGGTTCCCTTGACTCAAACTCTCATACACATCTTGAAAATCACTATCATTTGCATATTGTTCAATGTAACTTTCATGCATAATGTACTCGTGTTTGAGTATAATAACTGAATTTAAAATAGACCTAGAGAGCATATTAGCTACCTTATTGTAGATTCCCTTTTGTACCTAATAACCAAATGAAATTGTTTTAGAAAACCCATCCATCTAAAATGTCTTGATTGTTGCAACTTCTGCTGTGATTGTAAGTACTGCAATGGCTGATGGTCGGTATGGATAATGGTATCTTTCCCCATCAAGTAACGCTTCCATTTATTTACACTTTGTACCAATGCATATAGCTCTTTATCATAGGTGGGATATTTAGTCACAGCTCCATTAAAAATTTCAGAATGAAATGAGATAGGCTTACCATGCTGCATGATAACTGCTCCCATAACATAATCACTTGCATCTGTTTGGATCTCAAATGGTTGTCTAAGATCTGGAAGCACTAAAACTGGTGTTGAACTTATCTTTTTCTTCAAAGCATCAAATGATTTCTGTTGTGCATCTCCCCAATGGAAGACTTTCTTCACACTTGTCAATGCATGTAATGAAGCTGCAATGGAAGAAAAATTAGCAATAAATTTCCTCCAATACTCTACTGCCCCTAGGAAGCTTCTTACCTCTGTAACTATATTGGGCTTGGGCCAATTTAGAATGACCTCAACCTTGGAAGGATTGATATTCAAATCACCTCATCCAATAATGTGTCCCAAATACACCAATGAAGTCTTACCAAACCCGCACTTTGACATCTTTAAAAATAATTTCTCTTTCTTCAAGACATCAAGTACCTTGTTCACATGCATGACATGTTATTCTCTTGACTTGATGAATATGAGTATGTCATCTATAAATGGTCTAATTACATCATTCATGACTCTCATGAAAGTAGCTGGTGCATTTGTTAAGCCAAATGGCATAACTAACCACTCATACAATCCTTGTCTAGTTTTGAAAGCAATTTTCCAACTGTCCTCTTCAACTATTATAACTTGATGATAACCACTTCGTAAGTCTAACTTAGTGAAATACTTTGCATTCTTTAAATAATCAAGAAAATCATTAATACGTGGGAGTGGGTAGCGATTATTTACTGTGATTTTATTTAGTGTGCGAAAATCGTTACACATGCACCGAGTCCTGTCCTTCTTTGGAACCAAAACTATTGGAGAACCACATGGAGAAGTATATGGGCGTATGATACCTTTGTTCAGAAATTCTTGGATTTTATTCTTGATTTCCAAACTCTCCATAATTGAAATGCAATACATACTAATGTTTGGAAGTGGAACATCCTGTTGCAACTGAATCTCATGCTGAATTCCGCTCTTCGGTGGTAACCCCTTTGGTTCTTGAAACATCTTGCCATGCTGAATTACCACATCAAACAAATCAGATTTCAATTTTTCATCACAAATATTCATAGTCAACATCATCCTTTTTCTTGATCATGACAAGCATGAAATTTTTAATTGCATTTACTAACCTCTTCATTTTCCCTGCATTAACTAAAGAAATGTTCAGTTTCTTGCGATAAGCTCTCACAATATACTCCACCCCATCCTTGATCAAATGATATTTTTTCTCATTGTGATAAAACACCGCTTTCCTGTCATACAAATATGGACTTCCCAAGATAATCCCGGAAATGTCAAGTGGAACCACATCTAACTTGACTTCATCAACAAAGTTTGCAGTAATAACAAATCTAAATATGCATTTCCTTGTAACTTGTAAATTGGCATTCTTAATTATCCATCCAAAAGGGTATGGTTTATGATGTGGTACAGTTTCAAGGTTAATATTTTTGACTAAGTCTTCTGAAATCAAGTTTGCTTGTGACCCCGTATCAAATAATGTATCAATATTTGTATGATTAGAAATCACTCTAAAATGGAACAATTCTATCCTTGTGTCTTCATTTGGAGTGTTTTTGTGACTGTTTAAGGAACTAGAAATTGCTATGGCTTCCTTTCCTTTGTTAACCATGGCAACTATCTTGGTTTCATCTCTTGAATCAGATCCAAGATCTTGTTGTGTAGTGGCAGTCGTCTTTTGTTTCCCTTTGTTATTTTGTTTCTTTGGTATTAATTCAGGATGTAGTTTCCAACAATGGGCTTCATCATGCCCCTCTTTGGAACATTGTTTGCATGTAATTTTCTCCCCTTATTTATTGATACTTGCATTCTTCTTTCCCTTCCATTTTCCTCCCTTCTCTTTTCCCTTACCCTTGAATGGATTCTTCTTACTACCCTCTTCAGAAATGTTTCTGCCCCTTGCTTCAGGAATTGTGGCTTGCACACATACTTCATCTAAGTTGTTTGGGTTAAACATAAGGATAGTATGTTTCAAGTATGAATGTAAACCTCCTATATATTTCAAGAGTGTATCTTGTGAATTCAAGTTTACTCCTAGCAACAAAGCCCTCTTTCTAAACTCCTGTGTACTCTTGAAAATTTTGGCCTTTGAGCTGCCTAAAGTTTTGCCAACTCATAATTGCTTTTTTCATATAGGCTAATGGATAAAACTATCTTTTAATGGAAGAAATGAATTCAACCCAAGAAATGGAAATCTTACCATGGATTCACATTTCCTCTTGTGTCTTTGCCTCCCACCAAACTAGTGCTACTCCTTCTAGCCTTAATGAAGCCAATTGGATCTTAATATCGTCCACTTGTAGGTTTTGAATTCTACATTATACTTCCAATTAATGAATCCAATTGTCTAGATTTTCAACATTAACTTCTCCATTGTATGTGGGAATTTCAAACTTGATGTCCAACTTGAGTAATGGAGTCTTTCCTTTTGGGATCTTGGAATGAGTGTGGGTATGAGTTTTTGTGGTGGATGTGGAATATGAAGATGCTGATGAGAATGAGGAAGGTGAGGATGGTGGATATCGAGGTGGCTTTCCTCCACTACCTTTTGAGATCTTCTCTTCATCCTTCTTACTATTTGAAGATCCTTCTCCATGTGGAGGATTTAAACCTTCTCCAGTTTTTTCTACAATGAATGCTTCATACATGAATTTAACCATTATTTTCATTTCTTTGAAGTCTCTCTTAACATCCTCTTCTTCAGAATGTTCATGAGTCTCTTCATAACCTGGCATTTTGGCTTTGGATTCAAGCTCAATCTCTGCAGCTTGTACCCCTTCAATCACTTTAGCCTCTTGTGCAATTTGGACCTCTTCGATCTCAACTAATGGAGATGGAATTTGAGGTGCTTTAGGTGTTTCTTTGAGTGGTCCTTTGGGTGAGGATGATGCCTTCTCAGCTTTCTTACTTCTTTTCCTAATATCAGGACTATCTACTGATAGCTTCCCTTATGCTCTCTACAATCTCAACCTTGTAAGCATCACAAAAATTTCAACTATTAAAACCCTTTAAGAAAAAAATAGAAAGAAACCTTGTGCTATGATACCAACTTGATCTAAAATGATTTTTATTTTTGTTGTGCTAATATTAATTTCAGATTTAAATAAAATTTTCTTTGGTTTTCTTATCCATTGAGGGTTTATTCATGAGCATGTGAATTGTTCAACCATTAAACTTGGAGAAATTTAGTGTTTTTAATGAAGTCAAGAGCATGAAAACTAATAGATGAACAATAGAAAATAAGTACACAATAAGAAAAAATAACAGAGCTCAATACACAAATTTTTTATGGAGTTAACCCCTCCTGGGCTACATCTCCTTGGTCTAGCTTCATAGTGTGGGCCTTTGTATTAGATTCAAATGTGAAAAATGTGTGTTTACAGTTTCTTGTTTCCTCTGAAACCTACTCCAATGGATTCAAAACATCAAAATCTACTAGAAATGACTCTTACTAAGCTCATTTTGGTCGAATATTGCATGAGTTATGACATAAAAAAAATTTCCTAGCTTTTCTCCTCCAAAACTGGAGCTTCGCCAGTTAAAAATCTAAATTTGAAAACTTCCGCCGAATTTGGCTCCTCTACTAAACCTGCCGCCAAACTAAACAGTCATTAATTAAGGGGATAAGTGCTGTTAACTTAAGATAAGTGCTGGTTTAATGCCATAAGCACATTTTAGTGCTAATTTCGTTTAAACGTGGATTAACCACGATAATCCCGCGATTTAATCCTTAATACATATGGATTAGCGCTAATATAGAGTTTTAAATTCTCGACGATTTTTTTTTGTCAGAGCGCTTGGTTTCTTTCCATCGGTCTCATGGGAGTTGGTGGCCCCCTCCGAACCCCCATATGCTGGCGCGTAAGTATTTATCATAAGGTGAAGAATATAGTGGTTAAGAACCACGAGTTAGGTGAGATGGTAGGGTGGTGTATTGGTGCGGTTGAGGTCATGGGTTCAACCCCGACCCACCCCAATATCTTTTGTCTGGACTTATAGTGGTTCCACCAAACGCCAAAAATCCTCCAACCTTAGTTACCTCCACCAATAGTTAGGAGCTCCTCCATATTTAGTTAATCTCACCAGTCGAATAGTTTAAAAACTATAGGTTTAATATATATATATATATATATGTGACATATATAAATATAATATGTCATATGGTCCATAACCTATAGTTTCAACCTTGTATAAAACTTGATATGCCAACTTGATAATTCGACCTACCAAGCCATGTGGGGGGGGGGGGGGGGGTATTTCAACTTCCATGGAAAACCTTGGAAAATTTGAGGATGAAACTTGTCACAATTTCACTGGCTGAAACTAGAGAAAACCTTGTGAAGTTGGCTGGACTTGCCACATCATCCCTGTACTTGTCCTGCTCATTTTTTGCCTATTTGGGAAAACGAACAACAGACCATAACTCCTTGATATGAACTCATAATTTGATGAAACGAGTTGTGTTGGAATCCTAGAGACAAGCTTTATCCAGAAATTCAGGTTTGAAGCATTTCTGAGCACTTTCAATTTTGAGATAAAAACGAAGCCTTAGATCAGGTCCTTAACACAACTCCACCCACCAATTTTTAAAAACGACACGGATATGAATATGGCAGAAGTTTGAGTCGGGGATGCATGGTGCAAACCCCACCCACCTATTATTATATTACATCAAATCAATACAACTAAAACGGGAGGGGTAGGATTTGATCCCTCGACCTCTCCTCAACTAATGATGGAGTTAGCCATTGCGCCAACGGAGGTGTTTTGAAAACTCCGCCCATAAAATTATAAAATCCCTCATTTCTACAGTGCGCCAAGGCAGAGCAATGGAGTAGGAGTGGAACCATGAGCAGGCCAAAGGGGCGGAACCATGCCAAGGGAATATTGAGGGGCATCAAAAAGATTCACTGGGGTGCAGAATTTGCCAGTGTCAATTTGGGACAAATTTTATGTTGATTTTACACCTCTCGGTGAAGGGAACTAAACGATGATGTTTGTTTATGCATCAGATCTCTCCATTTTTTTGGCCACTTTCCAGATTGGAGGTATAAGGGTTCTTTATGTAATTTTACTTGTACTTCTTCTTCTTTTTGCAACTTAATGAATGAAGGCCTAACCACTATTGAGCAGGCCCGAAGATGTAGTCCAAATTGGAGGAACTCTGTAATCAAATTTTGGTGTCAATCTCATGCATCTTATGTTCTCCTTTCTCTTCATTTTATGTGCTTAAGTTTTCATGATTTTTAAGTGCTCTGTTACATGTAATTATTTATGCATCGATAAGCAAAAGATCTTGGATCACCATGCAGGTGGGCTATCTCCCACTTGCAAAACCCCCAACAGGGGGGGCTAAACCCCCCCTGTGACCCCCCTATTATGCCTGGCACAATGAACAGGGGGAGATTATGCCCCCTTGTGACCCCCCCCCCCCCCGTGCGTGCGACCAGTCATGGAAAGAATATAACACACACCCAAAATTATCCCACTTGTTGTTTTATTTTCCACAAAAGGGGCCACAGGAGAGCTCAATAATTATTCCAGCCCTGGAATTCCCATTGTTTCTCTACCCTCTTAGAGATCACATACTTTTTCAATGCATCTGCAACATTCTTCAAAGTGTCCACCTTTAACAGCAACACCTTTTTCTCCTCAACCATATCCCTCACAAAGTGATACTGAATATCAATATGATTTGTCTTTGAATAATAAGAAGGGTTATTTGTGTTGAAGAAATGATGCAATTATATTAGGGTTTGATTCTTCGATCTTGATAATTATTTTTGAATGTGTTGGCTTCTTTTACTTATTTATTATATTACCTTTCATCAAGAAATTATAATATTATGTGTGTATGAAGATAAAAAACAAGAGACCCAAGATATCGGCACTATGCCAAGGAAAAATACCCCTTTAGGGGAAAAATCAGTCAAGATAATTCTTCCTTTCAATAGTATTCTTTGAGACTCTTCACCCTAGACATGAGCCAAACTTTCCCTCCACAGCAAGTCAACCTTCCAGATCTTTGACCCAACAACATCAACAACTTTTCCTCCAACAACTTCGACTAGGCAGCAAATTCAACAACAACAACAACATCAAACACTAAAATACTTTGATATCCCAAGAGAGGGCATGAAATTTAGAGATTCATTCACTAAAATTTTGATTTTCTCCTCCTCTTGATTCTAGACCCAACTCACTCTCTTTTCTTCCTTTGCCTTTTGCTTCACACTTTTTCCTTTGATGCAGCAGCTATCGAACTTGCTTGAGAAGTGATGCTCCAAATGAATTCAATATCCTTTCATTTATAAGCTTCAGGTGAGTTTGAATTTGTCTTTTTGATGCTGACTTGATCTCCTTAAGGCCGACTTGACGTGGAGCGCTTATAAACCATATTTGAATAAAAAATAAACCTAATTACATGATTCAGAAGGATCAATATAAATCTGTAATGACTAACCTATTAGTCCACAATGGGGACCTTATACTAAATATGACCCAAGTATGAAACCCATGCTTTAATAATCAATTTAATAATAAAATAAATGTCAAATGATAATATAAATTTTTTTTCTTTAATTATTTTGATAAGTACAATAAATATAAATTATGAAGACCGAACCTAGTTAAAATCTTCAACACTCCCTCTTAACTAGGGATGTATTCATAATATACAACAAGAATATCTCAAACTCTGTGAAACTATGAAGAAATTTAGGCACCACAATGTCATGGACTAGATTCATGATCAGGGAAATCTATTTGGTCACTCAATAGTTTAAACACCACAATGCCATGGAATAGATTCCTAACCAAGGAAATCTATCTAATTGGAATAATGTGGACTAAAGATTTCAGCCTCTATAGGTACCATTAGGATTACTTACTAACCACCAACCCAGGGAACTATGTGCACATCCACTGGATGCCACCCTTCCTACCAGACATCAACATAAAGTGTCGACCTAATGTATTTCCAGTCAATGTTTCACTCGAAAATCCTTAACATATCTCTTCCAAAATATTATCATCAATTAAATTAGCAATATTTATAAGATTAATCTTGTCTCTTAAATATTAAAAAATATTGTTAGGAAGAGCCTTCGTCAGTATGTGTGCTACCTACTCATCTATTGGGACATACTCCAAATTTATGACCCCATCATGTACCAAGATCCTTATGAAGTGGAACTTATTGTTGATGTGATTTGTCCTAGAATGAAACATGGGATCTCCAAAAAAATTGATGCATCTTTGATTATCATAGTCGATCATAGTAGGACATAGATAACTCTCGAAAAAATATCTAAGAATCTCCCTTAATCATGCAACCTCCTTTCCTACTTCACATGTAGCTACATATTCAACTTCAGTACTACTTATGGTAGCGAGACCATGCTTTCTATTCATCGGTGATACCATAGCAAACCCCAGGCTGAAGCATCCACCAGTATTACTTCTTCTATCGGACTCACTGCCACTCCAGTTAGAATATGAGAACCCAATTAGATTAACTTCCTTACTCTTTTGTTTTAGGCAATGGTGTATAATACCACGAAGATATCTTAATATGTGTTTGGCGGCTATCTAGTGTTCATGATGAGGTTCTAATTGAAACTGAACAAGGATGTTCACTGCATAGCATATATTTGGACTAGTGTTTACTAGATACATTAGGGAGCCCACTAACTGTCGATAGGAGGTAGGATCCACGAGACTTGAGTCAGAACCTTGTAACTTCTTGAGATTGGTGATCATAGGGGTAGTCATGGGCTTGGAGTCCCTCATTCCAAATTTCTGCAACATATTGATGATATCATTTCTTTGCCCCAAGTATATCTCCCCAGGTTTCTGCCATACTTCGAGACCCATGTAATAATGCATGAGTCCTAGATCCTTCATCTCAAATTCGAATGCCAACATATTCTTACATTCTTCAATTATTTGCTCCACACCAGTGATGAATATATCATCCACATATAATAGAATAATGATGGTCTCATTATTCATGACCTTCATGTAGAGATTTGGATCAACAATACCCTTCACAAACCCATTTCTTAGGATATATGCATCCATTCTTGCGTACCATTCCCTAGGAGCTTGCTTCAAGCCATATAACGATTTATCGAGTTTAAAGATGTGAGAGTCCCTGCTATTTACTTCAAAACCTTTGGGTTGTTTGATGTATAATTTCTCATCAATGGTACGATTTAGAAATGCAGTCTTCACATCCATTTTATGGATATTCCAACCCATTGTAGCAAGCAATGTAACGAAAGATATAATGGTAGTATACCTTGTTGTAGGTGAAAAGGTTTATTCATAATTTATTCCTTCCTTTGGAGAGAAGCCCCTTGCAATGAACATTGCCTTGTACTTGTATATGCTTCCATCAACAATATGCTTTATTTCATAGATCCATTTAGATGTGACAAAAGATTTTTCACTAGGTCTAGGAATGATTTCCCAAACATCATTATTCATAATGGATTGGTATTCTTCTTACATCTCCTTCTTCAAAACATCCTATTGAACAACCTATTTGAATGTAGATGGTTCAACTTGAATGCAATTTTTCATATATACAGCATAGGCAGAGTATCTCTTCGGTATTTTACTTTACTTGAAGGTTCCTATTGGAGCTTCATGTCCTTCGGCATCGTGTAGTGTAGATTTTAACCAATTTTTCCTTTTCCTTATGGTCAGGATGATCACAAGTTGAATTGGATCACTTGGTACTTATTCTTCTTCTTTATTTGTAGTATGATCTTCATGGTGTTGTTCTTATTCTTTGAATATAGGAGATTCTTCATCATCTGAATCTATGGGAATATCTTTGGAATTCTTGTAGGCTTGGCTCTCATCAAATATGACATCTCTGCTTACCTCGATTTGCCTTTTTTCTTTGATGTAGATTCTCTATGCCTTTGAGGAGAGAATATATCCAATGAATATTCCTTTGATGATTTTAGAATCCAGCTTCTTTCGCTTTTCCTTTGGAATGTGGATGTAGGCAGGGCTTCCAAATATTCAGAGTTGATCCACACTCAACTTCTATCCTGTAAATTATTCTTTGGGAATTATAGTCTTGAGACTCCTATGGGGACTTATATTTTGTATATACGTGGTTGTCATGGTTGCTTCTCCCCATAAGAATTTTAGTAGGTCTTGGTCAAGGAGAATTGTCTTAATTCCTTCTTCAATAGACCTATTATTTCTTTCTGCAGCTCCATTTTGTTCGAGATAGTAGGGAACAATGATCTCCCTCTTAATTTTTTATTCATTACAATATGAAATCAATTCCTTAGAAGAGTATTCCCCACATTTTGTCAATTTAATTGCCTTAAATTTATTACATAAATTATGGACTAGAATTGGTAAACTTGTGAAGTGCAAGTGCAAAACATATGCTAGAAGCTCTTTTTATTAAGATAAATATTTAATGTGTATGATTGAGTTACCAAGAATTATTTCTAAATATGTTATACACTCCTATATTACTTTTTAAAGAAGATGAAATTAAGTTTTAAATGTGTTGGGGTTCCCATGTTTTGGCCAGGTTGACAAAGACCAAAAGATGAGACAACATAGAACCACTTTCAGACCTTAAGATCTAGCCCTCCTAGGTCCAGAGAGGGATCTCTCTATGATTATCAAAGGATATATGTCTTTGAAGTTCTAAATTATGGTTTTAGGCTAGTTATAGGCTCAAGGTTACTTGTTTGATTGTTTGAGTTTGGTTGTTGAGAATCAGGAAGGAAGGTTTCATCACAAGACAAGGATGGGTGAAGAAGGAAGCTAGGAAAAGGTAGATAACTCAGGGAACATCAAGGCCATTGGGCAATGGAGTCAAGAAAGGATTTACTTATGTTCAAGGTGTAAGCTTCAATTGGGCTAGTCATCTAGAGCATTTGGATCTCAAAGACTGATTGGTGGGATGGAACACGAAGTGATGAGAATGAAAGATGGAAAACCATCTGATTCTATCTATAGATCAGGCCAGAGGTCATTTAACTCCAGACCTGCTTGGACAAAACCATAGGCAACACGAGGGATCCTGAAAAGGTTTATATGGAAGGGAAGGTCATGAAGAGGCAACGACAGGCTTTACACCTCCCAATGTTCCTAACCTCTTTCAATTAAATCTTAACAAAAACATCTGAATACCGATTTTACCAACTTGCACATCAGAGAGTAGGCAATAATCATCCACTACACTGGTTTAGTCAATTAAAAACAATATTCAGACACACATATGAGCATAAAACATTCAAGACTGAGAGAGCTGGGATATAAGGTACCTAACAAGGGTAAATCTTATATCATGCATTCAGATGTCAGTCAGAAGAACATGAAATGAAATGGAAATAAACACAGAGATAGGAAGAACATCACCAACTGCTGTAGATCAGGATCCAATGAAAACTGCTTATCATGTTAAACACTACACCAATCAGGTACATCATTGCCCAAAGCTTTTACATTCAGCCTGAATACATCATATTTCTCAGCCTATCATACAACTGTTACACAGGAAACTTGGCTCGGGACAGAATACTTGCAGTTCGCTGATAAAACTAACAACAACCAACCCCCTTACAATGTTTTTGCTGTGCTTTTATAACAAAGGATGATCCTAGGGTCGACTCAGGAGGTAGGTGCCCATTGAATGTTACATTTAAGCATGATAATGAATGCAGGGCCGAGGCCCATCCTGCTTGAGAATGTTGCATATTTATTCCGCTCTCCTTTTTGTAAGAGAACGATCTGCTTCAGATTTGATTTCGACATTTTGGGCTTGTTGTACTCCAGGTGATTTGAATTCGGGAAAAGATAAGCTATTAGGAGGGTCTGTCTCATAAATGCCTGAGTTGTCTTTGAGCTGTATTTAGATGGAAAGATCCTTCAAGGGCATTCTGCATAATAAAAACAGTATGGATGCCTTGTCCTGGACGAAAAACACTTTGCTGACGGAAAACCCTGATATTACCTTTGTCTGCGCTTGGGGTCTGTGATCCTCTGTTCTGCCTTGTTGAAATGAATAAACTGGATGGAGGTCAGCATGGCCCTCCATGCTTCTTTAATGCTGCCGGACTGTCTGAAATGAGCTTCAGTCAGTGAATTTAATTATCTCAGGGCTCGAGAAGGCATGAAGGCGTTGTAGGAAGGTGTACTTTCTGGAGTAAACGCGCCCTGCTTTTAGGTGGTGCAATCATGACTTTGCAGGTGCGTTCTTAATCTTTGAAGGGTGCTTGAATCCTTTGACTTGCGGGGTTGTCACTAATTAATCTTTCACTTACAGGCTCAAATCCTTTAAACCTGTCTCTGCTATCCCGTTTGGCCGCTGAATGGCCTCTCTGTGCTACCTGCATAGTGAAATAAACTCATCAAAGAGCCCGGGCAGTGGTGGAGAAATGCATTGGAGGTGGAGAGATGGTGGAGCGATGGCGGAACAGCGAAAAATGGCGGAGAAATGGTCGCACAGTGTAAAGCCCAAAGATTACCGTTTGGGCGAATTACACAGGAAAACACAAAAATAATGAACGGATATATGGAGTGGGACCCGGTGGAGGCGGAGGGTGATTTAAACCTGAACCGTCAGATCTTGGAGGAATGGACGACCACGATGCAATCGCACCATCGCGATCGGGGCGCACAGCACAAAAGTTCCGATTGCGATTGAACTTGGAGATGCGATTGAACCAGGACCGTTGATCTGCGAGACGATGGACGGCTGTGATTGAATCGGAGGGGAAACAAGAGGACTTGCGATCAACGATCGGAGCGCTGTTGCGATTGAGCGCAGACCGTAGATCTGGGCGGAAACGAACGGTGGAGATTTAATCGGAAGGGCAACGCGATCGGGAATGGGTTTGCGATTGGCGCTCCGCCGTCGGATCAAAACGACAGATCGACGGTGAATATCCTGCCGCGGGACTTAACGTTATAAATGGATCGCATCGGGGATTTTCAACGTTACAAAGGGATTTCTCACCCGCCCGACTTCGGTGCGATAGGCACACAGGACTTAGGCGCTTGGTCACGGCGGGGTCATGTGTGGGGAAGTGGTTAAGGGGCTTTGCGGAAAGGGGCTAGGCCTTATAATAAGGTCGGAACATGGGTTTGGCCCTTTTAAATGGATTTTAAAGAGGGTTTTAAAGGGGAACGATAGAGGAATAAAGGGGAGAAAGGGAAAACAAAGGGCGGGGAAGGAATTAGAAGGGATCTTGGGGGGATTTTGGCGGAATTCGAGGAGTAAATGGGGAAAAAGAAGGGGAGAAAAAAGGGGGGATAAGAAGAGGTTAAATGAGGGACAAATAAAGGGGGAAGGGGGGTCTTTGGGCATTTCTTCATCA
Source organism: Pinus albicaulis (assembly GCA_034641835.2). NCBI lineage: Eukaryota > Viridiplantae > Streptophyta > Pinopsida > Pinales > Pinaceae > Pinus > Pinus albicaulis. The sequence continues at coordinate 1,207,728,086 of CM076580.1, read as the reverse complement.
GCAGAGAGGCTTTAAAAGGGGAATCAGCAGAGGGGAAACCATCAAAGGATAAAGGGCACAAAGAGGCTTCAAGAAGACTATATTTTCAGGGGAAATGCATTCCTTGAAGACTCTACAACAATTCAGCCCCCTAATTGCTTGTCAAAAATTTCATAGGGGGGCTAACAGTGGCTCCACATGGGGATGGCTTCTTCTTGAAGGAGTCAAGAATTCAGGAATTGATCTCTTGGTGTAGGCCAGATGCCTGCTGCTATAGCCATCTTTCTTCTTTTTTAGACCATCTGCCACAGTATATTAGGTACACAAATCAGCAGAAGCACTTTCCCAACCAATCTACCTACCCAAACTAGAGTTCTAACAATCTTCCCATGGGTGCATTTGAATTAGCAGACCCTTTGCATTTATTTTGCAGAACAAAAACAAACCTATTCTAATTCTACCCTTATTGCTCCATGAGACCAGATTAGACTGTTGGCCTCATCTGCTTCTCTACCTACACTACTACCTGTTGAGATTAAACTGTTCAACAGGTTTCTTCACCTACATTCTAAAACAGGAAATTTAAACACAGCCAAGCCAGGATTAGGCAGTCTGACTTGCTGGGCAGAAATTTGAAGAAAACAAAATTGTGAAGGCATGGAATTCCGCAACTGTGAAACATCTTTCTTTCTTTCTTGTGACTCAGGTTTTGAGCATGTTTGAGTCACTTCTGTCCTTTGCTCCAGCTCTGATCTTAGAGCTGAATGTTCCTCTACTGCTGATCCATATTTTGAGCTTGTTAGGACCAGCTATTCTTGCTCCCCTTTGGCTCAGATTTTGAGTTTACTAGAGCCAATCCTTTTGCCTCAGAGGTTCATGTTTTAAGCATGTCTGAACCTCCCTTTTCATCCTGTTTTTTTTTTTTTTTTTTTTTTGGAACATTTTCTTCACTTTTGCTGAAAATGAAAATCTGCAACGGTATATACAATGGAAATGAAACATGAAAATGGAGACTTAGCAGAAATAGTGTTTGAGCATCCTGCCATTGACAGGACCCCCAAATAGCTCTGTACCATCGAGTTCTTGCAAGAAAAACGCATTAGGACCCACAGTGGCTTGAATGATGAATGGACCTTGCCACAAGCTGTCGAATTTGCCATGTTTGCCTTTATCCTCTCTTCTTGACTCCCACTTCAGGACCTTGTCCCCAACTTTGAAATTTGTTGCCTTGGTTCTTTTGTCAAACTGTCTCTTCATGTTTTCCTGCACTCTGATAGCTCTGTCATAAACTTGCTCCCTTGTTTGCTGGAGATGGACTATTTCATGAATTCTCCTTATCATGCTGTCTTCTTCTGATTGGACCTCTTGAATGAGCTTTACTACTGGTATCCCGAGGCTAGTAGGGAAAATTGCTTCTGTCCCATAAACCAGCTGGAAGGGTGATGTGCCAATAGACTTCTTTGTGGTGAGCCTGTCTGCCCACAGGGCATGTATCAACTTTTTATGCCAAGACCTTTTGTTTTCTTCCAGCAGCTTCTTAATGATTGTAACCAGGCTTTTATTTGATGATTCGGCTAGGCCATTACCCTGGGGGTAATAGGCAGTTGAATGTCCAAGCGCAATTCCGTACCTGTGACAGAAATCAATCATTCTTTTGGATCCGAAAGCAGCAGCATTGTCGGTGATTATTTTCCTTGAGCAGCCAAACCGAGACAGGATAAAGTCTTCTAGGAACCTAATGATGACAGAATCAGTGGCATTCCTAGTGGGTATGGCTTCAATCCACTTAGTGAAGTAATCAGTAGCAGTCAAGATCCATTTATGTTGCCCAGAGGAAGAGGGGTGAATTTCTCCAATGAAGTCTAAGCCCCATTGCATGAAAGGACCTTCTATGGTGATAGGTTGCAGAGGGAGGGGGAGGAGCTTTCTTTTGCCCTCAAAAATTTGGCATTTGTGGCAGGTGAGGATCATTTTATGGACATCACTGAAAAGTGTAGGCCAATAGTAACCGGCCCTGAGTATCTTATTTGCAGTGGTCTTCCAACTTAGGTGGCCTCCACACTCCCCAGCATGGAATTCTTGTTTGATATTTTCGGCTTCAGTTTCAGACAAACATTTCAGTAAAAGGCCGTTTGGATTTTTCCAATATAGACTCTCATTCAAAATGCAGTAATTTCTAGCTTTGAGTTTTATGAATTTGGCCTTTGTTTTGGACAGTTCCGGAGGGGCATTCAGGTGTGTGAGCACGTACAGGATATCAGTGTACCAAGGAGAGTTCTGAAACTGCTCCTCAACAGCTAGATGGGGCAATCCTTCCTGCTCATCCAGGGCGTTCATCATGTTGATATCAAGGGCCTGTAGATTAGTTTCAGCCATCAATTGGGCCAGGCCTTGACCTTTGATCAGCTTAGTGGGTTTGATTTCAATGTCATATTCTAAAATCGTGGCAATCCATTTGTCCCTTTTCCCATCTGGGTCTTGGGACAAGATATCTTTGACCACTGTATTTGGCACATAGGCAATGGTGTGAGAATGCAGAATGTACACTCTAAAGTCCTTTAAGGCCTTAATCAGGGCATAGGCCTGCTTTTCCATAATGTTGTAATTTAAGGGTGCATCTCTTAAGGCTTTACTGAAGAAGGCTATAGGCTGTTCCTTATCTTCCGAATTTTTCTGCAGCAAGACCGCAGCTATTGTGTGTGGGGAAGCAAATGAAAAGATCAGAAAATCTTTTGAGAAGTCAGGGCTGATAAGTACAGGGGCTTGGGTGAGTGCAAGTTTCACTGACTCAAAAGATTTTTTGGCTTCAACAATCCACTTGACTCCTGCGTCCTTCTTTAGCATTTCAGTCATTTTCCTAAGATGTTCAGCAAGATTGGGGATAAATCTTCTGAGGAAATTGATCTTCCCTATGAAGGACTGTAGCTCCTTGATGTTTCTTGGATGTGTAATTTGAAGTATTCCCTCAACTCTCTGGGGGTCTATCCTAATCCCTTTCTCGGATATGATGTGGCCCAAAAGCTTACCTTCTTGCAGCCCAAAAACAGTCTTCTTAGGATTTAGGGACAGACCGTACCTTCTACATTTTTCAAAAACTTTCCTCAGATGTTTTAAGTGTTCTTCTTCTGTTTTAGAAAAGACAGTTAAGTCATCCAAGTAGATAAATATAAAGTGTCCAATCTCATCTGAGAAAGCAATATCCATTGCTCTCTGGAAGGTAGCTCCAGCATTCATCAATCCAAAAGGCATTTTCACATACATGAAGGTGCCCCATGGAGTGGTGAAGGTTGTTTTGAGTTGATCTTCTGGGAGTACCAGAACCTGGTTGTATCCTGAAAAACCATCAAGCAGGGAGATTCTTTTAGAACCCACTACCTTCTGTAGGATATGTTCCATTCTCGGCAAAGGGTAGTTATCTTTCAGGGAGGCTCTATTGAGGTTTCTGAAATCTATACATAGTCTAATCTCCCCCGTTTTCTTTCTTACAGCTACTAAGTTTGACACCCAATCAGAAAACCTCACAGGGACTATAATGCCTGCATCATACATCTTTTTAATTTCCTTTTCCACCGCAGGCAATTGTTTTGGATTAATTCTACGGAGTTTTTGTCTGAAAGGTTTCTGATTTTCCTTCAGTGGTATCTTATGTTGTATAATGTTGGTGTCATAGGCCTTTAAGTCTTCATAGCTCCATGCAAACACATCAATGAATTCCTTAAACAGGTCAATGTATCTTTTCTTCATGTCTGCAGGTATAGACCTAGCCATTTTTATCATTTTGGGTTTGTCTTTAGTGCCTATGTTACATTCTTCTATATCTGATTCTGCATGCTCTATTGTGGGCTTCTTTGCAACATCATCGAAATCGAAGAGGTCCTCTAAGGGTGCTAAGCCTCTTGGTATGTTCTTGTCTTTGGCTTGCAGCACCTCCATTTCCTCTCTATCTGCGTTCTCACGTTTTATGGTTGAATCCCCAGTTTCTTCAGAAAAGGAGTTTATTTCTATACTACAAGGTGTTTCTAGTTCATCCGGGGAATCCTTACTTGAGCAACTGTCATCGGATTTTGAGTCTGAATCAGAAAATTCAAACTCATTTCTGCCCGTCAGGAAATCTTCAACCTGTTTGTCTCCTTCAAAAACCTGCCAGTATTTTTCATTGTCCGGCACTGCAGGTCTGAATTTAGTCTGTATGATGATCTGTTGGTCAACTGGGGCCTTAGGATAGGAACTAGCTAGGCAGGCTAGTCCGTTTGAAATAGCGTTTTGACCCCTAGGAATGAACACTAATTCATAATCAACAAATGTTTGTAGCAAGTCTAAAGTGTCATTCCTGTATGCTCTTAGTCTAGGATGTTTTGCTGAATACTCACCATTCACCTGTTTGATTACTAACTCTGAATCCCCTCTCACGGCTATCTTTCGGGCTCCTAACTTTTTCAGCAGATTTAAGCCCAAGATTAGAGCCTCATATTCTGCGATGTTATTCGTGCATTTGAAATGAAGATTGACGGCGTGGCTCTCCGCGTGGTCATTTTCGGTGTTACGTAACCACACTCCTGCTCCGGCGTTTTGTCTAGTGCAGGATCCGTCAAAGTTCATTTCCCACAAGGGTTCTTTGTTTACTTCCACTTCACTTCCTCCCTCATAGCTGGATTCGCTATTAGGTTGAGTTGGGAGGTCTGTGGGCTCGGTGTTCTCGTTTGAATGCCTATTTTGGGACGTTGGCTCTTCCAAGGATTCATCATTACAAAGAATAAAGGAGTCAAGATCGGTATGCACAGAGTATAATGGTGAATTTTTAGGTTTCTCGGGGCTGCTGACCAGGAATTTCATTTGGGATTCTCTATACAGTCTTCTTGATTGGCCAAATATAGGGATAGTGGCATATGAGCCATCCATCTGCATGGTGCCTTGCAGCTTGGCTCCCCATGATCTAGATAGTAACATGCCATATTTGGGTGGCACGTCTGCCACCACTACATCCATGACCATACATTTCGCAGGAATCTGAGTTAGGCTCACACATAAGTCTTTGATGAGGCCTAGGCATTTTACTCTCCTCGAGTCAAAAGAATATAAGTCTTTGTAGGGTCTGGTGATTTCTAGGCCTAACCTTTCCATTACTACCTTAGGCATCAGGTTGTGTGAGGCTCCAGAATCATGCATTGCGTTGTGGAGAATCTTGTCATGGATGTTAAGACTGATATAAAAAGGTGGGACTACCCCCTCCTGAAACTTCCCCTCGATTTTTGGACCAAATAGAAGGGCGGGTTGATCATCATTCAAATTTACAGAGTCATTTATTTCCCCCAGATTTAAGGCTTTCAAAATTTGGCCTTTGTATACATCCTGAGTGGCCAGCTCAGATAATGGTACAGAGATTTTGATCTTTGCGATCTCACTTTCTAAACTGAAAGTGGATTGACTTTTGGGGATGTTCAAATCTGTTTTATTTGCAACTACCTTAGTAGCTGAATCAGTGTGTGTTTTATCATTATGTACATGTGTGGAAACATTTTTATCAGGAGCGCTAACTGAAGTGCTAGTGCTACTAGTTAGTTGACTTTGTTTTTCATTGTTTTGGTTGTCTTTCTGTTGGTTTTCCTCAGAACTCTCCGTTGTTGATTTATTGTTTACAGCAGTGACTTTAGAAGATTTCTCAAGCCTCTTTTTGATAGTTACTTCGGGAGTTTTGGGTTTGGAAGAGTCTTGGTTCTTTTTACTCCTGAGCTCATATTTTTCTCTGACCTGTAATATGGCATTCTCGAATCCCAACCTATAATCCTCAGATTCAAACCACTCCTCCTCCCCATAAGAGGTTGAGGGTTGGTATTCTTCTGAATCACAGTTTAGGATTGAATCCTCTGTTTCGAACATGTTTATCACATTCCCTTCAGATTCTTCTATGATTCCCTCATCCTCATCCAGAAAGTTTTGGAAAGGGGGAATGACTTGCTGATCTGACTCTTTCTGTCTGTTGGGAATGTTGTTGTTTCTTCTAAAGTTCTGATTTTGATTTTGATTTTGGTTCCTGTTCTGCGTGATAGCCATATTTTCGACCACTTGGCATAATTTATCCAGATTCTTAGACAATCTGTCAATATTAGGATCTGAAGTGGAGGCTATAGTGTCATCTTTGTATGTTACTCTCTTCTCAACTCTCAGCTTGGCCCTTTTTTCAATCAAATTTGCTTCTATGTTTACTGCCCCTTTCTGCATGTCTTCCAAAGTGGTGTACTCTTTATCTCTAAGCTCATAGGCCATGTCAGCATCAAATCCATCAGGATATTTTGCTAGGGCCATACCTTGTGGAGGTTTCATGTGTGGAGGGAGAGCATTGTAAACGCTGTTGAATCTAGTGGTGTAATCGTGAACACTCTCTCCTGCGTTCCTCTTAAGGGACATGTATTCTGCTAGGAGCTGGCGAGGGTTTGCTCTAGTTTCCCATTTGTTAATGAAAGTCTGGTATAAAGCAGGGAGGTCATTGATACTACCAGGGGGTAGATTTTTAAACCACTTTTTAACCTCTCCCCCCAGGCTCTGCGCGAAAATTCTCATTTTGATTGTTTCATCATCAATTTCCATATAGTCAAAAGAGTCCTCCATTTTATCTACATGTTTTTGTGCTGTTGTAGGCTCTTTAGCAGGAAAGTGTGGGATTTTTTATTGATAATCATTTGGTAAGGGCAGTAGAGGCTGAGGTAAAACTAGAGGTGCATACCAGGCTGCCATGATGATGTTCCGATGAGGTATAGGGTTGGCTTGAGCAGCTGGTGTTTGGATGACAGGGATGGTAGGACCAGCAGAAGTCTGTTGAGCAGATCTAGGGTGAGAAAGCCCCAAGTTTTGGAGAAAGTGGAGATCAGGTGGTGTGGAAGGAGGGGTTTCGCTATCCCTAGTGTTTGGCTGGTCCAAAACACTGAATGACCTAGTTCTAGGTAATCTATTTTGGAGGTCTAGGTCGAAGAAAGGGTCTAATAGAGTTGCAAGATCTTCTGGTGCAGAATTAGCTCTATGAATGTTGCTGGAAATAGTTGATCTCCTACTCACAGGTGTTCTTTTAAGGATTTTCTCAGGATTATCAATTGTTTCAGGTGGGTTTGGGTCAGGGAAAGCTCTTGTATGAATGGTTCTGTGAGCCAGAGTGTTGTTTATAAGCCCAGCAGCTTAGCCTTACTTGTTATTTCTACTGTGGTTAATGTTGTCTTGGGAACTGGCCTCCCTGTGGAGTCTTCATTATACTTGGGACTGGTCTCCCAATGGAGTCTGATGTGAAACCAAGATAATCAGCAGGCCTACTGATCACCAGTGGAGTCTTTAACGTTTAGGAATAATGGAGTCGCCAGGTGGAGGGTTTAGGATGATTCTAGGGTACACTGTCCACCACAGTGCTCACCTTCAAAGGTGTGACTTACCGTCAACCTAGCCAGATTTCTAAGTTTCCGAGGTTGTTTGAAATGAGAAGCACTCAAATTCCCCAGCGGAGTCACCATTATGTTGGGGTTCCCATGTTTTGGCCAGGTTGACAGAGACCAAAAGATGAGACAACATAGAACCACTTCAGACCTTAAGATCTAGCCCTCCTAGGTCCAGAGAGGGATCTCTCTATGATTATCAAAGGATATATGTCTTTGAAGTTCTAAATCATGGTTTTGAGCTAGTTATAACTTCAAGGTTACTTGTTTGATTGTTTGAGTTTGGTTGTTGAGAATCGGAAAGGAAGGTTTCATCAAGAGACAAGGGATGGGTGAAGAAGGAGCTAGGCAAAGGCAAATGCTTAGGGAACATCAATGCCATTGGGCAATGGAGTGAGAAAAGGATTTACTTATGTTCAATGTGTAAGCTTCAGTTGGGCTAGTCATCTAGAGCATTTGGATCTCAAAGACTGATTGGTGGGATGGAACATTAAGGGATGAGAATGAAGGATGGAGAACCATCTAATTATGTCTATAGATCAGGCCAGAGGTCATTTAACTCCAGGCCTGCTTGGACAAAACCATAGGCAACACGAGGGATCTTGAAAAGGTTTATATGGAAGGGGTAGGTTATGAAGAGGCAGCGATAGGATTTACACCTCCCAATGTTCCTAACCTCTTTCGATTAAATCTTAACAAAAACATCTGAACATTGATCCTATTAACTTGCACATCATAGAGCAGGCAATAATCATCCACTACACTGGTTTAGTCAATTTAAAACAATATTCAGACACACATACGAGCAGAAAACATTAAAGGCTGAGAGAGCTGGGATATAAGGTACCTAACAAGGGTAAATCTTATATCATGCATTCAGATGTCAGTCAGAAGAACATGGAATGAAATGGAAGTAAACACAGAGATAAGAAAAACATCACCAACTGCTGTAGATCAGGATCCAATGAAAACTGCCTATCATGTTAAACACAACACCAATCAGGTACATCACTGCCCAAAGCTTTTACATTCAGCTTGAATACATCATATTTCTCAGCCTATCATACCATATGTTACACAGAAAACTTGGCTTCGGACAAAAATGCTTGCACTTCACTGATAAGGTAACAACAACCAACCCCTTTACAATGTTTCCTGCTGTGCTTTATAACAAAAGATGATCCTTAGATCGACTGAGGAGGTAGGTGCCCATTAAATGTCTCATTTAAACACAATGATGAATGCAGGGACGAGGCCCATCCTGCTTGAGAATGCTGCATATTTATTTACGCTCACCTTCTTAGTAAGAGAACGATCTGCTTCAGATTTGATCTTGACATTTTGGGCTCGTTGTACTCCAGGTGATTTGAATTCGGAAAGATAAACTACTAGGAGGGTCTGTCTCATAAATGCCTGATTGTCTTTGAGCTGTAGTTTGATGGAAAAGACATTCTGCATAATAAAAACAGTATGGATGCCTTGTCCCAGACGAAAAACATTTTGCTGACAGAAACCCTGATATTACCTTTGTGCAACGGCAAGTGCAGCAGTCCTGCATTGCACCTTGTTGAAATGAACTAAGCTGGATGGAGTCGAAGCATGGCCCTCCATGCTTCTTTAATGTTTGCGGATTTATACGAAATGAGCTTAGTCAGTGAATTTAGTATCTCGGGGGCTCAGAAGGCATGGCGTTACCTTAGGAAGGTGCTGGAGTAAACGCGCTCTGCTTTTAGGTGGCGCAATCATGACTTGTTGGTGCGTCCTTAGTCTTCAAACCGTGCTTGAATCCTTTGACTGTGGGATTAAAACATTAATCTTCAATTACAGGCTCGAATCCTTCACAAATCCTGCTTCTACTGCTTCGCTGGCCGGCTAAAATGGCCTCTCTGCACTACCTGCATGATGAAATAACTTAACACAGGGCCCGGGCAGTGGTGGAGAAATGCAGTGGAGGTGGAGAGATGGTGGAGCGATGGCGGAACAGCGAAAAATGGCGGAGAAATGGTCGCACAGTGTAAAACCCAAAGATTACCGTTTGGGCGAATTACACAGGAAAACACAAAAATAATGAACGGATATATGGAGTGGGACCCGGTGGAGGCGGAGGGTGATTTAAACTTGAACCGTCAGATCTTGGAGGAATGGACGGCCACGATGCAATCGCACCATCGCGATCGGAGCGTACAGCACAAAAGTTCCGATTGCGATTGATCTTGGTGATGCGATTGAACCAGGACCGTTGATTTGCGGGATGATGGGTGTTTGTGGTTAGATAGGAGGAAACAAAAGAGGACTTGCGATCAACGATCGAAGCGTATTGATGACGCGAGCAGTAGATCGAGGCGGAAACGAGCAGTGGAGATTTAATCGGAAGAACAACGATCGGGAATGGGTTTACGATTGGCGCTCCGCCGTCGGATCAAAACGACAGATCGACGGTGAATAACCTGTCGCGGGACTTAACGTTATAAATGGATCGCATCGGGGATTTTCAACGTTACAAAGGGATTTCTCACCCGCCCGACTTCCGATTGCGATTAGCGCCTAGGACTTAGGCGCTTGGTCCCGGCGCGGGGTCATGTGTGGGGAAGTGGTTAAGGGGCTTTGCGGAAAGGGGCTAGGCCTTATAATAAGGTCGGAACATGGGTTTTGGCCCTTTTAAATGGATTTTAAAGGGTTTTAAAGGGGAACGATAGAGGAATAAAGGGGAGAAAAGGGAAAACAAAGGGCAGGGGAAGAAATTAGAAGGGATCTTGGGGAGATTTTGGCGGAATTCGAGGAGTAAATGGGGAAAAAGAAGGGGAGAAAAAAGGGGGGATAAGAAGAGGTTAAATGAGGGGAAAATAAAGGGGGAAGGGGGGTCTTTGGGCATTTCTTCATCAGCAGAGAGGCTTTAAAAGGGGAATCAGCAGAGGGGAAACCATCAAAGGATAAAGGGCACAAAGAGGCTTCAAGAAGACTATATTTTCAGGGGAAATGCATTCCTTGAAGACTCAACAACAATTCAGCCCCCTAATTGCTTGTCAAAAATTTCATAGGGGGGCTAACAAAATGGATAAAATGAAATAAAAAACACTCTTTACATTTTCAAAATAAAATTAAAACAACTCAGACTTGCAGAATGAAAATAAAGCAAACTTATAATTGCAAAAAAGACTAAAACAAAATCAGTCCTTATCTCTATTTTTTTTTTATCTAGCTAATGTTCTAATAATCCTTTGTATAAAGACTGAAATGAAAATAACTTCTAATTGAATAAAAATCACACATCTATTTATCATTATAAATCACACACGCTTTGAAATTAAAAGTTTTGAAAAGAAACTAAAATTAAGTTAATAATACTCTGAAACTGAATGCTTTGAAAGGAAACTATAAAGAAATCTATTAATATTGAATCTATAAAGAAAAAAATTTGAAATGTTTTTTTAAGTGAAACTATGAAGAAACTATAAGGAAACCACTTATGCTCTGAGATTTGAAAATTGAAAACAAAATTGCAAAACAATTATGATCAACACTTCTACTTAATGATTATTAGAAATATTTCTACTGCTTCTCTAATTCAACACTACTACATGTAATCAAATCTACAATATGCAATCAAAAATATAGTAAGAAATCAGCATTACAGAACTAGAAATTAATAATGGACATACACCAAAACACTACATCAAACGATGAAAGAAAAAAGAACAAGTTTAAAAACCCACACTGTTTATAGGGGCCTTTCACAAAAAGGTGGTTAGAAAGCTTTAAACGATCAATCAACCACGCATTGGAACTTCAATATGTATTCCTCATTAACAAAGTAAAACAAATATTTTAAATCAATATTTATGCATATCAAATTTAACTTCCTCCTTTGCCTCAATGTAGTGTTTATATAGGGGTTACACTGTAACTTTATGGATATTCATGTGGCTAAAGATCAGAACTAAATGGACACATAGTTCCCATGAATTTGATGAAGCACAGTCCATTCCAACCTATGTTTGCTTGATTAGGCATTTATTGACACATGGGTACACTATTTTCTCACACAACTGCAAAATAGGCCTCCAAAGAACCTTAAATATATCCCAAATGGTAACGATTTCGGAAGAAAAAAAAATATCATGGAGAACATAATTGGGGTCGTTCTGAAAAAACCCACATTTTTTTTTTGTGAGATTTTTTTTTATTTATTTTATTTTTTATTTTTTATTTTTTATTTATTTTATTTTTTATTTTATTTTTTTATTTTTATTTTTTATTTTCAGAAAAATGAATTTGAAGTTCACTCGTCAAAACTGCTGTGTTTTTCCCTTGATCATTGCCTGGAGGTCCACATGTGCGATCTAGGTGGAATTTTACTAATAAAAATCCATATTGGAGCTTCTAGTAACAATTTCCATGTGTCATTTCATTCTAGAGTGGTGCTACTACCGAAACCATGGAGGTAGCTACGAAAACTTGAGAAATATGCAATAAATTGAACTTGCTAAAATGTCATTAGTTAAAATCATGCAAAATTCTTCTTAATATGCTAAAAATAAAGGAAAACGATGTTATTTAACCACTTAGACATACAAAGACACATTTTGAAGAATTATGGTAAAAATGGTGGCAAGTGAGTGGAATGGTGCAATGGATGGTTGGAAATAATGGCTTAATGAATGACAAAGACAAGTGAAAATGATGACAAATCAACAGCCCAACGTCTTCCCCACACCAAGATCTTTGCATGTCCTCATGCAAAAAACAAAAATTGATCAACCAACATGTTTTTTTTCAGAATGTATCATTGGGAATGACTTAACTTCCTTACACAATTTCTTAGAAAACTTTAATAGTTTTCTAATATTCTTTGTCACTTAAATTTGTTGCACATTCTGCCACTGACCAAGGCATTGACTGACCTATTAGAGTGACAAGAGTGCTCCTTTGTTGTGCTAAATGGTGGATATCATTTCTCAACCTTTTTTCTACATTCTCCATCTTCTAGTTTTGTTAGACCATTACTCAAAGTTCATCATCCTGTGATTTCACTTTAGACTTTGGAGACTGCTAGAAAATGCCAAATTGTGCAACTTAACACATTTTAACTTGTTCAATGAAGAAAGATAAAAAAATAATAAAATCATGGACATCTGACTTAGAAGTTTGGTTCTTGTAACATTATTTCTCATTTAACACTTGTATGCACAAATGACAATATTATTGATATGAATATATGGATGGAGTGGCTTTATGCAGTCAAGAAAAAGGATCAAAACTAGGTCAACAAGGTGAAAAAAAAAGAATTCTTCACCCTTGTAGCCTGCTCATCATTTAAAAAATGGGATATTGTGAGATATAATAGGTTTTAATGGGTTATGATAGATTCATAAGGTCATACAACATAAGTGAGATATATTTTCAATTTCCATATATTCTATGTTATGTAGTTTACTTCAAAGAAACAAATAAAATGTTACCTTTTTTATTTTGAAAAAATCTTTACAAAACTAGTCTTTGATGGAAATGGTCTTGATGTTATTGATCGTCATGTTGATGAAGCAGTTTTTACTTGATATATGATGCATGACTTAATGTTCAAGTGTATAAACTCTGTCTCTTTCCAAAAACCTTAAACCATTTCAATACTTTATTCTCAAAGGTAAATGCAATATGTAGTAAAATTATATTATAATACTCATGAAATGATTAAGTAGTCCTCATTAATGAAGCACATCATTCAACTTCTAATTATGCCATAACTCCAGTATTAAAAGTAATCAAAGCTTGGTCCTCAATACTTGTTGCTTTATTTCCTTCAATTGCTAGAAATAACATCTTGATGTCGATATCTCTTCTAAATTTTGATGTGACAACCTGCCTTAATGCCTCATGAACAAAAAATTGTATTCACTAGAATGATTTTCAAGCCTCTTCGATGCATATTACAAAATCATAAGAATAGGTTGTGTCATGGTTTCATATTCTTGATTTTAATTGCCTTATTGATTCCATAATCAACTTTTAGCAAGAAAAACTTGCCAATTTTCTTTTTGAAATTGTCTTCATTTCCCAACTTTTGAATTCATCTATTGCAGCATTGTATGTTGAGTTTATATTGTTGTCATAAATATTTATTTTTGAAAAAATGAAAATTTAATCAAAATGAGTAAAGGTGAAAGGAATGGTTGATGGTATGAGTGGTTTGCAAAATGAAAGATATGGTTGATGAAGGCTAGGTTAATGATGGAGAAGATGGATTGCATGAATGGTAATTGAAGTGGTTATTTTTCACATTTTCATAAATTTTTAATAAAATAAAAATTATTATGCAAGTTACCTCATATTTATCCGTTAAATTTTTAATAAAATAAAAATTATTATGCAAGTTTCAATTTTGGGCATAAATACACAAGTTACCTCATATTTGGTTCATTGTTACATTGCTGATTTGGGAAAAAATGCTCTGGAGAAAAAGCCTCTTTCGTCAAAATAGGAGCAATCGACCGTCAAATTTCATCGAATTTGTTAGGTAAGCTCTTAATTCATCCTTGTTATTCATTTTGTCCTTTCATAAGTTAAAAATTAGGAATTTTCACCGTAGAACCATTTGTTTAAAATCACGGGTTTGCGCATACGCGGGTTTATAACAACCAAGTCGTGTATATACGCGACTGTGCACAAAGAAAGTCGCGTATGCGCAACCCAAAATGAAAAAAAGCGTAGCTAATGAACGAATTATTGAATTTTTGCAGGATGAAAATATCTTGGAGAGAGCGTGAACACAGTGCCATTGACAGTGAAGTCATGCAGGACCAAGCATCACTAAACATTCTCTGAAATTGTGGATTGCTCAAGTTTTTCAAAATGCCAAATATAAAGAGTAATGTTTGGTTGCTCGAAATTCTTGTGAACTATTGGGAACCGGAAGAAGACTGCTTCATAATAGATCAAATGCCCATACGCATCGAAGTGGAAGATATCTATTTTATTACTGGACTCTCCCGGAGGGGGGAGCCAGTAGACTTGCATGGTAAGCCTTTGGGAGGGCTAACCGTGGAATATTACGTTCGTGTCTACTGCGTAGAGGGTTCCAAGAAAGTTGGAACTCAAATTGCGATCAAATATCTAAGAGACTTGCACATGAAAATCCTCCTTTTTACCATTGGTAGGGTAGCAAGATCTGCTTCCCTACACCAGGCATCCAGGACTCAAATGAGTATAGCAGTGGAATGCTTAACTCATTTATATGATTGGTGCACAGCTCTACTGATTAACATGAAGCAACAATGACTTCTATCTGAAAAGTAAAGACAAAACATTTTGGATATGGTACAATCTTGATGAAATTATTCTTCGAGAAGATTCCTGGGCTGAGACCCAAAGTGATCTCTTCTATCAGCAGCCCGAGAGATCCAAGAATTTCCTGATGGGCTGACTTGATGAAGAGATTGGGGGGAAGTGAAGTTCCCCGAACCACTTGGGATGATGAGTTCTTCCTTTGGTGGGGAGAAAAAATCATCGTTGTGGAAGACTATCCCTATGCCGGGATGGATTTCCGAGGCGATCCAGACCTTGTCCTTCCACCAGGCACGGCATGGGGCACAGTCAGTAAGTTTGCAATTTTTGACTTATATAATTTTTTGGATTTTTTCAATATATGTGAAAAAATATGTAGAAAATAAACATGTTTTTTGATTGGATTCAAAATGACTTACAATTTTGAAATGATAATGAAACAGATATTGGACCAGTTCGACCTGAGGGTTACCCACGACATAAGCATCGCAGGGGCGAGGCAGATACAGTAGATTCAGACAGGACCCTCCAGGCTGTACAGAGGAACTTGGAGGGGTTAACCCGCCAAGTACCTATGGCTGCAGTGGAAGATCTGCCTGAAGCCATCCAGAGACGGGTGGTAGGAGTACCCCGTGACTGGGTATGGTTATTCCGCCGAGTTGCCACCGCGATCGTGTTCTATAGGAACACAACTTCTGGGCAGGGACCACAGGAGTAGATAGATATGATGTATCAGATGACTGTATATTTTTTGAGACTGAACATGATCGGGCATAAGCCCAAATTTTTTGTATGACTTATGGATCCAAATTTTGTATAGTTTTGAACACTCTGATGATATATATACAACGATGTTTGATGTGATGTGACAAATGTATAAAATTGTATGATGTTTTTGATGATTAAATTTTATTGTATGGAATGATTAATATGCCAATCAATTGCTTGATTAGCTAATGAGTCTGCCATCCAATTGTCAGCTCGAGGAATATGAATGAAAGTTAAAAATTGAAATGATCTTTGTAACAAACGTACCCTCAAGAACAACCGGAGTAAAAATGGATCTTGAACCCGATAAGTATTGTTCAACTGCGACACCACCAGCTGAGAGTCCAAGAAAACTACCAATGAATCAACACCCAAAGATATTGCGTCCAAGAATAGATAAATAACTGCAGTGTACTCTGCTATATTATTGGAAGCAGGACCAATGCAGACTCCTCTTGATACTAACAGCTGATAGGATGGATAATGAAGCACCCAAGCCGCGGAAGCTAAGTTCTGAGTGTGTCTACTAGCACCATCGGCGAAACCAAAATGACTCATGACATCCGACACAACCTGCCAAAGCAGATCAAAAACATCACCATCCCATCAAAAATCGAAAAACAACCAGATATGTACAAATAAAAACTACTATATACAAAAACAAAATGTCAGACCGAAGCCTAGGCATAATACTTTTTCAAATAGAGCCCATTTCTAGGCTCCGACAACTCGTTTCCTTCAAAATCAACCAAGGTATATGATCCTTTTTTAAGGACTTTTTTAACGATGAAGGGGCCATACCACATAGACTTAAACTTTCCTGCCCCCAAGGCATCTTTTTCTTGGGCATAGACCAAAACAAGGTCACCTTCCGAAAAAACCCTAGGTTTGACTGCCTTATCGTACTGAACTTTTACTCGGTTTTTATGCGCTTCATTCATCGTGGCGACATCCCGACGCTGCTCATCGAGATGTTCCAGATGAAGGAGACGTTATTCAAGACTAGAAGTGTCAGGAAGAATTTCAACAACTAACTTAAGAGAAGGAATCTCACATTCAATGGGAAATACGGATTCCAACCCGTAAACTAGCTGAAACGGAGTAAAGCCAGTTGCAGTTTTCACTGACGTCCTGTATGCCCAAAGTGTAGGATATAGCATGATATGCCAGTTGGATTGAGCTTTATTGATTGTCCTTTGAAGAATTTTCTTCAAGGATTTATTCACGGCTTCCACTTGCCCATTGGCTTGAGGATAATATGGAGATGCATGCTCCTGCCAGAAACCTAATTTTAGAGCCAACTCAGCCATCATGCTATTCTGAAAATGACTGCCATGATCAGTGAAAATCTCTCTAGGAATACCAAAATGAGCAATAACCTGGTTAAGAAGAAAGAGAGCTGCAGTCTCACCATCATTCCCAAAAGTAGGCATAGCCTCGACCCACTTCGTAAAGTATTCTACTGCTACAATAATGTACTTGTGACCTTTAGCCGAAGGCAGGTTACAAGTAGTATAATCAATACCCCACTTTGTAAAGGGACCAACAGTAATGAATAGAAAAAGCGGAGCTGGATGAGCGCGCATTTTTCGAGTATAAACTTGACACGGATGACACTTTTTGACCGACTCCATACAATCCTTGAAAATCGAAGGCCAAAATTACCCAGCACGCAAGATCTTTTGGGCTGTAGCAAGCCCAGATAAATGACCACCACAAGCTCCACTGTGGCAATCATTCAGCATAGCCTCAGCTTCTTTGAGAGTTAAGCAGCGTCTCAGGATTGAATCAACCCCTCGACGGTATAAAGCATCACCAATGATCAAGTAATTCTTAGCCAAGTGACGCAACTTACGGCGCTCGACTTTCGAAAAAGTAGAGGGAAAATTCGCAGTCTGAAGATACACAATGATATCTCCATACCAAGGATCCTGTGGAGAGATAAGAAACAAATGTTCGTCCAGGAAGGATTCATCATAGACTATCTCTTCCCCACAGGGCAACTCAGAGATCAATTCCGCGAAAACCAATGATTTCTTGGACTTGGCAGACATAAACTCAAAATCAAATTCCTGCAAAATCACAATCCATCTATTGTATTTGCCTCCAATCGCTCGCCTACTGAGGACAAACTGAAATGGATTGGCTGCTGCCAAAACATAAGTTTTTCGTAGAAGAATGTAATGCCGGAGTCGCTGCACAACATGAACTGCTGCTAAAGCTAACTTTTCTATCGGAGTATATCGGAGCTCAGGACCTACCAATCCTCGACTAAGATAGTATATAACATGCTCTGCAAGAGCATCATCTTCCTGAACCAGAACCATACCAATAGTAGATTCTGCTGCTGCAAGATACAAAAGGAAATCCCTGCTATAATCAAGTGGACTCAATAAAGGAGCAGAGGTCAATGCTTTTTTCAAAGCATCAAATGAGCGTTGAGCGAAGTCATCCCAAAGAAAAGGAACTCCCTTCTTCAACAATCTCATAAATCCCTTGGTAACTTCAGCATAATTTACGATAAATCTCCGAAGAAAATTAGCCTTTCCTTGTAGACTTTGAAGTTGACGAATAGAGGACGGGGGAGGCAACCAAAGTATTGCCTCAACCTTGAAGGGATCTACCCTAATCCCTTCCCTAGACACAATAAATCCCAATAACCAACCGGATGTAACCGCGAAAATGCACTTGTTCGGATTCAACCTAATCTTATAGAAATGACATCGTTCAAATACTTGACGGAGGTGAGAAGGATGATCCATCCTATTTCGAGAATGAGCAGCTAAATCATCCAAATACGCCTCGATAATCTGTTTGATGTCATGGAAGGCATATGACATGGCCCGCTGAAAGGTAGCCCCAACATTTTTAAGACCAAAAGGCATCTTCTTGTATGCAAAAGTACCCCAGGGACAAATAAAGGTAGTCTTATGCTGATCTTCATGACAGATAGTAATCTGATTATATCCGGAGAAACCGTCCATGAAGGAGAAAATCTCATTACCGGCACACTCATCAATAATCTGATCTATAAATGGTATGGGGTAATTATCTTTAGGACATGCTTTATTAAGGTCTCTGAAATCAATGCAAACTCGAATTGTTCCTTGTTTTTTATCTACGGGAACAGGGTTTGAAACCCATTCAGTGAAAGGAACCCGATAAATAAATCATGCCTTAAGCAGCTTCTCCACCTCAGCTTTGATAGCTATAGCCTTCCTAGGATTAACCGGACGAAGTTTCTGCCTCACCGGCTTAGCGTTTTTGTAAGTCTTGATCTCATGCTGGACAATAGATGGATCTATACCAGGCATTTTCTCATAAGACCAAGCGAATACATCCTTATACTCCTTAAAGAGATCGGTATAAATCTGAATTTCTTCAGGGGAACATTCAGCTCCGATGAAGACATTCTCAATAACATTGGGATCCCCGGAGATGTTCACCGGGATAGTTGGAGAAATCACAACCATGTTCCCTTCAGCATATACATGTGTTGGTGCTAAAGGGTTCAGGACTGGGCGAACAGGACCAGGAGATGGAGGACTTGGAAAACACGTTTCAACTTCGCACAAATCAGGTAAAAAGTAAGACCGATGATGCAAATCATCCCACAGTCTATCTATACCAGTCATAGCTTCCAGGATGGCCTCTTCAGATGGAAGAGTGGTATCAAAGCAATCCTGGGCAGAAGAAGAACTAAGTGTCCAAGCCGAAGCCACATCTCCATCCAACTCTTCCGGTGAAAGAGGAGCTGGGATGGATTCTGCAGCGTCAACAATAGACTGATAAGCAATCTCAGTTGCAGACATTGGAAATGCCATTCCACCCACTTGACCTTCCGCTAATGTGGCGGTAGGGGAAGGCAAGGTCCAAGGGTCCGAAAAATAATGAGTTCTGAAGAACTCTCTTCGAAGAGGAGCCCTGGAGGATGAAATTGCATTTATATGAACCGTAGGAGGTGGAATATCAAAAGTACCCATCAAGGAAGAATACATTCCAACCCCTAAATTCTCAACAGGCACCTTAGTATTATCCAATTTTGGAATAGTTGAGTCAGTGGATGCATTTGGGTCTACAGGAGGACAGTCCAGTTGGTCCACTGTAACAATCCTCCCTTTGTGAGGGAAACAAATAATCCGAAACAATGAAGATGCAATAGCATCCATCTCATAAATCCAGTTTCTCCCCAACAGAAGGTTGTAGTCCAAGCTTGCATCAACTATCTCAACCTCTATATTTACAGTTTTTCCCCCAACACAAATAGGCAAAGCTGGGACAATACCATGCGGTCTGTGAGAATGACCATCAAACGTAGTCAGAAGAGTAGCAGATGGAACAGCTGCGGGAGATCCAATTCCCTTCCAGCATGTGAGAGACATCACACATGTGGAAGCACCCTCATCAACGACCGTCCGAAAAATATTGCATTTCCGGTACGATGATTTAATATGGAAAGCCATATGATGGGAGAGTCTCTTTTTAAAATTAGTCATATTGAACATAATCATAAGAGAGTTCTTTGGATCGACAGCCCCAAGAGCAGTGAGCAGAGCACTGCGCTGAGCCAGACAAGACTGGAGCACCTCTAAAGCCGACATGGCACAAGGACTCTGCGCCAGATCTTCCACAATAGAGTAGTTCTGGGTAGCCCTAGAATTTGGATTAATCGTCGAACGCTTGGTAGATGCTTTGGGCATCCGAGGTATAGGCTCAACAGTAGGCCTCGTAATATGAAGCGGCTCAGTAGCGTCAGGAGCACCCTTAGCTTTAGAAGACTCTTCTTCGCCATAATCACGGGATCTCGTAGCGACATCCACGTGAGCACTCATCATGTATATGTTTGATGGAATTTCCCCTTCCTGGGTGCCCCCAGAGGAAGCCCCATTATTTTGATTCGCGCCAACAACTAGCTATTGCCCTTGGGGAAAAGGGTTTGTCAACACAGCCTGGGAACTAGAAGAACCCTGCTGAGCTAACAAGCGCTGCGCATCTTGAATTTTAGGGCAAAGGTCAGTAAGATGGTCTCCAGCACACAACTTGCATGGAAACTTCACTTTCTTTTTATCCTTTGGACCCTCACCAACATGCTCGTTGGTTTTATTCACATTACCCTTCCCATTCTTGCCCTTTTTCTTATTATTTTGTCCCTTCTTCTTCCCTTCGGATTGTTGATTTCCTTTGGGATCGAAAGTTTGGACGGCATTAACTGATAAATATTGGGAAGGCGATGACTCAGCAGGCACAACCTGACCAGAAGGAGCAGATTGCAAAGACAACTGCTGCAATTGAGTAAGCAGGCTAGCTGCACCACTATTGATTGACCCAATAAGTCCATCACCATGAGGACCAGGCTTAGTTTTGGATAAATCTAATTTGGAGTGAGGAGCATTGGGCAAATATTTATGAAGGACCCCAGACTGAGAATATATCAATTCAAGCTGCTGGGCCCTAAAAATGGCCTGTTCCTCAGAAAATACCCCAGACAGGGATACATCCTTAGAAATGTCTGACTGCAGAGATTTCAGAAACCATTCCAAAAGGAATTCTCCTGGAATATGAGCTTTAATAAGCCTCTTCCTTCTCCGCCATTCCTGAATATGGTCAGAAATGTGGGTTGTGTCGTCCTGTTTAAAATTAGCTAGGAGTTCAGTCCCGGCATCATAACGGACGGGCAACTGGAAATGATTTAAAAATGTAACAGCCAACTCTCCAAATGTAGCAAAACTTCCCCCAGTTAACTCAATATACCACTTGGCAGCGTTTCCAGTTAAGGTGCGTTGAAACAATCTCAACCTAATCGAATCATCGATCAAGGAGTTAGACGAACACCATAAATGGAAGGTGGTGATGTGGTTAGCCAGATCTTCTCCATTCTTACCTTCAAACTTTGGAATGTCTGAAGGAATTTTGGTGGGAACCGGAGGCCACCCCGGACTGTATCAGATCGGATCATTCGTCAATTTTGATAGATCTAGAAAGTTTAACGTTGCCAGAAAAGGTAAACGAGGCGGAGCCTGAGGATTCCATCCTTGATGGGATGGATTCCCAACATTCTGAAAAGAATACCCTAGATTTGATGAGGCACCAGGTTGCCAAAAAGAACTCGTAGAAAAAGGAGAAGAGCCTCCTCCCAACGCAGAGTTACCAGAGACCGGACCAGTTCCCCCTCCTAAAGTATTGAATGAAGAGGAAAGCCCCTGATAGGGGTTCCAGGCATTAGAAAGAGGGGAAAAGGCCTGATAAGCACTCGACGAAGGGAAAGAAGCATTCCCTTGCTGACCAACGTAAAACTGATTCCCTACCCCCGCTGTAGTGAATACAGGGTTCCATCCTGTAAAATTAATCGAATTCTGACCTCCAGACCAAGGGTTGAAACTCTGAGTCTGAGAAGTAAACGGAAAGGACCCTAAAGAAGGATTCGAACTAGGAATATGCCTAGTTCCGAAGGGGAACCCTTGAAAAGAAGCTGATCCACTAGCCATGGAAGACATGGGTGTAGATCCAGCTGCAGCAGCGGAAAAGGAAAAAGAAGGAATCCCACTAGTGGGCATTCCGAAACAAAAGGGACCAGATTGAGAAGCATGTGCTTGGGTGAAACCAGAGCCAAACACAGCAGTACTAGAAGCAATCGAAGATATAGCAATAGTTCCCCCTCCTTCAACAGAAGCAGGAGTCTGAATGCCTGCAGCACTCACAGCAGAAGCCGCGTTCCCAGTCGTGGCCATCGAAAGGTATGAATAATACGGAGGATCTTCTAGTCTCTCTGACTCAGGTCTGATGTATTCAAAAACGAACGGATAATCAGGAGGAAGAGGAGATGGAAGTGACTCAGAGGGTTGAGACACTTCCTCCAATTGTACTTCTTCTTCCTGCGGAAATAAGACTCTCGAGGTGAGCGGAGCGCTCCTCTCGGAACCAACACTAGAACCAGCTACGAAACCTTCAATCCCTTGTGGAGGATCTCTCTCCACTGCGTCAGACGCCACAGGGTGATACTCACCTGCTAAATTACTCCTACGCCTTCTCGAAGAAGGCTCTGGACTCTTGAGAGATAACCCCCGGATTCTCCTTGATCGACGAGGCGCTTGATCAGCCACTTTAACAAATTTTTAATTAGACTCAAAAAATTATAAAGCTAGGAAAGCTAGGAGAAAAGATCACTCACTACAAAAAATCCTTGAGATACAATCAAGCAAACAACCTTCAGGTATTTCCGCTCCGGGTGATTAGGATCAGACACCAAAATACAAGAAAACGAAGAATAGGACCTCCCGAAAGTAGTCTGGGATAATTACGGCCCAGGCCTACTAGCGAAGGTAACAGAAATAGTTACGTCGACCTCCTAACAACAACCTTTGCCGGCACAAGTACCCAAGCTTCGCAAGGGCACCCCTCAGAAGTAATGCTGGAAGTGATACGACGTCTGCCTCAGGTACCACGGGTATTCCCCCCCCAAAATCACCTATGTGGAACCTAGGAATGGCAACTATGGGCACCAATCCGTGTCAGAAGTCGGGCGGAACGGTCTTGAGGTCAGATTCAGCAAATCAGAGAGGGGGTATCTCTCTTCTTGGCCTTCACTTCCCCTCGCGCTTGACTCTCTGGAGGAGAGCTTTCCTGGTCCACCTAACGGAGTTGGATTTCGCTCAATTAATCAACTTCTATGTTTTTGTTTGAGCGGCCTTGGAGAGTTAACTCTCCACTCACCTAATCCAAGGACCTACAACCTAGCTAGTTGGTGTATGACACTTAATAAAAACTTGCTAGTTGTTTTTAAATTATAGTGCTTATTTTAATCGGCTGTTATATTAAGTCAAAGGGATACGGAAATGAAACTCGTGGTGTTTTGTGACGCAGAAAAGAAATTAATAAAAACCAAACTACATGCAAATGCAGTAATTGCCTTTTGATGAAAAGAAATTTCTACAAAGGTTCTACGAGACTAATTTTTTTTTTCCTTTTCAGATAACAAACTTCACACTCACAAAAACTATGAAAAAGACTAAATGCTTAAGTGCACCTGATGCAAATAACTAAGAGCATGCAAATTCTAAGATGCAAAATCTACTAAAGCAGAGAGAAATTTCCCAAAGATCCTTCAGTTTTATCACTTTTCAATTGTCCACAAAACTAGTTCCCAAAATCAGAAACTCTCAATATAAAGACACCAAAAAATGCTTGAAACAAGAGGAAGAAACCAATGACAGTTCCTTTCCAAAATCAAGTCAAAAACCAAAGGCAAGAAATCTCAACAAAGCTTCAAAAGATGTAACAAAATGAAAACAAAAATGAAAAACAAAAGCAAATGAGAAAACAAAATGTTTTTTAAGCTTTTGAATTTTATAAAAAGGAAGAGCTCTAAGAGACCAAGAAAACTATCAAATTCCAAGCCAAACAACTCTGAATTTCAAGAAAAAACTTCAAAAATGCTCCAAATCTTATAGTGCCACTTTAGTAGCAAGATTTGTATGAGAAAAAGAAGACAAGAAACTGAGTAACTCAGCCTAGAAGAATAGTACAACCTTGCAGCAAACAAAAACTTCAAAGAACCAAGAAAGACTCTTCAAAAATTGCAACAAGACCTAGTCAACTGAACTCAAGAAAACTAACCAAAAGCAGGAAAAAATCGAAGCACAAAGCAAGAAACAAAGATAGGAAAGAGTAAATGAGAAAAGGCTCTCTGTTCTGATGAAGCAGAACAACCAAGAATCTCCAGGAAGAGATCTTGGTACTCAAACCAGAAATGGACGCACTAAAAACAAGATTTGCCTAATAAGCCAATTTTCAACCAAGAGAGAAAAAAGACCAATAACCACTACCAAACCAATTCAAAGACTCTAAAGAAACTGCAGGAACAGGTCTCCACAGGCAGACAAGACTAAAAATCCAAGAAATCAAAAATTTCAAAATTTACCCAGGCATACGCTACTTGACAATTTCGAAACAAGCGTGCATACGCGACTATGTCAAAGGAAACCCGTGTATACATGAATTCCTTTGAAGAAAACTGCGTGTATATGCGTCTGTGTATAGACAAACTCACGTATAGAAAGGTAAATAATGAAAAACAAAAAAGATCAAGCCTGGATAAAGAACCAGGTCTTCAGTCTAACTCAGAAAAAGTTGATTGGACTGGAAATAATAGTTAAAACTATTGGAAACCTTTCAAACAGCTGAAACCACCCAACAGGGGAATCACAAGAATGCAATCCCCAACGGAGTTTCCAGTTCTGTTTAAGGGAAAAACACCCTAGAGGTTTGTTGGGTCAAAACCTCCACAGATCAGGGCATGCTATTCAGAAGGACTCACACACAACCACACTTAAATGCTAAAAACTAGATAACAACAATAGTAGAACTCACCCGTAGTCCTACGTTCGATGTAGATCCTGCGGGGTCCAAACCCCCAGCAACCCTTCTTCCTATTCAACCTGAAAAACAAGAAATAACGTGCACAGAAACCTAGTTGTACAGCATATATTGCTCCTAAATGTTAGTGTAATCCATGTGGAACATTATATAAACAATAATAAATGCTTAAATGATAATATTTTCACATATACAAATAGATACTAACACATGAGTTCAGGAACAAGATGGTTCTTCATTATTGTGAACATCATGTACAGAAATAAAAAGTGGAGAGATCACCTGAATCCTTCCACGATCTTCGAACAGATCGTCGTCCGGATCCGCCCCGCCCTTGCCTCGCTAAGATACTTTCAAGACTTGTGCACTCGAGATGGCATATAAATGGATGAACATATCTAGGAAACAAGGGTTTCCTGTAAAAATCTGGGAAAGTGCAGGAGGCACGGGAATTCAGACTTGAATTGGGATTCCAACAGAGTATAATATCTATAAATTTCTCTCTCTCTTAGGCCATGCACATGAGGGGCTTTTATACTCCCTCAAAGTAGTTTCAATCAGTTGGAAACAGTTGGCCACGTGCTGGGGTGGTTGAACTACTGGAGTAACCATCAACACAGCCCGAAAATAGGGAATTTTTATATATTTTTTAATGATTTTAATTGCATACGCGGAAAAGTACATGTGGACTCGCGTATACACGCGGAAAAGTCTGGGCATACCCGCGTATGGGATTTTTAACACTATTTTTTATGAATTTTGTTCAAGTCTGTGGGAATGGATGCCCAAGGCCATAGAGACAATCATGAATCACATGAGGGTGAAAAATGATGCTATAACAATGGTCTTGATGTTATTGATCGTCATGTTGATGAAGTAGTTTTTACTTGATATATGATTCATGACTTAATGTTCAAGTGTATAAACTCTGTCTCTTTCCAAAAACCTTAAACCATTTCAATACTTTATTCTCAAAGGTAAATGCAATATGTAGTACAATTATATTATAATACTCATGAAATGATTAAGTAGTCCTCATTAATGAAGCACATCATTCAACTTCTAATTATGCCATAACTCCAGTATTAAAAGTAATCAAAGCTTGGTCCTCAATACTTGTTGCTTTATTTCCTTCAATTGCTAGAAATAACATCTTGATGTCGATATCTCTTCTAACTTTTGATGTGACAACCTGCCTTAATGCCTCATGAACAAAAAATTGTATTCACTAGAATGATTTTCAAGCCTCTTTGATGCATATTACAAAATCATAAGAATAGGTTGTGTCATGGTTTCATATTCTTGATTTTACTTGCCTTACTGATTCCATAATCAACTTTTAGCAAGAAAAACTTGCCAATTTGCTTTTTGAAATTGTCTTCATTTCCCAACTTTTGAATTCATCTATTGCAACATTGTATGTTGAGTTTATATTGTTGTCATAAATATTTATTTTTGAAAAAATGAAAATTTAATCAAAATGAGTAAAGGTGAAAGGAATGGTTGATGGTATGAGTGGTTTGCAAAATGAAAGATATGGTTGATGAAGGCTAGGTTAATGATGGAGAAGATGGATTGCATGAATGGTAATTGAAGTGGTTATTTTTCACATTTTCATAAATTTTTAATAAAATAAAAATTAGTATGCAAGTTTTTACCTCAATTTTACCTTTTGAAGAACTTGAAATGTTGAAGTAGAAGCTGTAGGTGTTGATTTGTCTTAGGTATACTGCTCCATCACTTTGACCTTGCTCCACGAAATGTACCATTTTCATGTAGCAGACTTGGTTTTACAATTTATTTCAAATTGTAAATCATATTATGCTGATTTTTTCTGAGGTTGTTATCATTAGTTTTATGTATATTTCCACAAAATATCTCAGCCAATGGGTGCACGGATCTTGAGAAAATTGAGAAATGGATGTAGGTGAAAGTGACCAATTTCTTGAAAAATACACACTGAAATTTCTTGAATTTTTTTTTTTATTCATTTAACCTACCTCAATGCATTTACCATAAAAAATTTAGGACCAATGGATTTACGGTTTTCAAGTTATGATCAAATCATTTTCTACCATGTTTCACCCTTCACGTTGCCTAATGTTTCCACAAAAACATATGCCACGAACTCATTTTAAGGAAAAATTGAGTGCTTCAAAAGGGACATGGTGTATTTTTACCTTTTTTACTGCCACATGCCTTCAGAATCCAATTATGATGAAGAAAAGATGTTTCTGTGCAAAAATACTGAAATCTGGCCTAATCTGTCCACAATGGTGAAAAATGAAAATACACCTTAAAAACCTGCTGAAAAGTCCTAAAAATTTGCACTTTTTTGGAATTTTGTCCATGCCTTACTCAATTTTACCATATACTGAGAAAACCCAAAAGCTTATAATTTTTTTATTTTTGATCCAATCTCTTGCAATATTTGTGCGAAAACTTCCTATGGAACAAGATGCTACAACAAAAATAGATTATTACAGCAATAGCTGCAGAAACTGCAACTTTCCGTAGCTGTTGCAAAATATGTCAATTTTTGCAAAAAGTTGTTTTATCTGAGTTTCAACTGCAGATTCAGATTTTGTACTGCATGCTGAAGTAGAAACCATGAAACATAATGCATATTGACTGAAATAGACCCAATTTTATTGTTTTTCTTGAAAATGAAAAAAATTTGTAGTGGTGTCATCATGATTTTTTTGAATGGAAACAAGATGAACATGTAGCTACAAGAAACCAATAAAATATATTGTTGTAAGTTGTTGATTCCATAAAACCATTAGTCTTCATCAAATCCAAAATTCATGGTACAATTCTTACCATGCGAATGAACGTGTCGAAGTCGAGCATGGGAAGAAATCATTGGATTACCGATTAATGATGAAAATAGTTAACCAATGCGAGATAACTCGCTGATAATGTAAATGAGTGTCAAGGTACCTGAATTCATCTTGACAGGGATGAGTGAATTTTTTGAAGTTGAGACACCTGTAATATTTCACAATAAAGAGACATTGTTGTATTCCCATTGTTTTCAAAGAGGAGGCTTGCCATTGATGTATGCAATTTCCAAGGCACTCCAAATAATCTTTGATCTTGATCCCAGATAAGGTGTTGAGGTTGATGGGACAAGATCTATTCGAAGGTGGGCCTTAAGGAATCCCACATCAGCCAACTCGAGCATAAAACCAAAAATTATTTGAAGAACCATAATAAAAGATTGAAACCATCATAAAATTGCAGATCTTATTGTGAACTTTGCTCACTAGTTGTTTTGTTTTCAAGAAAAACTCGTCCAATTTCTCCAACAAGATGATTTTCACAATAGAACTTATTCTTCTCTTTACTTTTTTATTTTTATTTTTATATATGTCCTACTATACTTGAGAACGAAATATCATTCAAGTACAAGAATACCATGTGTGTAACAAGATGATAGATAAACTTATATGCAGGTTTGAAATATAATCTTTGATATGTACCAGTATATGACAGACAAAATGCCTTGATTGCGATGATGTCAGAAGATACTGAATAATGGAGTACTAGGATCCAATGACTATCTTGAACCAAGATTCAATGTAATCTTGTCTTCCTTGGCTTCCTACTATCATGCCATGTAAGTCTTTGGAAATGTGATCTCCATTCATATAATTTGGTGATAAGCATGCAAGAAAATTTTCGATCTCACGTTCCAATAACTGCTCTTTATCAAAAAGCATAGGGGTTACAATTTAACTTCATGGAGATTCATATGGCTAAAGATCAGAACTGAATGGACACCTAGTTTCCACGAATTTGATGAAGCACAGTCCATTCCAACCTCTATTTGCTTGACTGGGTGTTTATTGACACATGGGTACATTGTCTTCTCACGCAATTGCAAAATAGGGATCCAAAGAACCTAAAATATCTCCTAGATGGTACCCAATTCATGAAAAATTCCAAAAAGAAATTAATTAGGTCCGTGCTAAAAAAACCCATGTTTTTGTTTTGTGAGATTCACTTTTGTTTGCTTAGAAAACACATTTGAAGTTCACTAGTAAAAAATGTTGTGTTTTTCCCTCGATCTTTTCCTGGAGGTCCACATGTGCAAGCTGGGTGGAATTTTACCAATAAAAATCCATATTGGAGCTTCTAGAAACAATTTCGATGTGTCAAATTTCATTCTAGAGTGGTGCTACTACCTCAATCATGGATGTAGCTATGGAAACTTGATAAATCTACAACAACTTGAACTTGCTAAACTGTCATTACTTAAAATCGTGAAAATTTCTTCTTAATCTACTAAAAATAAAGGAAAACAATGTTAATTAACCAATTAGACATACAGAGACACATTTTTAAGAATTATGGTAAAAATGGTGGCAAGTGAGTGAAATTGTGCAATGGATGGTTGGAAATACCAGTGACCCAACACCACCATTGTCAAATCTTAGAGTATTTATCTTTCTTTCGGTGATATTTTCCAATTCAGCTCGAAACTTATTTAATTTATCAAATACGTCATCCCTTTCCTTGAGAAGATAGATCCATGTATTGTTATGATGATCATATATGAAAGTCACATAATCGATATTACCTCCAAGATATTAATCATTCATGAGTCCACACACATCAGAGTGAATAAGGTTCAAAATTTCTTTGTCCCTAGATTTACTATTTGGAAATGGCTTTCTTGTAGTGGCTTTCCAAAAGAGAATCTCTTTCACACACCTTCATGATCTTCCTTTATATTGGGGATGCCATTAACCAATTGGTTAAGAGTGGGAATAAGCATGTAGTGTAGATGACCGTATCTTCTATGTCATATCTCAATAGGACTAATTTCCATATGAACTAAATCTTGAGGCGATGGTGTAGTAACCTTATACAAACTTCCTTCACGAACTCCAATAACTCTAGCTATGTCAATGCTAGAGTCTTTGATCTAGACCAATACTTTTCCATCAACAAAAGAAATTCTTTCTCCTTTATCTTCTAAACAGGAAATAGAAAGAAAATTCATTTTCAAACATGGAACATATAGTATGTTGTTGAGGTGTAGCTTCGATCCACTTTATAATTCCAGCGAGGTTGATCCGGGGCATTTCATAAAAAAAAATTTGTCACCAAATTCCACTGCATGAGAATATGATTCCCTTGATAGTGTATGCAATTTTTTACTTTCTCCTATCACGTGCCTTGATTCTAGACTATCAATTATCCATGCATTTTCATCATGGAGAGATCATGTATGAGTAGCCAAAAATCCTTGACTTTTGACTTTGATGAATAAGTAATGGATGACCTTCTTGATCCAGATTCCAAAAATGTTGATACCCATCCTTATGTAGTGCATCAAAGAGGGATAATCCATGCCAACAAAATGATCTTTAGTCCTTCCTAACCTTAGCTCTGATACCATGTTAAATAATCAATGCAGTTATATTAGGGTTTGATTCTTCGATCTTGATAATTACTTGTGAATGTGTTGGATTATTTTACTTCTTTATTATCTTATCCTTCATCAAAAAATTACCATATTATGTGCGTATGAAGATAAAAAAACAAGAGACACAAGATATAGGCACTATGCCAGGGAAAAAACCCCCTCGAGGGGAAAACCCAATCAAGATAATTCTTCCTTTCAATAGTATTATTTGAGACTCTTCACCCTATACATGAGCCAAAATTTCTCTCTGCACCAAGTCATCCTTCTATATCTTTGACCCAACAATAGCAATAACTTGTCCTCCAACAAATTCATCTAGGCAGCATTTTCAGTAACAACAACAACATTAAACACTAAAAGACTTCGATCTCCCAAGAGATGGCATGAAATGCAAAGATTCCTTCACCAAAATTTCAATTTTCTCTTCCTCTTGCTTCTAGACCCAACTCACACTATTTTCTACCTTTTCCTTCCACTTTTCACTTTTTCCCTTGATGTAGTAGATATCGAACTAGCTTAAGAAGTGATGCTCCAAATGGATTTGATATCCTTGCTTTTATAGGCTTCAAGCGAGTTTGAATTTTTCCCTTTAAGACCAACTTTATGTGGAGGTCTTGTAAACCATTTTTGACTAAAAAATAAACCTAATTACATGATTCAAAAGAACAATAAGGGTCATTATATAAATTTTGTAATGACTAACCTAGAAGTACACAATGGGGACCTTATACTAAATATGACCCAAGCATGAATCCCATGATTTAATAATTAATTTAATAATAAAAAAAATTTCAAATGATAACATTATTATTTTGATAAGTACAATAAATATAAATTATGAAGATTGAACCTAGTTAAAATATTCACCATTTTGCTAAGAAAATTGAACTTTTTCTATCATAGTCTATCCTTATAGCTCGTTGTACCAACCCCATACTGGAACACAATATTTGCAACCAAACTTTTTCCTTGCTTGCATGAGTGGCTACCATGTATTCAACCTTTGTAGTTGAAAGAGCCACTATAGACTGTGTTTTTCTCATCCAACCGACTACTCCTCCAAATAGGTTAAACACATACCCACTTGTAGATCTTCTCTGATCTAGATCTCTAACCCAGTTTGCATAAACAAAGCCACGAATGTCCAAAAATTTATCCAATCCTAGTCTTCCTTGGTAGCACATACCATAATCATTGGTGCCACACAAATATCTGAAAACCCGCTTCACTGATGTCTAATGATCCTTCCATGGTTTTGACATAAAACTTCTCAATACCCCCACTGCATGTGAAATGTCTAGTCTATTACAGACCACTTCATACATCAGGCTACCCACTACACTTGCATATGGAACACGGGACATGTCCTCTTCCTCTTCTTGTGTCTTGGGACATTGTTCAACATATAACTTTACACCTACATGAATAGGAACCTTCACCAGTTTACTATCCTTCATATTAAGCCACTGCAATATTGTATCAATGTAATTCCTCTGGTTTAACTAGAGGTTCCTCTTTTCCCAATATCATATAATTTCCTTGCCCAAAACATAGTTTGCAGCACCAAGAGCCTTCATGTCAAATTTGGAGGAAAATTGGGTCTTCAAATCTTGGATAATTTATTTTTCATTTCCAATCAGCAACATATCATCCACATATAAGACCAAATAAATAACATAGTCACCAATTAATTTAAAATACACATAGTGATCTGCTTTGCTTCTGATGAAGCCAAGTCCCCATATATATGTATCAAATTTTTGATACCACACCCTTGGTGATTTTTTTAACTTGTAAGCCAGTTCTTTCTTACCCTTCACCACAAAGGCTTCAGTTTGACTCATGTAGATATCCTCTTCCACATCCTCGTGAAGAAATTTTGTCTTCAAATCCATCTATTCTACCTCAAAATCAAATGCAGAAGCAATATATAAAAGTATTCTAATAGAAGTTACCTTGGCAATAGTTGAAAAAATATCACCAAAATAAATTCCCGACACCTGGGAATAAATTTTTTCTACCAATCGAGCTTTTTATTTCTCCACCTTGCCTTCTATATTCATCTTCTTATTAAACACCCATTTTATGCCAATGGGTTTCCTTCCATCTGACAATTCCACTAGATCTCATGCCTCATTCTGTGCAAATATGCCATTTTCATCAACCATGGCCTCCTTCCAGAGTTTTCCATCCTCTGAATCCACTACCTCCCTGATAGTTTTTGGATCATCATTAGTGATAGATAAAGAAAAATTTAAACATAAATCAGATGAACTATACCTTTCTACCTTCCGTATTTCTCGAATTGATCTTCTCAAAGCTAGAGTTTGAGGCAATTCCTCTTTTGATTCATGTCCTGTTGTAGAGTTTGATTCTTCCTCCTTTAGCTCAAACTCTATCTTATCAGGTACCTTTGGTAGGGATTAATTTTTAATAACATATTTCACCTCTCTAAATTCTACATCTCGGTTGTACACAACCTTCCTTGTTTCCGGGTTCCAAAGCTTATAGCCTTTTAAACCATCCTTATACCTAATAAAGATGCACTTTTCAGATTTACTATCCAACTTGGTTCTTTTCTCCTTTGGAACATGTGCATATGAATCACAGCCAAATACCCTAAGATGTGAAAGAGAGGGTTTCTTAACAGTCCATACCTCATGTGGAGTCCTATCCTCCAACACTAATGAAGGTGATCTATTAACTAGGTAACATGTAGTCTCCACTACCTCTGCCCAGAATTGCTGTCCTAACCCAACACCACTTAGCATGCTTCTTTCATTTTCCATCAATGCCTTCTTCATTCTTTCTGCAACTCCGTTTTGCTGAGGTGTGTATGGAGTAGTCCTTTTCCATGTTATACCACACTTATTACATAACTCTTAAAATTCCTTCTTACATGACTCTCCACCATTATCTGTCCTCAACATCTTAATCTTCTTCTCTATCTGGTTTTCCACCAGAGCCTTAAATTATTTAAATATGTCAAACACTTCAGATTTCTTCCCGAGGAAATATATCCATGTATTCCTTGAGAAGTCATCTATAAATGACACATAGTACACAAACTTACCCTGGAGTGATGAAACTGACATAGGTCCAAACACATCACTATGCACAATCTCTAATATCCTTTTGGCCTTATTAGCACTAGAGGGAAAAGTCACCCGATTCTACTTCCCATATACACAATGTTCACAGAAATAAAAATAGAGAGAGAAATTGGACATACCTTCTACAACACCATTACCATGAAGTATTTTAAGGCCCTTCTCTCCAATATGCCCAAGCCTTTGATGCCACAACATGGTCTTTTCTTCGGATACAACAAGGTTTTCAACCCTACTTTCAAGAACCACATAATTGCTACACCCATCAATAACAGGGCTACCCAGAAGCTTTAACAGAGTTCCAATCTGAACTCTTTGCATCAAGAACAATGCTCCCCAAACCATCTTGCAGGTATCCTGCTCGAACACTATTTTTACACCTACATCATCCATCTTGCTTATAGAAATCATATTTCTGGCTAATGCAGGAATATTAAGAACACTAGGAAGTGTTCTAATCCTTCCACCTTGCAACTTCAGCTTGAATTTTCTGTGACTGAAAATTCTAGCCTTCCTACCATCCCCTAGGAATACATCACCACTATCATATTTATCATACTCACAGAACCAATCCCTATGGGGAGTGAAGTGAAAGGATGCACCTGAGTTAATCAACCGTGCCTCATGATCTACATGTGTACTTGAAGAAGAATCCAAGTACACATCCCCACCTTCATCTGAGGTGGTTTTCGCCTCTGTATAAGGAGGATCATCATATCCCTTTCATTGCTCAGAAGCTTTAGATCTACATTCCATTTTTAAGTGTCCTTCCTTTTCGTATTTCCAACACACCTTTACAGGTTTTCCTCGATATTTTGATCTCACTCTAGATTTAGATCTCCCACTCGAGGAATTTTTTTTTTTTATGTTCTCAGACCTTCCTTGTATAGACACGACATATCCATTCTAGCCCTCCATATTTTTCTGTCTCATTTCCTCTGATAGCAAGGATGACACAATTTCATCAAACTTAAAGGTAGTTGTATTGATACCTATTGCAACAAACAGAATCCCACGAATCTGGTAGAGAACACAAAAAATTGATGCACTTATCTTGATCTAAACTTTTAATATCAACAGATAAAAAATGACTTAACATAGTATTAAAGGCAATCATATGCTCTGTCACTGATTCTCCATCCTTGATCCTCAGGTTATACAACTCTTTCCATATGATTAGTTTGTTCACCAGAGACTTATATTGGTACAAAGTCCCTAACTTATCCCAAAAATAATTCATTGTAGTTTCCCCTGATACATTCAACAATACTGAATCTGAGATACACAACTGTATTGTGCTCGTTTATTTCTGATCCAACTTTTCCCAGCCTTCATTTGAAATTGTCATTATTTTAGTACCCATATCTACCATGATCCACTGATATTTATCCACCAGCAGATCCTCCATATTAAGCTTCCACAACTCAAAACTCTTACCATTAAATTTATCTATCTCTATCTTTCCACTGCTTTCCATCTTCTTTCACTGCAAGAATCGATCTCATATATCTCCCACTAAATAGGGTTTACCACAGGCCCAAGAAAAACCCCTCAGCACTAAAGGCGTCCCCTTGAAGCTGAAACAATTCTTATACCAAATGTAGGTTTTAACCCTGCACATAAATTACCTGCAAATGAATTCCTAAAAATAGAAAATAAAAAATGGTGAGAACATCAGCATAAAACACATATACACAAAGATTTTCACCTGGATCCCAAAATCGGGACTACCAGATTGATATTTCATTATACCTTGAATGGATTTACAAAATATCATGGACATAAAACCATCATGCCCAAAATCATGTGTAAAACCCATGCACAAAACCATAGGTAGGTACGCCCACCTAGTATAGGGTCCAAAAAAAATTTCTCGGGGTGTTGCCCCAGACCTTGTGCAGGGGGGCTACTGCCCCCCTACAAACCCTCAGACAAGGGGGGTTGTGCCCGACGCAACAATCTTGGGGGGATGACACCCCCATTGTGACCCCACCCCCCGCACATGAGACTATTCGTGGAAATAATATAGCACACACCCTAATACCACTTGTAGGGAATCAAAATTTCCATTACACCAAAATCTGTAGGTTTTAGTGAATGATCACATTACCAAATATAAGGATCCATGAGAGGTGGTTAGTCCATGTCATGAAATAAACATGGAGTGTTGGTTTATCCAATGTCCAACAAACTCAACCCAAGTTGTTACAAGGCTTCCAGAGTGTTTGTCCAACCAAGGCTTCGGGAACTAATAAATCAACCCACATCCAAAGGAACATGAGAACCAACCAAAAAAACAAATACGAAAGCCAAAACACCATGGGTATCTAGGAAATGGAAAGGCTAGGAAAATCCACTTTCAATCTAGACAATCCTCCATTTAACTAAAAGATCATAACCAAGAAACCACATGCATATGCCATGCATGCCAAAACTAGCAAGGAAAACATACATGAAACTCAGTACATGCAAGCAAAACCTATTGTAGTTGTTGATCCTGCTTACCTCATGTGCTTTCATGCTCTTCCTTTTCCTTCTTGCTCCAAATCCCAAGTATGCCACACTCCTCTGAGAGTATCCAAGAAAAATCTAAGCATCCAAGAGTATGAGAGAGGGAGAATAATGAGAGAGCTCCAAAAACTGAACTAAAAAAAGGATACAAATTGATCCTCAAAAGCCTTTTTATTAATGAGGCCTCTATTTTTTCAATTTCCATTATTTTCCTTCATTTTCTTCCTCACAAGAAACTTGTAACCTTTCACCTCCCTTTTCTCCAATTTTCCATTATTTTCATAAATAAAATGTTAATAAATTCCTGATGCCTTTCCAAAGCCTTTTCCATTTCCTTTGCTAATTTCCATAGCCATCAATTAATCACAAGTGATCCCCATCACTATGTTTTTTCCCAACATTCATCTTGGAGTATGTGTCCCATGACCTTGGTTATTATTTTTCCTTTATTATTACATGGATTTTTAACCAAGATTTTTACATTTCAAATTTGCGATTAATTCTTCAAGTGATTGAGGCTCATCATACTCAATTCGATCTTTAAATGATAAGGGAAATACATTGAAAAATATCTAAATTTTTTCCTTTTCATGCTTAAGATATCGTACATACCTCAACAACTCCAAGAACTTAGTCGTGTACTTCTCATCTATCATCGATCCCATCTTCAGCTCATACAACTCCTTAGATTTACTGTCATAGTACCTCTCTGACAATTACTTATTTTTGAAAATCCTTTTAAACTCATGCCAAATCAACTCCTTTGTCATGATTTCTCTGACCTACTTCACATCTTCCCATCATATGTTCAATTTCCCTTTGAGACTGAAAATAACTATCTTGGCCTCATGTTTTCTATGTATTCATGCAACTCAAATATTTTCTTCATTCCAGAAAACCATGCCTCTGCATCCTCCGACTTCTTCAACTCTCCATCAAATGCAGTTGGCTTGGATTTCTTGAACTCATTCGGAAAAAATCCCCTATCATTCATCCTATAAGAATGATAGAAAATATGACCATGGTACTTGTTCGAAATAGAACTATAATAAATCCCATGTCCACCGCCTCTCCCTATCGGGTGTATCCAAGAATTTCCCATCCTTGATGGTGTCATCCCTCTCTAACATGTTTCCACCAGGAGATTTGATACCATAGGCCCCATTAGTCTTGTATTCCTATCCATGATTGATCTTAAGCAGTCCATGTGTTAGTATGAATCTTTTGTCGGAAAAAGACCACTTTAGCTACGCATAAAAAATAGCCCTAACATCAATTATAGCTGCCAATATTTTAAAATCTGCAGTTTGTTGATCCAGATAAAGCTGCACAAATCTGGATCTATGCATAAAAAGACATTAAGCAGTAAAAATGAAATGTTGCTCCATACATCCAATAGATAAGACAAGAACAATATTTTTGAAAGAATTTTTATATTAAAGGGCACCTGAGAGGAAAACAAGAAAGGTGTTTCCAATTCTTCTCAATGGGATGGGTTCTTGAAAGTCCTCAGCATTTTAGATCTAAAATTTCGCTCTCTTGTTGGTGTAGAAAACCCAGACAAACATAGAACTCAAAGGGAGCTCACAAGGTAAATGATGGAGAATGTGACAATGATAATGGCTCAAAGTCAGACCAAGAGTATAGATCCAGAGTGATCTAATGCAAATGAAAGGTCACAAATGAATGGGAAAACCCTTCTATTTATAACAAAATATTAGGGTATTCTAGAACTTGGTGTATGAATAAAATATTATTAACCAAATTCTAGAACTACCTTTTAGGAATATTTTATTATATTTATTGGAGGGAAAATGATTTTTGACTTGGGTAAAATCCTTTATTTATAAATAATAAATAAATAAATAATTTATTTATTATTTTAAGGAAATGGTGGAAATATAATTAAATAAATAATGATTTATTTAATTATTTATAAATGATTTAGTCAAATTTAACTAGGAATATTATTTAAATGAGGATTAAATAACTTATTCCTAGGAAATAATCAAATAAATAAGGATTTATTTAATTGATTTTCTTGTTTTGGGTTAAATATGACTAGGAATAATAATTGAATTGATGTTTAACTAATTATTCCTTGAGGAAATATAAACAAATATAGATTTGTTTATTATTTCCTTTTGGGGTTTCCTGTTCAGACCATAAACAACTTAATAAAGGTGTTTTACTAAGTTATTTCACATAGTGAAAACATATTTACTTAGGGTAAAATTGGTCTTACATGGTGTACTTGGGTCCATCTAATGACAATAGGTTAGATGACCAAAAAAATGGTGTAACACCATGTCTTTGTAAGTCTAACAAACTCTGAAGGATAACTACATTGACCTATGCTTGTTTCTCCTATACCCTAGCAAGTTTTTCTTGTGACTAAATGATCCTATCATTATATTCTTTGCAACTTATTATTTTTTCCTTCAAACTTCTCAAAGTATATGCTATGTGAAGGGAGTACTCATCACCATGTTGCTCATTTGATTTGAAGGGAGAGTCTAGTGAACTATAATCCACCAATTTTCTAGTCATATTTGATCCTCTTCTTCCTGCAAGTATACCATGTCAGATAAACCAAATAAAAACATTACCTGTTGGAAATATTATCATTGATGGAAAAGGAGAAGATTAGGATCAACAAAGGTATATATGAGCAACAACAAGGTATGCAAGAGAAACAACAAGGCAAAGAAGGAAAAAGATCTACAAAGCAAAAGAGAAGCAAGGAAATGAGTAGAAAGGCAAGGAGAAACAAGAAAATAAGTAGCACAAGATCAGCCATTCAAAGGAGAAAAATAAGGAGGAGGAATTGTGATACACTGAAATGTTTTTGATAATGTTGTATATATTTATATATTGAATATTCTTTTGTGATTTGAAATTGTTGATTGAGCTAAATTTTTGTGATGCAAAGGCAAGACTGCAAGGCAAAGGAAAATATGTTGAAAATATTGTTATGACACATTAATGATAAATATTGTTATTTGGTAATGGAATTAGGTTCATGCATTTAATCATTACATGTGGCTGAAATTAATATTGGATGAATTATTTATTTTTGGTATAATATTCAAGATATGAAGAGTTTTGAAACGAATCAGTGGAAGGAAAAGAGTCAAGCCTATTCACTTCATATTCCTATGTGGGATACAAACAACCAACAACCTATATTTATAAAATATGTGATTTTGGAGGGAATTAGAAGTAAGAGATTGGGAGAATGTGTTGGAGATGAATGAGGTGTTATGCATGAGATTACCTTACACACATGAAGGTAATGTGAAGCGGATTTGAAGGGGAGAGGAGGCATAAATAAATACAAAAGTATGCAGAATTGATGACTAGTTGGAGCCAGTTGAGGTAGTGTTGGGTGGATTAATCAATCTTGCGGACAAGATCGATCTCCCTAGTACCAAAAAGTAATCTGGAAACAAACAGCGAAACGAACCTATCTTTCTCTAGACATATGCGATTTATAAAAGAATACTATAAAGGTGTTAAGAACTTAC
Organism: Pinus albicaulis; assembly: GCA_034641835.2. NCBI lineage: Eukaryota > Viridiplantae > Streptophyta > Pinopsida > Pinales > Pinaceae > Pinus > Pinus albicaulis. Next base: position 1,207,688,689 of record CM076580.1, on the reverse strand, counting down.
CGTAAATCTAATGCTTGTTCGAAATAGTTGTCCCTTGGTCACTTGAAGGAGTTATATTTATAGACCTGTAGTCACAAACAAGCAAACATTAAATAGCACCTGTATAGTAAATATTATAAATCATGCCTATCATGGTGATCAAGGAATCCATGAAATAAATAGTCAATTAACAGCTTATTGAGAAAAATGAATTCATTTGTATTAACTTTGAAAGAAGGAAAACCTTACAACCTTAGCCTTGATGTTGAAAAAGCCTTCCCGGGGTCCGAAGCAGGAATCTCCTCTACTTTGACAAGCCTTTCACTCTTCCAACCGAGACAGATAGAGGTATGTGATCTCTCCTCACAAAAATCTCAGTTAAATGAGTCTGAATCCCAACAACACTTAACCTCAAATAATTCTAAAGCTTGAACTCCCCTTGAGGCTACCCAATGCCTCTTTTTATAGTGGAAAAGAGGAGGTTTCAGTTCCAACTATCAAGGGATAGAATCCTCCTTCAAAGGGATAAGATCCTCACATCAAGGGGTTAGCTCCTTAAGGTAAGGGATACATGAACCTCAAAAGAGCGGTTCTGCCACCGCAAGATTCTTTCTAGAGGCTTCTAGAATTTACTAAAAGTGAGCTTTTTGAGTTTACTTGTGCCTTTTTAATCTTTTATAGGGGTCCACACCCATAACACAGAGAAATTTCATTCAGGTACGCAAGAGTCATGAACATTAGGTGCAGGACCGTAGGCAAGATGAAGAGAAAGTGCGATATCAAAGTTAAGGAAATTTTTAAGAACTTTTCTCTTATTTTCAAGGCTTGACATGAAGAACTGATGTGTTAGACTTGAAAAGGAGGAAGTATGAGTGATACTGAGCTCACACACATAGAAGAATGTCAGGATGACAATTTTCAGTGCAACAGGTAGGAGCCTCCTGTGGGCTGTAACATGCACAAAAAATATGGGAGCTGGAGCTTCCTTGCATGTTGTAGCTTGAAGAAATTTGAGATATCAACATCTTGTAGGTTGGAGCCTACATAAACTCAAATGTAATAAGGAGTATGAGCTTTCATTTTCATCACAATAATAATAAATCATGGTTTTCTCCCTTATCAATTTACACTTATATCTGGTGTCCATATGCATTGTTATTATGTGTTGATGTAATTTATTGGTCCTCTCATTACTTGTTGTTCACATATTTAGTTTTCTGGTCATTATTTGTTAAGTTTTTCATGTAATGTTTTAGTTAATGAGTTTAATGAAAATATTTTTATTTTCCATGAATGGACTAAACTGATTCACTCCCCTCCCCCATTAGTTTAGTCAAGCTTTCATAAATTGGTGTCAGAGTCGGTTCCTTTGGTGTAAGCCTAACAACTTGAAGGAGATCTGGTTGAGTCATGGACTATCAAAGTGAATCTGTGTTGAGTGCAACAAACTTTCATGAATGGAGAGATAAGTTAAAATTTGAACTGATAGCATATGGAACCGGTGTATGGAAGCTTGTGTGTCATGGTTACTGCAAAGACTCTCCCTGTTTGCAAGAAAAATATTGGAATGATTTAGAAAAATGTGGTATGTTTAATAATATTCATAATATGGATCTTGATATTGTAATATACTTAAATTCTGCAAAAGAAATCTAGGATATATTTCATCTCATGCATGAAGGAGACACTAGTGGTTGCACTATCAAGAAGGAGAAGATAAAGAGGAAGAAGAAAAATCCCTTCCAAAAGGAAAAGGTTCAGTCAAATGAGGTCTTTTCTAGTATGAATGGAAATGATTTCCATGAAGAAAAGATAGTTGAATAATAGGCCAAAATTGACACTGTCTTGATTGAAATAAGAAGATTGAAGAATGAAAGAAAAGATCTAAATAAACTGGTGCAAATATGTGATGAGAGAGAATATGAGCACAAGGAAGAAATTGTTGGAATGAAGGCACGACTTGAAGAAGTAAGGAGATTAGGAGAGGTTATGAATAACCAGCTAAAGGATAAAGAGATACAATGTGAAAGGTTAGAGATTGAGACTAATTCAACTAGAACTGAGTTAGAAGAAAATAAAATATTGTGTAAACAAATAGAAGAAGAGAACGTATCCATGAAAGACTCACAAAAATAAGCCATTAAAGAGGACATAAAAACCTTGAAAATACATGTAGTAGAAGTCAAGAAGCAAAATGAAAATGAAAATAATGAGTCAAAAAAAATGCATTATGTAGAAAGGCCATTTGCTCTTGTTGATGAAAGGAGAAAATTCGGAAAATATCAAAGGCTGTTCTTTGTTCCTGTGAAAGATATCAAGTGTTTTTATTGCCATGGACTTGGACATGTAGCTACAGAATGTAAGAGAAATTGAATCAAATCCTATCAACATCAGATGCAACAAATCAGAAAGCTCCCTCAAGCATGCAAACATATAAGACAATCATAAACTAGGTATATAAATAATTTCTACGGATATTGTTGTTTGTGAAATGAATTAGGTCATAAAGTTTTTGGATGTAAACTCTTTGCAAAGAAGAGCATAAGAAGCCACACACCATTTCCACCATACCTTGGTCAAATAAGATGTTATTTATGTAGCAATATTGGACATAAGGTGAATGACTATAGGCTTCCATATACACTAAAGAACTCTAGACAGATGATGGAACCCAATCAAAGCAAACAAAACAATGAGTAAAAAATAAATGCAGAGAGTAGTAGGAAATATAATAAATTATGGAAGAGGAAGAAAAAGGAGCAACATGTTACCTTAATGACATAATGAATCCATCATGGTTTTAGGGGGAGTTTCTCTAGGAAGCAAGGCAAACATTCAGTTGGTATTAGAAGATCAACTAGTATTAGGAGAGCAACCCATAAAATGTCCTGAGATGATCTTGGACATGGTGAGATAAAAGTTGTGTGTTAGCCACCTATAAAATTTGTCATATCAAATGGTGGCTAAATAATTTTTTGAGCCTTCAAGAAACAAGTTTTATTGCTAAAAATGTTATCTCTTGAAGACTCATGAAGACATCATGCCCTTTTTTTAATCTTCACTGCTGTTTCCCTTTTAAACTCAGAAATTCCGCTATTTTCATGAAGAAAAGACTGCTGCAAAAATCCCTTTTTCCCTCATTTTTCCCTTCCTTTCACTTCAAATTAACCTTCATTTTTACCCCTTTATTCCCCATGGAATTCCTCTGCTTTTCATTTTTTCCCATTTTCCCTTCGTAAAATCCCCTTTATAAGGTTTAAAACTCACTTTTGAACCTTACTGAAGCCCCCAAATCCATCAAAAAGCCTTGAAAATTTCGTGAAAAATAAGTTTTTAACGACAGGCTTAAGCCCCTTTGGGCCAAGTCATAAACCACTTCCCAACATGTGCCCATGCCCTAGAACTAGGCGCTAACCCAGTCAGGCGCTTATCGCATCGGAAACAATTGATGTGCGCAGGTCTTTTTATCATGTTAAAACCTCTGATCTGATTGCCCTCTGTTTATAAGCCCCGAGCCTTTTTTTTCTTCATATAACCCTTGAGCCCACCATCGGGCGCTTAAATGATTATATAAACCCTGTCTAATCATATTTTTCCTTTGTATATTCATAAAACCCACTTTTTCCTATGTTTATATTAAAACCCGCTAGTTCATGTTTTTGATGAAAAAGAACCATTGATATTTTTCCCGATCGACTATTCGCGCGATCTCGCATCGGAGATTTTCCAAATGGGTAGATTGAAAATTCCCGCATCATCGTTCCGATGCAATTGTCCGTTTGTATGTTTAAAGCCTCAGTCCCTTTGCTTTTCCATATATCCAAGGCCCCGCAGTCGGGTGCCAAACATTATATAAACTCTCCCCAAAGACGAAAAACCTTTGTATTTCATAAATTTTTGATTTTCATATGTTACAAAGGGTTCCACTCATTCATTGGTTAAACCTTTTCTCCACTGTTTATTTTGGGCCAATTAAATGGATCGCGCAATCTCGCATCGAGAGATCTCATTAGGTGCACTTAATATTTTATTTTCTGCCTCCGATTGGCCGCCTTCCGACCCATCATCCACTGTTGATCTGATCTGCAGATCGACGACCCACAACCAATCACACCAGCGCCCATTCAACCTTTGCCTCCTTCGATTGCGAAGCTCTGATTACATCTGGGTCGTCCACATGTCAAGATTTGACGGCCCAGATCAATCTTCCTGACCTTGGCTAAAAATCATATGCCCCGCTTCATAATGTTCTTTTAACCAATCTCAGTCGTTGATCTCTGCAGATCAACAACCCATATCAACCCTTTCTCCGCTTTGTTTATGTTTCCATTCAACCTCCAGATTTAATCTCCATCGTTCATCTTTTGATCCAACGATCCAGGTTAATAACGCCTTCCCCCTGCCCCACTTTTTATTTCTCGCACACCTATATGTTATCACGATCATTCCACAGCCGTCAGATCTAAGACCCCAGATCTGACGGTAGACGCGCATTTTCACGTAACTTTGAGCACGTCCGTTAATCTCCAGAAATCACGCGAAATGGGAGGTTTTTAAATGCCACATGTCGATTGATAACACATATTGAATTCGAAAAGGTGAAACCGCTTTATTCCCCTTTTCCTATGTGATACTGCCGGTTTTCCCTCCCAAAACCGCTTTCCCCATTTGCATTATGTTTTATCACGTGCGTTTCCCGCCATTGATCTCTGCAGATCAACGGCTCAGATTCAATCTGAGCATTACACTATCGCCCTCCGCCATATACCGAGGGTTTTCGCGATCAACCACAATCGTCGATCTCTGATGACCAATATGATCTAATAGCCCAGAATCATTCCGAAAGCCCCAATTTTCTTCCTTTCCCTTTTCACTGCTGATTAAGGTTTTAAATCCGTTTCTTCACATTTTTCGCCCGTATTATTATAAGGTGACTCCGTTGCATTGTATTATTACATTTGATCCCGATCGTTGATCTCTGTAAGATCAACGACCCTAACTTAAAATCTCCACCATTTTCTCCCACCGCTCTCCTTTTGACCCCCACAAACAAATCTCCACCGTTGGATACTCTCATCCAACGGCCATGCTCCTAACCACAACCTCTGAAGCAGTCTGACCCGTCCACATAGGGTTTTATAATATTTTGTGTATTTTGTAGGTTTTAAAGTTTTCAAAGATTTTAAAAGAAAATAAAAGCCGAGGATGACGATCCTCCAGGCTTTGTTTATTAAAGAGTATCCATTCACAGGGTTCGACGACACATTTTATCTGTGCCTCATGAGCACTGATAAACATTATAAAGCCCTGTAGCACCTGCATATCAATAAGACACAGTGAAATAGGATTAAAACAAAGAGTATCAGTGTTGAAGACCTAACCATAGCAGAATTGAAGATTGAGGATTGTATTCACAGCTTTGGTGGATTACGGCTAAGATTGAAAATCAAAAGCCTAATACACTAAATTTAACAGTGTTTAAGGAAAAATCAAAATATCTGTTAGACAGAGGATGCCTCCACTGCCACATCAGAGGCTAATTGATTCCTCTCAGCTACCAGATTGCCACCTGTGGCCTCAAAGCATTCAACAAAGGCCGAGTTATTACCAGAACAAAGAATGTTTTCCTCAATACAACCGAACAATTAATTCAAGCCAAAAGAATTATTGCAAAGAATATCAGCAGAGTTATTACAAGATGACACAGAACCTTAAAGTCAACAAAATCATCCCACTGAGCTTATTTCTTAAATGTAAAACAATTAATACAGAGTGAATATCTGTAAACTTCTCCATTGAGCCCCTCAAAGGCCGAGAAGCATTAATCTGTATTAATTGAACCTTGAAGTTTTTTTATCCCATCCCACCTCCTCATATCTTCTATAAATAATTTTGTAGAAGATGAAACAATGTTGGTTGCAGAACTTTGAAATATACTTGTGCTCGAAACTTCTACTTGTAAATAGTGTTCAAAGGCTCTTGAAGCTCTGTTTCTGATCTAATAAGTTACGTTGAGAAGTGAAGATGATTTTTGAACTGAAACATTGGACTTGAAGACTATAACTGGTTTGACATCAATAACAAGCTGTTTCTTGGGATCCTAGTCTATATCACTGGTGAAGTGCCCCTTTCTGTGTAATTGTTTTCCTTTTGTGTATGCCATATTGTCCATTTATTCTCTGATAAAGAACAGCAAGCATAGAGTTAGGACTTACTGTTTATAGTACCCTTCTCTAACTGATAAGCTTTATCTCAATGTTTTCCTCCAATTTGTTTATTTAAGAATGATTCAATACAGTTCAAGCAGTTAGGAATGCTGGTGTTCCCTCGTCCTACTGTTTGCTTTAAACATTGTTCTTGAATGTTATTTTCATTATTTTCTCATTAAAGTTAGACTAGAAAAGTGATGGTGTGCCCTGTTTTCTATCTTCTTTCTCCAAAGGTAAATTCAGAAATTTCTCAAAGTGTATGCTGAAAGCAGACTAGATTTAAAAGTATCTTATTTGATCTTAAGTTGCATTTTGTTTCTCTTATGTGTTTTCATATTTTCTGAAAGTAATTATGTGGATTACTGGATTGTTTTCCTATTGAGTTGCTTTAATACGAACTTGCCCATGAAATTTATGGTTAGCCCTGTTCTTGGTTGGTTTTAAACAGTTGCTTAAAAGGCTTTTCTTGTTTGGACAGACTATAAATCCTAGTTGAAATTATTATCTATTTCCACCCCTCCAAAACTTTATTGTTTCCATTCCATCATTTAATCTCAAAGATCTTGTGATATAGATGACTTTACCCTTGGATCACTCTTGAATTGTTGCACAATTAAAGCCCTTTTATGACTCCATAGCCCAATGGAGTAAAAACTAGTGTTATATCTATCTAATCAGCCAAAGCTTGTTCTGATTTCTTGCAATTTCACACCTTTGAAACCCTTTCATTTAGGACTTTCCACTCAATTAATAATCATGCTCAACCATCCAAAACAAACAAAAACCCTTGGTCTTCATAACTAGCCTAATATCATTACCCAAAACCTTAAAGATAAATCAAATATTTGCACTTATTGTTGAGATCCCTCTCCGGATTTAGGAGGGCTAGATCCTAGAATCCCAAAGTGGTTCAAGTGTTCTCTCTGCAGTTTGACTTTTCCAATCTTGCAAATTACAGGGAGCTAACATTGTGTATGAGACCATACTAACATGGGGAACATGAAGTAATAAAAAACATATACAAATAAATACAACAACTAAATAGATATTAGTGAGAAATCCATAGGGAGAATGGAAATATCATGAGGCCAAATTTATTGCATTGTGCATTTTGGAGATACCTTGATTGGCAAGCTCAAAAAGAAGAAGAAGAAAAAAAAGAAGGCCAGCCCATCAATAAATAAATAGTTAAATGGAAAAATAAAGTATGCCTAATATATCTCTTTTACTATATGAGAAAAGAAAATGAAGGAATGTGATTTTGAAGGATGATTATGAATGAAAATTAACAATGAACAATAAAATACGGATGTAAGAAATCTAAGCCAACTTTTAAAAGTTGTCAATAAGAAGTTTCTCATGGTATTTACCATGGAAGTAATGAAGAATTTTTGAGTGAATGATGGAGTTGCAGCTACTCAAGGGGAGAACGTTCCCATTAACGATCATTGGAGATATGACAATCAATCATATGTTAGTAGATAATACTTAAATAATATCTAATCAAATTCAAAGCGATCATAAGAAAATTAAAGTATTCATCCAATATAAAAAATTGCAATGAAGATGGATAACACAAGTTAATAACTCGTCTAAATGATAAGATAAGTATTGTGTTCAATCATATATCTCACTGACTGCATGTTCAAGAAAGTCTGAAGTTACTATTTTAAATCCTCAAGAAATGGTGAATATTAAAAACAGTGAAAACCGTATGATTTCCCATGGAACATATTAACACATCTAATGAGGGTGTAGATGATATTACCCATGTTCATGTTGAAATAAATTGGAGCAGAAACGTTTAAGACATGAGTATATGTGTTATTGGAACTATCGACATGGATCTTCTTACAACGAGAGTTTCTTTAACCGTTAATAAGCTTAATTAAAAAAAAAAGGTATGAAAGGAACTCAAACATGGTCGAAAGAGGTAGAGATTGGCACACACATTTATGGATGTCACATAGGTAGTGTTGATGGTATCCAACAACAACATGAACATTGTGTAGAATATCGAGGAGCGACAGTGGCATTAACAAGAATTTCAACAGATGAATGAAGAGAGACTTTGATAGAACTATGAATTCTATTGATAAATCTAAAATTCAAGATAGTACTAATAAAATGTTGTTTCTCTCTCATGCTACATATTTGGACTTATTCGAAAAGTAGGTGGTCCAATGGCTATCCAAGGATAAAATTTCCATGGACATGGTTGAATAAAATACAGAAGTGCAGTTAGTAGGGAAAGGATTCAAGTAATGGAGGAAACACCAACAGTGCACAGAATTCATTTGGGCTCTCAAGGATTTGAAGTGTTAGCCCTGGGATTGGATTGCATGGGTATGTTAAATATGCCATGGAGGAGAGCAATAAATCTATGCATGACAAGAAAATTCTTGTTAACTTTGAAGTTGCATTAGCCTCTACAAAGAGCGAGGAGGTAGAGGAAGCCAAGAACAAGGGAACACCTATTTTTCAGTATAGAATTGCGTTACATATGATTTGTATGATTGATAATGTAGGAGACTAATGAGAGTATGTTGGTACCAGTTGGGAAATTGTTGGTACCATTTGGATTCCATATTATGATAATGTCCTATTCACTTTATATGGGATGGATTGGGAAAGAACCAAAGAGTGGGTCTTTGAGGATCCAATTGCCTTTTTTCTTCATGAAGGTAACATTATTGCAACCGAAATTCAACAACAGATCTACACATATCATAAGTGGAGAGAGAGACAATGTGGGATCGACAATTTGATCCATCATGTTTAGCTATGCAGCCCACCTACATTGCAGGAGCCTAAGGCAGAAGTTTTTTTCCATGAGTTTCCATGTTGGATGGTGACTCATTTTGTATGGATGATAGCTTGGGGTTGGGAGATTCACATGTGAATGATGGTTCCCAATATATTTCAGATTCCATGCCTCAAGAAGGCCTCTAGACAACATATTTTTGCCTCCATGGATATTCCACTTCTTCATGATGATATCTATTTAGGATTGTCACCAAAAGCTAACTTGCACACTTGGGAGGAGCAACTTGGAGACTTATTGATGAGACAACATCTTGTTCCTTGGAGGATCTTATCATATGAGGATTCTATAGGAGGAGGAGAGGCGGCTCTTCAGTTCTATCGTAGTTGCTTGAGGAAAAGACACATTTGGGAGGGGAGGACTGTAATATTCCTAAATTAGCATGCAACTAATTGGAATATTATTTTTTTCTTTTGTCATTTAGATAGATGAATAAGTGGGTAGGGAGACCCATAAATATCTTAGTAGAAATAAAATCCCTCTTAATGTGAAAAGGGATCATCTTAATAGCTAGATAAAGCACCCTCATGTGTGAACAGGGGCTAATGCATGTGGACAAGGTCAAGTTTGACCAAATCAACAACGTTGGTATGGAGGGAGTGGATCATCAATGAGAGAAAATGCAGTGTTAATGGGAGAAAGTATCCATGATAGTAGTGAATTTAATGAGTGGGACCTAAGGCAAGAAGGCTCACATTGTTTATAAGGAGGGAAAGGGCATCCAGAGATGGCTATGTTGTTGATTATTGATTTTGTGGTCTGTATGAATTCTTGCACTCTTCAGTGGTTTAGCTGAGATTGATGTGTTGTTTAGCATAGGGTGTTCATGAGAGGGAATCCCACCTCTTTACTTGAGGAGCCTCTAGGAAGAGTATAGCACTACATTCCCATATTCTGTCATTTGGCCAAGCTTCAGTCTTTAGCTACAATGCAGTTTCTGGTGGAATTGTGTTGTGTTGCAGGGTAGAAGTAGTGGAGGATTTTGAGGGCCACTTTCAGTGTTTGTTTTACAGTGGAGAGGTAGTCTTTCCATTGGGAGGCTAACAAGGAAGGTCGTGGAGCTTAATTTCATTATTTGGCATCAGGCCCAGCTATTCCCACCTCCTACAGGGCAATTTCCCTCAAGGATTGCATTATTCTATTGAGTATTTTTAGAGGAGGGTTCAATGATTCATTTGGAGGGTTAGGTCTTCAGTGAGGGGATTAGCCTTTAACTTGGAGGATATTTTGGAGGATTTCTATTCATTTCTATATCAGTTCAACCACCTCCTTCCAATATTTAGTTTGCAGCTGCTATTCAGCCCTAGGGCTGTATTCCGGCATTTTGTACTTTGGAGTATTTCCGGAAACCCTTTCTGGGTTGTCTTGGAAATGTGCTTGGGAGCGTAGATATTTAGTCCCGGCCCTATTTGATCCATATATCAGGAGATCTACATTATTACATTTTTCAGCAGTAGTTACTCTCATTAAAACTGTGTTGTATTGGTTCTCCTGCATTGTATAACAACTATTATTCATGTTATGGCATATGTATTCATGGGAGGCTTGTTTGCCTTGATTATCTGAGTTGTGCCTATATTTCTTGTACTTATTTTTTTCTGATTTACATAATAAAATGGCTCCATGTTTTTCACACATGTTGGTGTAATGTTATTCACTGCTATTTCCAGTATTTTATTCTATATTCCTGTCTTTTCCAATTGGAAATATTACAATGGGGCTCTCGAGCAACATCGTCCCGGAAATGGACATCCGAGCAGGTTCAATGTGAAGAATTTGTTGAAAATATTAGAGGATATGTTGAACTAGAAGAACTTGAAGACCATTCTCTTTGCTAGAAAGAGACTCCTCTCACAAAAAAACACTACATTAAATAACATGAGAGAGATTTTTAACCAATAATTTGCTAAATATAGTTGGACAGAACTCAATTTAATTAAACACAGGGGTTGGAATGTTATCTATTCTATGTTCCCTGATAACGAAGAGAAAATATCAAGCAATGGAAATTGCGATGGAGATATGGAAAGAAACAAGGCCTCCACTAAACCAGAATGGTTAACACTTCCGCCCTTTGTTCCGAATGTGGATTTTGGGGCACTTGGGAAGTGATTAATGGCTAATTCTTCCTCTTATTATTAGGAAGATAGCCCCACGTCGATCACAATGACCAACCTCATGTGGGTATCTCATTGTTTCATTCATGGAGGTTAATTACAACATTCATATCATCGTAGCATTCATAAAATGGAGTTTTATATCATGAAGGGCGTTGGACATAGGTGTTGTAGAGCATATATGTTTATTTAATTCACTCTTCATTACAGTGTTGATTGAAACATTCAATTATATTACGGCACATTCCAAAAAAGAGAACATTCAACTTTAGATTATGCATATTCTCATTACATCATTCAATTATATTTTCTACACTGGTTCGCACCGTTGATCATTGTAATAGTGCAACTTATCTACTATCTTCTTGTGTCTAGAAGTTGGTGATATCCCACATATTATGCTCAAAGATGTTGTGTTCCAAAATTTCTTAGAATTTTCCTCCAATCTGTATAAGTTCTTCAAGAATTAAATTCAAGGATCCAGATATTATACTTGTTGAGAAAATTCTTTCATTTGTCTAGCACTTTATATAGTTCTTCCTTAATGTCAATTGATGGAAATCTCATGAAAATTCCAAAACTACTTCCAATGAGAAATTTTTTCTTTTAGTTCTCGGGAGCCAATGTGTTATATTATGTCAATTTCTTATACTGCAGACAAGATGAATGATGTATCTTTTACACTGGTGGATATTACGAAAGGCTTATGGTTTGGCCTTTTGCATTTTATTGACCCTAAAATTCTAGAAAGGCTTGAAAATTCTTAGTACTTGTTCTACTATTAAGGTGATTTTTAGCACGATGGAAATAATACATCTAGGGAAGATGACAAATGTGACACATATGCACTGAAGAAACCCATTTCCATTGATTTCAAACACTTCTAAGAATGAAAGGGATAGGAAAAATTTGTTTCCATCAATGCCAAAGGTGGAGACTATTGGAAATATTGTCATTGATGGCAAAGAAGTAGATCGGGATCAAAAAAGGTATATAGGATAAGTAGCAAAGACAAAGAGTAGAAACAAGGTAGGCAAGAGCAACAACAAGGAAAAGAAGGTAAAATATTATCAAAGGAAAGGAGAAGCTAGAAAAGGAGTAGCAAGGCAATGAGTAGCAAGAAAAGGAACATCAACACAAGGTGCAACAAGCAAAGAAGTAGCACAATATCAACCATGCAAAGGAGCAGAAGAAGGAGGAGGAATTGTGTTAAGCTGAAATGTTTTTGATAATGTTGCAGATATTTCTACATTGAAGATTCTATTGTGATGTGAAATTTTTGATTGAAATGAATAGTTGTGATTCAAATGAAATTCTCCAAGACAAAGGAAAAAATGTTGTAAATATTGTTGTGATGCATTAATGATAAATATTGTTATTTGATATTGGAATTAGGTTGATGCATTTAATCATTACATGTCGCTGAAATTAATATTGGATGAATTATTTATTTTTTATCTAATATTCAAGATATGAAGAGTTTGGAAATGAATGAGTTGAATGCAAAGCATCAAGCCTATTCAATTCATATTCCTATGTGGGATACAAACAACCAAAAAAATATCTTTATAAAATATTTGATTATGGAAGGCATTAGAAGTAAGAATGTGGGAGAATGTGTGAGAGTTTATTGAGTTACTATTATGCATGATATTACCTAACACACATGAAGCTAATATGAAGCATATTTGAAGGGGAGAAGAGGCAGAAATAAATATGGAATTATGCAGAATTGATGATGATTTGGATCTGGTTGAGGTAGGAGCCTCATGTGGGTTGTAGCCTATAGAAAACATATGGGAGTTGGAGCTTCCTTGCATGTTGTAGCTTGCAGAAATTTGAGGTAGCAACCTCATGTAGGTTGGAGCCTACAGAAAATAGGATGTAATAAGGAGTAGGATCTTTCCTTTGCATCACAAGAATAATAAAATCGTTATTTTATCCCTTATGGGTTTCCACTTATATCTGGTGTCCATATGCATTGTTATTATGTATTGATGTGATGTATTGGTCTACTTATTACTTGTTGTTCACATATTCAATTTGTTGGTCATTATTTTTTAATTTTCTCATGTAAAGTTTTACTTAATGAGTTTAATGAAAGGATTTTTAATGTCCATGAATGGACTAAAATGATCCACCCCCCCCACCCCTCCCCTCTCAATTTAGCCAAGATTTCATCATAACCAACATAACTCAGTGAAGTTCAGGGGAGGATATCTCATATACAATATCAATCCAAATTATCACAATACATGTATAATCATAATCATAACAATATATCAAGATCATGCATGACCATACCAACTACATATCGTGAAATCATGCATGAAAACCATGCCCATAACAATGCATGCATAAAAAACGCATATACGACCAACATGCATTTATGACAAACACGTCCCAACAACAACATGATAAACTTGTACATGTCAACACAACCGAAAAGCAAGACCACCACCATGCATATACATCAAACACATATAAAACTTGCATGCATGCATGAAAAACACCTTCTTCCCATCCATTCCAAGTATTGAATGATGCTCTGATACCACTCTATAATACCCTCCTCCCACACTTACCCAATTTCACTAGTCCACTGGGAAAAATATGTGATGAAGAATTACTATGATATGATTCAACCTCCTAGGTACAGTCAAGGAAGTGGAATCGTCCAACGAAAACTTTATTGACTTCCTTCAGGTGCTACAGAACCCCCAAGGGATAAACCACCCTTCCAGGTTCCCAAAACCTAAGTTAAACTTGTTTTTCTGTAACCTGGAATCCTAGATGCTAACACAACACTACAAAAATTTGACCTATAACCTTCCAATCGCATGGATGGCCCTCCTCCCAACGACTGTAGTCTTTCCCCCCAATTTTGTGCTTGCGACCACAAGATCTGCGCAACTTTTTCAGGGCTAGGATCCAGACCTCTTCCCAAAACTCAATGAAACTCCTTGAAATGATAAATAACACAAATAAAAAGCCTTTACTTCAAATTTTGATCAAGGAATTAACCTGACCCATCCTAACCATGACATACATTTCTTCAAACACATCATGAACATGTAATCTACAGATCATAATTACATATCTGAATACATGGATCTCATACTTATCTGAGAATCAACAAGAAGGTTTGATACCCTCTCATAATAGCTACAAAAACATCTATTAGGTTATACATTCATTAACCATTCATTTACTAACAAAAACATGATAAGAGCCATAACTAAATTCTATCATAAAATCATGTTTATAACCAACATATAACTAGAATAATAATAGTGATAGAAAAAACCATCAAAGCCACATGATAAAATGTATAAATAATCATGAAATACAAGGGTAAAATAGATGTTATTAACATATGAAAAATCCAACCAAGCCAGGGACTTTGACATACCACTCGACAATAGATTGGGATGAACCACATCTTTCTTTCAACCAGTCACCCTCGTGCCATATTCCAAGAATGAATGTTGGACTCATAACAAAAAAAATCAAGGCTTCCTCAAGCTTTACCATGTATCTCGCCATTACCGGTCAAGGGATTTCTAGGCCCAAAACCCTCATATATACAACTAGGATTTACCGTGTATCTCACCATCACCGATTAAGGGATTCCTAGGCCAAAAAATAAGCATACACTACCAGAATTTACCACAATTATGCCAAAAGTGGTCAAGGAATCACTAAGCCCTAACAAGCATGGATGCCTCTAGATTTCTTCACCAATACCTTGAAATTTTTTCCTATCTCCACCCTTAGGCTTTACCGCATATCCTTCCCTTACCGGTCAAGGGATTTCTAGGCCATTGGGAATTTTCTGGAGACCACCTCACCCAATTCTGAAACCATCCAACAATCTAGCTCAACCAAATGAAAGAACGCCATCACACCATGGATATTTAGAAATGGAAAGGGAGGGATAAAGCCATTATCAAACTTAGAAAAACCCATTCCAATGACAACAATAGAACCAAATACACACATGCATGTACCATGTATGCCAAAACTAGCAAGGAAATCATACATGCAACTCAATACTTGCAATTAATCCTATTGTAGTCACTTTATCCAAATCTTCCTTTCTTGATACTTGCTTACACTTGCTTTATTTTCCTTCCTTTGCCTCTCTTTCTCCAATTCTAGAGTTCTCCAAGAATTATCTAAGTGTGCAAGAGTATGAGAGAGAGAATAGAGAGAGAACTCCAATACTGAACAGACAAAATCATAACTAGCCAAAAGCTGTGAAGTGATCCTCAAAATCCTTTTTATTAATGAGGCCTATATTTTCATCAACTTTCTCTATTTTTACTTGAATGTCCTTCTCACATGCAACCCGTGACCTTTCAGCTTACTTTTTTCCTATTTTATATTATTTTCATAAATAAAATTCCAATTAATGCTTCTTTTCCTTTTCAAAGCATTTGCTATTTCCTTTGCCAATTTCCCTTAGCCAGAATAAAAGAAATGAACAACCACTAGGATGTTTTTCCCAACATTAAGCTTGGAATATATGTCCCATGAACTTGGTCTTATTTTTCCTTTATTAAATTTATTACATGAACTTTTAACCTAAGGTTGTTACAGTTTTCTGGGCATCATTTGAAGACAAAATTATGAACTAATTTTGAAACAAAAACTTGAAGGTCAATTCATTGTTACCTAAGGCAATACTCGGTCCTAAAAAGGAGTCTAGAATTAATATCTGGAAATAGTCTCTATATAGTCACTTTGTTACAATACCCCTCCATACACCTAATTATGGATACTATAGAGTGAATAAGCATTAATAGTTTTTGGACAACTGGAGAATTCATAGATTTTGGACAGTAAAGAACACAACCATTCATGTTTTGGAATAATGGATAGGACTAAGAGTGTGTGGAAATATTGTGGATTATATTGAAGACTCGTTGAGATAATATAGGCCCATTGTTTAAGAATTCCTTGAAGCATCTTGAATAATTATTATTAAACGTCACTTGAAGGATTTTTTGGGTCACTTTTGAAGGTTGATGGAAGCAATTTTTTGAGATCACATCAAAAACTTGTTTTGGCCACCTTTTGAGAGGACCATTGATTTCACCACTTGAAGTAGCATTGTTGAAGCCGATATGAATAATTCCGTGAAAAAGTATATTTTTGCAGTTATGAAAAGGTTTGGAGACACTTACTATCCATGTTGAAGATGACCTTGACGGAGTAGCCCCTAGTGAATTTTAGATATTTTTGTTAAGGAATATTTTGGAGTCATTCATGAAGATATTTTTCAGGACTTATTGAAGAATATATTGGGAGCCATGAAGTAGCACTAAGGGAACTTGAAGAAGTGAAGAAAGGGTTGGAGCCCTATAATATTTGATTCCTTTCATAGGGTTGAAGCCTGGTTGAGTACCAGGTTGGAAACTGATCGTTAATAGGATTGGAGTCCTAAAGAAGACCAAGTTAGTGCTTGGTGAGTACAGGTTAGATCTTGGTAGATTTGAATATTGGAGTTTTCATCTAGGATTGGATCCCTGAAATATCATTGTACTTGATTCATTGTAAATAGGATTGGAGTCCTTATCATTATTGTTAATAAATTTATTCTTTTTCTGTTCATTTTGTGTTCTAGTTTTAAGAGATCTTAACTGGTAAAGTAAAAATTGTAAAAGAAAATATTGATTCACCCCCCCAGTGTTTCCAACAATCAAGACATTGAAGTTGTCGATAGTGCTACACTAATAACCATGCAGTGTTGATAAGTCGAACCATGGATGAAACACCTATGTCAACTAACAATGCTTCATGTCATATGGCATCAAGCCCTTCAAGGATGAGTTATGGAGTTATGTTGCACGATCAAAGTTTGTTATGTTCTTTTAGCACATCCTCATATGTGGAAACTTCATGATGTTTATGAGTCTCATCCACATAGTGTCATTTTTACTATAGGAGGTCATTTTTATAGGGTATCATAAGTAGTTCTAACTATTGCAATTTCATTCATTTCACCAAACTAGCGCTAAACGATAATGTTTCAAACTACAAAGTTATTCCTCTTCATGTTTCAATGAAAATGTAAAAGGAAGTTCATTATGACCTCCAAAGCCTCAACATGGGGCCTCTCTACATAATAGAAGAAGGGGGAAAATATTTTAGAGACATACATAGATATCTTCGCTCCACTTAGGGGTTTCTTTTCACTGTCAAGTCAAACACTTATTTGACTTGATACAAGTGCTCCTTTAATTAATGTCCCAAAAAATAGATGATTTTTCTCTAGATAATGAGGAAATAAAACATCTAATTCATAACCTCATTCAAAGGATATGAATTCAACTAATTTCTTCACCATATTTGCATCCAATTTTTTTGGTGCAGAAGAAGGATGGGACATGGAGACTCTATATTGATGATAGATACCTAAAAAAATAATTTTCAAGAACGTCTAATCAATCCCTTGTATTGAAAATCTTCTTGATCATCTCAAGGGTTCAAAATTCTTTAGTAAGACTGATTTCAAGTCAAGATACCATCACATTCTAATTGAAAAAACAGATGTATAAAAGATAAAATTCAAATATAAAGAAGGCATTTTTTAGTGGTTGGTCATGACCTTTGGATTAATTATTTCTATTAAAACATTCATGATGTTGATGGATGATATCCTATGGAACTTCATAAATTCTTATGGAACTTCATAAGCTTGAGATCACCATTTACCATGTCATCCAACTCGTGCTTTTGTTGTATCACTCCCACACCTATATGGACCTCTGTCCCAACTACATCATCATAAAAAAAACTATGGAAAATTGTTGTAGTAGCTTGTTTGATGGTTGTAGCAGCAAAATATTGAGGCACTTTTGGAACATAGATTGAGAAAAAATGAGGTTGAGATAAAAAAATTTGAGACACGGGTTTTTCTTAGAATATGATAAATTGAGTAACGCAGGAAAATTCCAAAAATATACAAATTTTAAGGATATTTGAGTAGGTTTTTAAGGTTGATTTTTAATTTTTACCATTGTGCACAAATAAGACTAGAAATTAATAATCGTGCACAATGACCTCTTTTCTTCACCAAAATGAAATTATGAAGACATGTTATGGTAAAATAGGTGAAAAAGCATTGTATCCTTTTTGAAGCACTCAATTTGGCTTTAAAATTAGTTGGCCATATATATTTTTATGCAACATTGGATAGTGTGAAAGATGAAATAAGACAACAATTGATTTAGCCATATTTTGCAAACCATGCATCCATTGGTCCAAAAACTTGGAGGGTAAATGAATCATGCTATGATAATTAGATACAACATATTTCAAGAAAATAGCCATCATCATCTAGAACCATTTTTCATTTTTATTGATATTCCTACATCTAGTGGTTATCATTTTTGGTGATAATATGTATATGATGATGGTAAAAACCTCGCCAAGTTTCATGAGAAACCAATTTTTAGTTTGAGAAATATTGGAAAAATAGGTATGCCACAAGAAGTAGTTACAAAGATGTCTATCAACAACAAACTTATTTCGGGTGATGGGCCTCCAAATTAGACACAAATTAAGGCCCATATGACCATCCTTCATCACATTAAACCTTTTTTTTTGCATTAGATGACATATTTTTAACTTTAAAATTTTCATTAGGAAGGTTTAGAGATATTTGTATATTTTTTCCTAATATTATTTATTTTTGTAAATTATTATGAGAATATTGAGCAGATTATGAAGATTTGGAGGAGGAGATAATCTAGGGACTTTCTCCCTGCTATATGAGGATCAATATTGGATAATAAATGAACAAAATAACATGAAATTATTGTGGATCTCTAGTGATTGAGAAAATCTAGGAAAGTTTTCCTTGTCATTTATTGCAGATTCCTTGTGTTGGGAACCAGATCCACTATTTGAGGGATTTTGAAGGGGAAAGCTTCCTCCTTTCAAGGATAATTCCTCCCCATCAATTTTTACAAGTAAAAATTCGAAATTTCTCTCAGGGAAATGCATTTCTTAGTCTTCTTGTGGAGAAAACTTGTTATTTAGCAGCTCCACTTTCATTTCTAGCAGGGATGTACTTGGATTGATTCAAATAATGAAGTTTGGTGTTGTTTTTAGCTTCTAAAGCTTGGTTTCCTTCATATGAATATAATTTTCCTTGGGCTTGGCCATATTAGGAGAATCATATCCCTATTGTACAATTTATTTATTTCCTTTGAATGTCTTTTTCACTTACATCTCTTATTTCTGCATTTAGTATTCATGCTTCTTTTTTTGTAGTACATATTGGTTACATGATTTAAGTGAGTTGTTTTAAAGGTTATTTATAGAGTCAAAATTATTATGCATACTTATAACAACTTTTAAAGTTCATATTCATCATTTGGCTACTTGGATTGGTTTACTAGTTCACAAATATAGAATTTCTGGAAGTCCCTTGTAACAAATAGTAGTGATTTTATGTTAATTTTTATAACGTGTTAATGAGATTAATTTGAGTTGATTCCACTTGTATTGATTCATAAAAAAATTAAAGTTAATAAAAAAATTTACCCCATAGCATTTTCTCTTGATTAGGTTAGGCATTTGGTATGTTAACTAGCTCACTAGTTCTTGAATTTCTGGTTTTTAGAGTAGTAATTTTTTGCTATTTTTTAGCACACTCTAACTAAGGTTATTTGGAGTGATTATGCTTGGAAAAAAAGTCCTAGGAAATCATAATTAATAAAAAAAAAATTCCCATCTCATTTTAATTTGATTTACTTTGGCATTTGTCAAATTATCTCTCATGTAGCAATCTTGCCCCTCCTGTATCACATGTAAAATTGACTAGATTTGCTCCAAAAGCTTAGCTATTGCTTCTTAGGTTTGAATAATGAGCCCTAGGCTCCAAAACCATGATTGAGTAATACCAAAAACCTCTTAAGTCTTGACGCTCCTCCATTTCAATCATCTCTTCATTTCAAACGTAAAGTTCGTGAAGCCCTGGAAATCATCAAACACCCTCACAACCTCAATAGGGATGTGGGTTTAGAGGTTAGAAATAATTTGATCCCATACTTCCTCACTCTATGGAACAATTTTTCCCCTCAGAATTTTTGTCTCCATTTTCCCTCCCCTTTCATCTTCCCTCATTGTATCTTTCTTATCATTTAATCATAGTTCCCTGGCATATCCCTTGCTATGCGCAAAATGCTCCTCCCTCCCCCTTAACATTGTTCATCATATTCCCTCCTATATTTCACGTGACTTTCCTACACTTCATCCCTTAACCTCTCAACCCTTTTAACCTTCTCTTATAATAATAATCCTCTAAAATAATATCTTAATCAACCTAACTATTTTTAATAATTAATGAATTGAAGCTTTCATACTAATTTAATTATCCCTTCATAATAAATTTCATAAATTTATGTGTTTTTATTATTATTAAGCATAAATATTATTAGTAATAGGTCAATCTATTACTATTTAATATTGTAATTAATAATAATAAAATGACTTTATAAATTTTACCTTTAAAAACTTCAATATCAATTCATATTCCACTTTATTATTGTTAATATTAATTTTACATTATTATAGGAAATTATAAATATTTCTAATAATATTTCTAATATGTAAATTTAAATTGATATTATTAGTTAAAACTAATAACGTTAAAATTCATATTATTAATAATTGAATTTATAATACATTTTTAAATAACATATCTCGGATCTAATTAAATCATTTCATATAAAAATTTATATAAAAATTAAATAAAACTAAATACTACTAAATAAATATTATTACATATATAATTTTAAAATAAACAAAAAATTTAATAATTAAAAAACTTAAAAATATTATTTCTTGCATTGGATTGGTCGGTTCTTCACTTCCCCTCATTCTTTCCATCCTATATTTATATACAATAAATTATTCTCTTCTTGGCAGGTTTTGTCCTGAAGATGAGTCTTGTTCTAGACTCGAAACATAGACTAAAAAATGAGGACTGTGGACATTCCAAGCTTTCTATCTCAAAAACCACACCACAGAAACCTCCAAACTAACCTTGGCCATTTCAACCACAAAACAAATCTTGGCAACAAAGTTGGCAAGGAACTTATGGGAGAAATCCACAATATACTCAATATTTTCCTCAATATCCTCCATACCACACTCTATGTTATCCCTACCATCCACCTCCACCACAACCACAACCTCAACCATATCCATCTCAAATATCCACTCCCACTCAACTACCTATAAAACCATTTCCGCACCCAAACAATCTAGTAACTCAACCCACTTACAATGTTGAGGTACAATAATTCCAAACAAATTCTTTTGATCTGAATTGTATTCACCTTAGATCGGGAAGTGTATTGAAAAATAGAGATTCTCTTGATTCCATTGAAGAACAACATCAAGAAGAAGACAATTCAAATGAGGAGACCAAAGAATAATGGGTTTCACTAGATGGAGAGAAGACATCATAATCAGATATTGAGAAAGTTCCCTCATGATTACCATTAGATCCACCATGTATTCAAGAGAATAATCAACAAAAAAGAGGAATATTTGAATGCCAGGGTATAAGAGGACACATAAATAAATCCAAATGTGCAAGTGAACCAAGGGCATCACAACTATATTGAAATATGGTTCTAGACAATCATTAAGTTGGAGCATCATTCTCTTCTTTAATAGTGCTTGATATCATCAAAGTCAAAGAATTTGGTCTCTAATATTTAAGTACATGCCAAAGCATATATTTCGAGCCTAAACATGATTTTATCTGTCATATTGATGCACACATGGAAACATTGGAAGTATTCCTACACTTGAAAGAGATTTTGTTCTTTTCAAGTAGAGTGGGATAGAAAAAAGAAATAAAAATTTGAAAAATAGGAAATGAATAAAATCTCAGCTGAAAACCTCTTTTGAGGCACCTAAGATTGGCTCATTTATTGAAAGCCTCCATGAGGGAATCAATGGTTTGGAAAAAATAGAAAATAAATAAGATCCTAGGTAAAAATATCTTATGAGACGCCTAGGCAGACATACTAGTTGAAAACCTCATTGAGGCAACTAGTAGGCCTAAAGAAAAAAAAGAAACAAAAAAGGAAAAAAAAAAAGAAAACAAAAAGATGAAATAAAAAAGATTTATTTTTCTAGTTGCATATATGTGTTTGCATGCAAATACTCCTCCACCTGCATAAGGAAAATAAATAGCTTAGCACCACAAAAAGAGAAAAAGAAAGAAATGAGCAATGAGGCAAGCAACAAGTAAAAAAGAATCAACCTTGGGCTTCTTACCTTCTGTGAAAACTTCTCAAGGACCAAGGACATGCCAATCCATCACCCTCATCCATTTCCAATGTATGCCCATCATTCCCAAGCCTTTCCCATTCATTTTACTCATTTTACTAAAATGCTATAGGAAGGTTATGTTTTTCTATAGGAGGCCAAAATACATAGGGCAACTAATTGTTTTACCATATCTTGAAAACCATGCATTAATTTTCTAAAAATTTTCATGGGGAGATGTATAAGGATGATGGTGACATGCTCAAGGAATTTAGCAAATTCCAGTGCACAATTTTTGAGAAATCGACCTCCATCACCTACAACCATTTTTATTTTTTTTCTCTATATTCATGCGTCTATTTGCCAAGATGTTTTATGGTGAGGTGCATAAGGATCATGGAAACATTCTCAAAAATTTTTAGTTCAATCCAATCTACCATTTGATAGATATTGATAAAATATTCTGCTACAGGAGTGTTCCATAATTGCTACAAGAGTGACCAAAATTGTTATAGGAAGTTGTTGAGCATGAAAAAGGGAGGCAAATTTGAATTTTTTCATCTAGGAACAAGAGAAGGGGTCCACCATAGCCTCATAATTCATTTTCCACACCACTTGACCTCTTCTCCACTTTTGTGCATAAAAACCACCACTTTTCACCCCTTCCATATCTTCTACCACAAAAGATACCTTTGACCATTATCAACTGGCTACTCAGTATTTTTAGAGGCATAAATTGAAATAAATTTTGATATTTGCAGGGTCCATGTGATTGCTATAGGAAGACACACAATCGTGTATCAGTCTTCACATCCACTGCTAAACCATATCTAGGGCACCAAATCCAAAAGTCACCCACCATGGAGCATTGGACGATTCAAAACCATGATCTTGAGCAGCTATAGGACCTCTTGTAGGATTCTACAAGATCATCATTAAAGCAAAAGAAGCATGCATGTAGCAAATCAAACACAGGGATTTCCAAAGTAATAAAGCATTGAAGTAGAAGAGCATAGATACACACTCCAAAGTGTATTTGATTACCCAACGAACCACAAAATCTAATTCAAAGAAGAGAACCTAAATCTAGAAGGACTTGCATCATCGAAGTTTCAGGAAACATAAGGCATAACAAATTCTTATATTTTTTCGAATTGCAGGATACAAGGGAGACAAATAAATAACCTCTTAGAAGATACTAAAAAAAAAACCTCATCCATGTCCAAATCTTCCATGCAACCAAAGGATCAACACATTAGCAAGCAACCAATAAGTAGGCATAGGTATGCACTATCCTTCACCAATCATCTTGAGTGTATTATGTGTTATCCTCCATAATATCCAAAGGATGAAAGGAGATCGATGGAGGTAACCTCAAACCAAGATTTTGGTTTGGTAGCTATCCATACCATGAAAATCACATCCAAGGCTTTGACTGGTACAAGAATGAATTTTAGGCTAGATAGTTCAACTCTAGCATTTGAAAAATTTTAGGTTTTTTTGCTGGAGTAGGAGATAAAATTAGGGAACTAGGTCCAAACATCAAAGGTTTCAGTTGTAAGAAATATAAAGGAGCAGGGTAGGCATGATTTTGTGATAAATTAAGAGTTGGTATATGTATTTTAGTGTTTGAATGAGCAAGAAGATCAAAATGAGCATGTATACCATGAATTCATTTCTCAAGAAGATAAAACACACAAACATGAATTTCCTAATAAAATAGAGCTCAATCAAAAGAGTTTTGTTTAAAAACTCTTAGGAAAGTCACTGAAGAGTAAAGATATGGTAAGGAGACTAATTTATAATTCATGGAAATCTATAACAGAGAGAAAACATTATCACAAAATTACAACACAAGAATTCCTGAATAATAGCTACATCTGTCTTTTGATTTCCTGTAAAAAGTGATGAAGTACAAGCTACAAGACTTCCACTCTCTAATGTCCAACCTTTAGATTGACTAGAAACCACATAGATATAGACTAAAAACAACTTCCCCTCTCTCAGGGGTCAAATCCCTTAGTGTAGGAACAATTCACATGAATTTCTCAACAAAAACCTAATGATTAGGAGGTTAAACAAACTCTCCTCATATAGACTTTCACTGACCTACTCCTCATCAATGAGGTCCAAAATTACACCAAAATGACTCTAACAATTCCATTAACCTTCTATTACATCACATCAACTTGAAAGTAGAGATTACATCATAAAACTAATTTTTGACTGCTGAAAACTCAAAATTTTCACTAATGGGCAAAAGCGTAATGCCAATCTACAAAAGTGCAGTGCCACAAGACAAAAGCGTAGCACCAACATTGGAAGGGAATTTTGAAGGCCTTCCACTGCTCCAAATCCAGCTCTGAAGAATCCAATAGAAATATGAGGATGTCTAGTTTTCTTTACATATCTCAAGCAAGTAAAATGGACACACCAAGACAGAGAAAAATTCATTCTCCCAAAACTACTCCCAAAAGTGTAGGGCCTAGTCCAGAAAGGTGGCAAAAACTATCGTTTTGACCTATTTTTGGGAATTTTCTTTCAAACATTTTGTTGAAAAGGCACTGAAACTACATATTTGTCATGTATGAGTGATTATATATCCAGAAATGATTTTTTATTCATTTGGAGGTCTGAGGAGACATCACAACACCAAGGCATTGTGCTTTTTGCTGTACTGAGATTTCCAAATTAGGCCAAAAATCACAAAAACCAAAATTTCACAAAATTTCTTCAAAAATTGTCCAAAATTGTCCCATGAGTCCAGGTGATGATGTGTCATGCAATGACAGATGCCTCAACAAGAATTTCAATCTTATCTTTCTCATTTTTCCTTACTAGGGTTTGCTTGAGCGTCTTCTTCACTTGCTTGATTATGACTTGGGAGACCTTATTCATTGTATAATAATGCATGTCCATGTGTCTTTGTAAGTTTTTGTCTCTTTTTTCCCTCTTGGGAAGCTTCTCCAAGTGGAAATTCACCCTATCAAGACAATATTCTTTATCTTTCTCAATTTCTGCTAGAATGAGTTCATCAACAATCATTTGGCCTTTGGTGGAGATGGTTATTTTTGCTACTCAAGTGCCCTCTTGAGGCCTCTATTTATTGGTCTCCTTGATTTCACCTGCTCTTCTAGATCCTCTAAATCATCAACCTTAACAATTGCCTTACCTTTGGCATCATTCTTTCTCAAATCTGCTTTGGGCTTGTTTATGAGCAACTGATTTACTTTGAGCTACATGTTCTCCTATTGCAAGAATGAGAACAAGAAATTTTCCTTTGACAAAATTTCTTTGAGCTCTCTAATCTCAGACTCCTTCTTCATGATAATCTACTCTAGTTCTATGTTCTTTTCATGCTCAAAATCTGCCATATCAGTGTCAAGATGTAATTTTTCCTCATCCTGCAATGGTGCCTCATGATGTGAAGACGTTTCTTTCTCATCTAATGCAGGCTTGGAACTTTCAACAATGTCTGGAGAAAACACAAGCGTCTTTCCTCTAACATATGTTTGAGTCACCTCTTCCCTCAGATTTTTTTTGGTAGGTTTTCTTATGGAAGCCACCTCTTGATGTGCTGGTGAATTCAAAGGTGTAGAGTGACTACTTGACTGAGTTGGATAAGGAATAAGAAATGTTAAATACATAAAACCATCCCAAGACAAATTGATTTGTGTGAGATGATGGGAAACCAAGATTTTCACCAAGCCATGGTGAAAGAAAATAACATGATGATCTTCTCCTAATCTAATTACCTTCTTTGACATATTTAACTTGATTCTATAAAGGTAATGAGGAAAGTTGAGTGCTTTTACACTGGTGAAATGCATGAAGAGCCTCACATGATACTAATATAAGCTCTAGTACATGCCCTCACATGTGAAGTTTCAGGAAGCTTTGCATGCAGGTTTCATATACATCTTATGGTTTCAATGTCTAGGTCTCTAACCATGAACAAGGTTTCTCCACTGTTTGGAATCCCTGTAGTTGTGGCAATGGTATCTGCTAAAATATTGAATACAACCCCTATAATTGTCACATTATCCTTCCTCAAACTAGTGGCAAAAGTGTTGGTAAGTTTATCATTGAAACCTAGTTCCTCAACCTTTTGGAAAAAGGCAAGGAATCTTGATTCCTCGAATGATTTCTTGAGGAAGGGTGAAGAAATGATCTCATGTGCTGAAGTGGGCTCATACCTACTGATCTGACCTCTCTTGTTCCTCTTTTGATCAGTTGTCTATTATTCCATAGCAAACCCTAGCTCTGTGGGAGGGGGAATTAGGGTTTGGTGTAGGGAAAAACAAAGGATTTATGAAATTTTTAGAAATTAAGGGAGATCAAGGGGTTAGGGGTCTCCTAATTTATTTGGAAAATTCATGCGGTTATGGAGAGATGTTCTGGAGTGGGGAAAATTATAATTTGAGGGAATGAGTGAGGGGAAGGGGTCCAAAAGGGGAAAAATAGTCATAGCCTAGGAAAGTGTAGTCTAGGCCATGGTTTGTGGGAAAATAGTGAAAATGAGGGATAGGGGTGATGGAAAATGTCTATGAAGGTATATGAAAGGTGGGGGAAGGTGTCTGAGCTTTAAACCTAGGGTTTTTCTCAACAATTTGTCAATGAGATTATGAAACCAAGAAAATGAAACCAAAACCCTAGAAGAGGGAATTGATCTTCCCAAGCATGAAATAAAGTCAGAAGAGGTATTTTTAGGGACCTAATCACTTGTATTTGATACACTGGAACCTGCTTGTTGATGTAGAAACCACTAGAATGAATTTTTTGCCTCCTATGTAGACAACACAAAACCTCAGGAAAAAGGGTAGCACAACAATAATTTTAGCACTTTGGTGGAAAGGAGTAGCTGCTCTGAGGGTAAGAATGATTTTTCTGATGGTGTGGTATCTTCTTGAAGCTGGAATGAGAAAATGAGAAGCTCCCTTGGTCTTTAAATAGCTTGGAAATCGATTTTTTTCTTTGGTGGTTAAGTGGCCCCACTAAGTCCTTTCACATTTTGATTTGGAAATGAAACTTTTAGAACCTTTTGAGACATATTACATCATGATTAAAATGAAATTACACGTTTTAAAATTTATTGAATATTTTTCACTCTTACTACTCTCAATGCTGAATTTAATGGTGAAATAACTTATTTTTATGATTTTTACCCTATGACCTAATGATGACACTACATGAAATGATGAGCAGAATGATGACCATGGTAATGTGACTGAGATGGGGATGAAGAAATTTCAGTTATGACTCCTCAAAACGAGTGATGGCATGAATAAAACATGAACTGAAAGGAGTAGTTATTGATCAGCGGTTGTCATTGATGTCAACCCAAGCAGCACCAGGGGCTACCCCAATATTGCATGGGAATTTTGAACTAACTAATTACTATATTCTGGGTCAAGAATTCTTTTGATGGTTTCTTCTTGTTGAGATTTTTCTGTTGATATATGGCACGCCATGTAATTATTCATGGTTTGAGAGATATTCATGTTTGAAGTTTGTAACCCCGGTTAGTGGGATAAAAGCCCATGGGGTTGTGGAATGGGTCATTGAAAATGTCATAATAAATATTTTTTAAGCTCCTAAAATCCCTCCCACTTTCACTTGTTGAAGCCCCTCTCAACGTAAGTATTTATATAAATTGTGATCCTCATATCGTCCTTATGCAAGGGATTTCACCATCTGAAAAAAGTCATCGTGGAATTTTCGCTCTAAATTTTTTTATACGAAGGTTCAGAAGCTGAAATTTTTATGAGAAAAATCCGAAATCCTAAGGAAGCTACTGT
The DNA here is from genome assembly GCA_034641835.2 of Pinus albicaulis. Classification (NCBI taxonomy): domain Eukaryota; kingdom Viridiplantae; phylum Streptophyta; class Pinopsida; order Pinales; family Pinaceae; genus Pinus; species Pinus albicaulis. Next base: position 1,207,660,464 of record CM076580.1, on the reverse strand, counting down.
GAAAATTTCAGATAAAGGTGCGCAATATGTTTGGAGATATGATCTGTGGATGTCAGTGTTTTTGTAGACTCCTGAAATTCATCTCAAAGAAGTGACCTTGGAAAAATCATCATAACTCTCTCTTTGAGTATCGAATTGGAATTATGTAAAAAGTGGCAGATAGTGCACGAAATTTAGTTTTCTCTCTATTAATTTTAGATCAGAATGAATAAACAGTGACACGTGGCACATCGTACAAGTTCACTCTACGGAAATAGTCCATAAATAGGGCGTTGTGAGAGATTGGGCATAACTCTCTCTTGAAGAATCCAAATTGGGTCAGACCTATGGCATTAGAAAGACGACTCAGAGGACTACTACATGACCAAAAATCAGATATTTGGGATTTGAAATAACATAGATACACCAGATTCAATATCGAGCTCCTAGAAGGCAAGAAAAAGCTAGATCATTTGTTGTCAAAGGTTGCAAAGGACCAGAATTTCTAGTGCAGCAAAGCAAAGCAAGGTGCAACAGAGGGTAGCGTGACAAGAGTAGCAACCAAGGTTTAGAGAAGTAGCAATAATTTCATCACATGAAGTCTTTAAGTGGGCAGCACTGCATACAGTCACTGTAAAGGTATCATTGTACTAAGTCATTGTAAATACATTATTGTAAAAATTGTTCTAGTGTCTATCTGCCAAGATTTGAAAAGGCAGTGTCGGGAGGTCTAGGATCATCATTAGGTGGTTGTGTCATAGTTGGGGTTATGGTCTAGTGTGTCTTCTTCTTCTACATCATTCTATATCATTTTAAAGTGGACCATTTTCCCTGGTACAGGAGTCCATTCTTCTTTTATTCTTCTATAGGGTGGTATGGTGGTGCTACGGTGAGTTGTAGCTCATTGGGTGTTGGGGCATCTGTTCAATTGACTACTAAAGGATCTCGGGCATTGGAGCGTCCATCCAGTGGGAGTTGGAGAAGAATGCTTTTCTAGATTATAGGAAGTTGGAGCTTTATTTTCAATTAGAGTTGAATATTAAAGAATTATTAGAAAATCATTAGGTGGTTTTCGTCCCGGAGTGGGTTTCCACATTAAAAACTGTGTGCATTTGTGTTCCTTTTGTTTACTGCTATAATTGTACCAACACTAATAATAATTGAAGATTAAATAATGCTCTAATTGAAAGGAATATTGATTCACCCCCACTCTCAGTATTTCCAACAATTGGTATCAGAGCTTCGTTCCTTCAATAGAAGTTTAACAGTTGGAAGGAGGTCATGGAGCATAACAAGAATGGTGTACCTCTGTTCAATGAAAATAATTATGCACTCTAGAAAGGAATAATGGAGGTCTATCTCTTGGCGCAAGGTTACGAAGTATGGAACACTGTTCAAAATGGATTTACATCAACTGTGGATGAACAAGGTAAGAAGAATTTGGCAAATTATGCAAAAGCAAAGAATATTATTATCAGTGGACTTATTGAATCTTCTTATCATAAAGTGTTGGGTTATAAAACCACCAAAAATGTATGGGACAAGCTTGAGAATATATATGCAGGTGACTCAAATGTCAAAGAAGCAAAGCTTCAAATCTATAGAGAAAAATTTGAGCAACTCAGAATGAAAGAAGATTGCAACATTGCTGCATCCTTCCAATACGTTGATGAAATAACCAATACACTGGAAGGATTGGGAGAGCCATTTGACGAGAAGACTATTATACGAAAGATTCTTAGAACGTTACGAGGGAGATTCAACCCAAAGGTATCGGTCTTAGAATAAAGTGCAAATCTGGACAAACTCAGCAAAGAGGAATTACATGGAGTTCTCATAGCATATGAAATGAGACTTGGTGAAGAATAGGGTACTTCACATCTAGAAACTACGTTCGTTGCATATAAGAAAACCAATAAGGACAAACAACCTTCAATTGAAAAGACATGCACCTACAAGTGTGAAGAAAAGGGAGATGATGGAGAAGGTCTTTCAGATTAAGAATATGCTTACTTTATGAGAAAACTAAAAATTGGTAAGGGAAAATTCAAAGGTAAACTTCCATTGATATGTTTCGGCTGTGGTGAAGTTGGGCCTTTCGCAGCAAAATGTTAGAACAGAAGTGATGGCAACTCAAAAGGAAAGAAAGGCTTTAATAAATTCAAAAATCAAATATCCAAAAGGAACTTTCTCTCTAAAAAATGTAGCTCATCATCCGATGAAGACAATGACAGCGAAGAATAAGCCAATGAGAGAGTATTGTTTATGGCCAAGCACAATAAACAAGAGGTATCAAACAACGAAGAATAAGGATTGACCATAGAAGAATTTTCTAAGGAAGAAATCAAACTTATAAAAGAGCTCAAGGCAGAGAAGATCCATTCTAATACTCTTGAAGAACAAGTTCAAGGTCTCAAAATTGAAGTTGAAGAACACAAATGTATTGAAGATTCACTTCAAAATAATTTGGAAGAAAGCAACCAAGAAAGGGAAGCATTAGAAGCCGAAGTAGTCTCGCTGCGTAAGGAAGTGAAGAAGGGAAAAACTATCCAAAACTTTGCTAACAGCTCAAGCGCATTAGAAGAAATCATCAACAATCAATGATCTTACAATGACAGAATTGGCCTTGGTTACAAAGAAGAATAAGCAGGACCTTCTACAACAAAATAAAATGAACCTATGAGATCTGACATGCATGTAGACGTCATTGGACAAGATTCGCAAGCACATCCTTGGAAGACGATTCCTAAACGAATATTTCCATCCAGGTACCAACATATTTTTCATGGATATTGTTATTCATGTGGAAAATTTGGTCATAAAGCTATAGAATGTCGCACATACCCTAGGAACCAATACAATTCCAGGAGATCCTTGAAATATGAACCTCCCAGGGCTCAACGAAACATCAATAGATTTGAACATTTAAGAAATAATATGGAATGTTACAAATGTCAGAACTTTGGACACATAGCCAGAGACTGTAGACTTGAAATCCTCCAAAATAATCTTTGAAGCAACAGAATGAACGAACATGGAAGAAGGAGAAGACTGATAATTGTGCTCTCGCTCTCAAGGCTCAAAACAACAAATATGTGTGGTATGTTGACAGTGGTTTCTCAATGCATATGACTAGATATAGAAGGAAATTTGTATCTCTGAAAGAGAAGAAGGATGGAACAGTATCCTTTGGAAATGATGGATCTTCAAATGTTATAGGATCAGGTACCGTCACTCTCGGAAGCAAAGATGTTATATCAGAGAATGTTCGATTGGTTGAAAACATGAATCACAATTTTCTCAGTGTTGGACAAATGTGTGATCAAGGACACACAATGCTATTCAAATCCACAAAATGTGAAATCAGGAAAGGTAGGTATGGTAAAATTGTGGCTACTGCAAGTTGAGCTCAAAATGACATATATGTTCTGGATGAAGCAACTAAAGCATGTCTACTAGCTAAAGAAGATGAAAGTTGGTTATGGCACAAATGAATGGGTCACATAAACTTTGAAAATCTTGTCAGGATAAGCAAAAAGGAAGTAGTACGAGAAATGAAGAAAATCTCAAAACCTTCCAACACACTATGTGAGGCATGTCAGCATGGAAAGCAGACAAAAGTACAATTTAAAACAAAAGAACACTTTGCATCACATCCATTGAAATTGATACACACTGATCTATGTGGTCGTATGAGAACAAAAGGCTTAGATGGAGAATTATATTTCATGTTAATGATAGATGATTATACCAGGATGACAGCCGTCAGTTTCCTAAAGAAAAAATATGAAGCATTTGAGTGCTTTAAGATCTACAAGGAGTTGGTCGAAAATGAAACTGATTTGAAAATAAAGTGTCTAAGATTAGATAGTGGCAGAGAATTCACTTCCAAATTATTTCAGCAATACTGTGACGAAATGGAATAAAAAGACAATTTTCAACAACACGAACACCTCAGCAAAATGGAGTTGTTGAAAAAAAGAATAGAACCGTACAAGAAATGGGTAGAACAATGTTGAAGGACTCAAAATTGGATGAAAAATTCTGGGTTCAAGCAATTGATACGACAGTATTCATTATCAATTGAAGTCTTCTCAGAAATAATTGCAACAAGACCCCATATGAATTATGGAAAGGAAAACTAGCTAATGTAAAATATTTCAGAATCTTCGGAAGAAAATGTTATATCAAAAGAGAAGATCAAAATTTGGGTAAGTTTGAATCACGTGTTGATGAAGGTATCTTTGTTGGTTACTCACGCAAAAGAAAGGCCTATAAATTTTATAATCTAAGACGAAAACGGATAGTGGAGAGCATAAATGTTACATTTGACGAAGATGGTGTTCTAGCGAATAATGATGAGGATCTAGAATCTTTGAAACTTGAGACAGAGGCTGAAAAAGACATAGATAAAATTCTAGAAAAAGAAGAAACTATCAACCAGGAAGAATTAAATAAAGATCATCAAGATATACCACAACAACAACAAGAATCTCCTCCAAGGAGAACAAAAGAATGGATTCAAAAGAACCATCCATCAAATCAAATCATTGGTGACATAAATGAAGGTCGACAACTTCATTCATCACAACAAGCTCACATTTTCTAGCAACTTTTGAGTCTAGTAGTTTTGAGGAAGCCATCTAGAATGAACATTGGGTAGCAGCTATGAATGAAGAATTGGATAAAATCGAGAAGAATAACACCTGGGAATTAGTTCCATGACCAAAAGATAAAAATTTCATTGGGACTAAATGGGTGTTCAGGAACAAATTGAATGGAGATGGGCAGGTTACCAGAAACAAAGCAAGATTGGTTTGCAAAGGCTATGCACAAGTGGAAGGAATTGATTTCGATGAAACATTTGCATCAGTTTCCAGAATGGAAGCCATTTGAATGTTTCTCGCTTATGCATGTTCAAGAAAAATCAAAGTCTACCAAATGGATGTTAAGTCAACATTTCTGAATGGATAATTAGAAGAAGAAGTTTACATCGAACAACCTAAATGTTTTCTACTATTAGAAAAAGAAGACTATGTTTGCAAGTTAAAGAAGGCTCTATATGGTCTCAAGTAGGCTCCCAGAGCATGGTATGCTCGTCTTGATGGATATCTATGTCAACAAGGGTTCAAGAAAGGTACTGTTGATAGCAATCTTTATGTACAAATAGATAAAGATAATTTAACAATCGTTGGGGTATATGTGGATGATATAATGTTTGGTAGCAATGATGATCGACTAAGTAATAACTTTTATACAAAGATGCAAAGTGAGTTCGAGATGTCTTTACTTGGTGAGCTGACATACTTCTTAGGGCTTCAAATATCTCAGCAAGAGAAAGGAATATTTATATTTCAATCCAAGTACATCAAGGAAATGCTGAAGAAATTCAAAATGGAGGATTGCAAACCCGTCCTTACTCCGATGGTAACAGGTTGCAAATTGAGCATAGACGACTCATCTAAGGATGTAGATCAGAGTTTGTACAGATCTATGATTGGTAGTCTTCTATATGTAACAACCTCCCAGCCAGATGTTATGCAAGAAGTTGGACAAGTAGCAAGATTCCAAGCAGCACCAAAAGAATCACATATTATTGTCGTCAAAATAATTCTTCGATATCTAAAGGGCACAAAAGAATATGGCTTGCGGTATCCCAAGGGTTACAATCTCATTATTCAAGCCTTTACAGATGCAGATTGGGCAGGAAGCGTTGATGATCGTAAGAGTACTAGTGGAGCAAAATTCTATCTAGGTGGTTGTCTCATATCATGGTTGAGAAAAAATCAAACCTCAATCTCGTTATCTACAACAGAAGAAGAATACATTGTAGTGGCATCATGTTGTACTCAAGTCCTTTGGATGAAACAAAATTTGCAAGATCTTCAAGTACAATTCAATGAGCCTATTCCTATATTCTGTGACAACACTAGTGCCATCAGCATCTCCAAGAATCATGTCATGCATTCAAAAATAAAACACATTCCAATCAAATATCATTTTGTTAGAGAACAAGTTGTTGAAAAGAATATCAAACTTGAGTATGTTGGTTCAAAAGAAAAAATCACTGATATCTTCACTAAACCTTTACCTCGTGAATAATTTGAATATATTCGCCAAAATCCTTGGATTCTCCCAAGTTCTCATTAGATTTTCCTTATTCATAATATAAAGGGGGAGTGGAAGTGTGTACAGGTCCGCATGATGGTTGTGTGTTAGGGGGAGTTACCCTTTTTCATTGATGTCAAAGGAGGAGAGAATGTTGTAGGAGGAGGTGTCATGATCATAGGGGGATTACTTGTGTTGCCATCAATGCCAAAGGGGGAGATTGTTGATCAGCGGTTGTGATTGATGTCAACCAAGCAGCACCAGGGGGTACCCCAATATTTCATGGGAATTTTGACCTACAAATTACTATATTCTGGGTCAATAATGCTTTTTATGGTTTCTTCTTGTCGAGATGTTTCCGTTGACATATGGCACGCCACGTAATTCTTTACGGTTTGAGAGATATTCATGTTTGAAGTTTGTAACCCCAGTTAGTGAGCTAAAACCCCATGGGGTTGTGGCATGGGTCATTGAAAAGTCATAATTAATATTTTTGAAGCTCCTAAAATCCCTCCCACGTTCACTTGTTGAATCCCCTCTCAACGTAAGCATTTATATAAATTGTGATCCTCATATCCTCCTTATGTAAGGGATTTCGCCATCTGAAACAGGTCATCGTGGAATTTTCGCTCTAAATTTTGTTCTATGAAGGTTCAGAAGCTGAAATTTTTCTGAGGCGAAGAAGAAATCTTGAGAAAGCTCTTGTGAAAACTTTAGATCAATGTGCGCAATATTTTCAGAGATATAATCTGTGGAAGTCAGTGTTTTTACAGGCTCCTGAAATTCATCTCAAAGAAGTGACCTTGGGAAAAGCATCATAACTCTCTCTTTGAGTATCTGATTGGAATTTTGTAAAAATTAGCAGATAGTGCACAGACTGTAGTTTTTTCTCTATTAATTTTAGAGTCGAATGAATAAACAGTGACATGTGGCACGTCGTACAAGTTTGTTGTACTGAAACAATCCATAAATAGGTAATTGTGAGAGATTGGGCATAACTCTCTCTTGAAGAGTCCAAATCGGGTCAGACCTATGGAATTAGAAAGATGACTCAGAGGAATACTACAAGACTGAAAATAAGATATTGGAGATATGAAATAACATAGATACACCAGATTAAATATTGATCTCCTATAAGGAAAGAAAAATCTAGATCATGTGTTGTCAAAGGCTGCAAAGGACCAAAATTTCTAGGGCAGGAAAGAAAAGCAAGGTGCAGCAGAGGGTAGCATGACAAGAGCAGCAACCAAGGTGCATAACAGAAACAAGAAGTTCATCACATGAAGTCTTCAAGTGGGCAACACTGCATACAGTCACTATAAAGGTATCATTGTACTAAGTCATTGTAAATACATTATTGTAAAAATTGTTCTAGTGTCTATTTGCCAAGATTTGAATGAGGCAATATCAGGAGGTCTAGGATCATCATTAGGTGGTTGTTTCATATTTGGGGTTATGGTCTAGTGTGTCTTCGTCTTCTACATCATTCTATATCATTGTAAAGTGGACCATTTTGCCTAGTACATGAGTCCATTCTTCTTTTATTCTTCTATAGTGTGGTAGGGTGGTGCTAGGGCAAGTTGTAGCTCATTGGGTGTTGGGCATTGGAGCGTCCATCCAGTGGGAGATGGAGAAGAATTCTTTTCTAGATTCTAGGAAGTTGGAGCTTTATTTTCCATTGGAGTTGAATATTAAAGAATTATTAGAAAAGCATTAGGTGGTTTTTGTCCCAGAGTGGGTTTCCACCTTAAAAATTGTGTGCATTTGTGTTATTTTTGTCTCCTGCTATCATTGTACAAACATTGATAATAATTGAAGATTAAATAATTCTCTAATTGAAAGGAATACTAATCCACCCCCCCTCTCAGTATTTCCAATAGTAGTAACACACCTAGACACACTAACCAGTGACCAAATTTGTATTTGAAAACCTATTGAAACCATAAAAATTTGCAATAGGACCCTATCAAAAACCCTATAAGAGCACTTTTGATCACTTGTGATTGGCAGGACTGGCAGGCACTAATACTAGATCTAGTTGGGGATGAAAACTCCTTAGAGGTGTCAAGAACACCGTAGACCAAGTAGCCTTATCCATTGGGCATAGAGTCAAAAACAAGATACCAAACTTAATACTGAAAACTAACTGACAAAATGAACTGACTTTGACTTGAAACAAAACTTACTGAACTTAAAAACCAAAATCCAATCAAATAAAACTTATGGCCTTCACCTCAGGCTTCAAGCTTCCATGATTAACTCCTTCACACTTCGACAGAAAAGAAAAATGATATGTAAAATGATGATGAGAAAATTAGAAAAATTTGATCAAAAGACGTAGTGCTTGAGGAGCATACCATTGACTAGTCCTCCTGCATATACTTGTCCATCCATTACCTCCAACAAGTAGGCATTCTTCCCTCTGGAAGCTGAAATTTTGTATGGTCCCATATATAAGTTTTCAAACTTATCGTGCTTTCCTTTTTCTTCATTCCAAGCACCCCAACAGAGAACTACATCTCCCATATCGAAATCCTTAATTTTTTTTCCTTGTCATGCACTTTTTTTATCGTTTCTTGTAACTTAGAAGTGTTTTCAAACACTTTTTCCCTCCTTTGTTGCAAATGAATCATTTGGTTTATCTGGCATTGAACATCATTCGGTTCGCTACCAACTTCCTGCAAAATCTTCATGACTGGAACAACAAGAGAAGTAGGAAATACTGTATCAACTCCATACACTAACTAAAAATTCAACATGCCTATGGACTTCTTATTACTTACTTTGTATTCCCACAAAGAATTGATGATTTTCTTGTGCCAATTTTTCTTATTTACCTCCAGCATAATTTTGATAATGTTGACCAAAGACTTATTCGAAGACTCAGTCAATCCATTGTCTTGCGGATAGTATGTAGTTGAATGACCCAATTTGATATTGTACTTCTCAAAAAATTCCACCATATTTTTGGACTTAAATGTAGCGGCGCTATTCGTGATTATCTTTTGACCAAATCTAGACAAGATATTAGATTCCATGAATTGAATGATTACAAAATTGATAGCTTGCCTGGGCGGGATTGCCACGATCCACTTTGTAAAATAATTTGTAGCTGTCAAAATCCATTTGTGTTGGACGGAAGATGAAGGATGAATCTCTCCTATGAAATTGGGACCCCATTGCTGAAATGCTGCCTGAACTGAAATGGGATGCAAAGGTAGCGCCTCAACTTCCTCTTCCCTTGAAAAATCTGACATTTGTGACACCTCATCACAGTCTTGTATACATCAGCAAAAAGAGTGGGCCAATAAAAACCAGCCCTCAAAAATTTATTCATTGTGGTCCTCCATAATAAATGACTGCCACAATAACCCTTGTGAAATTCATTCATCACCTCCTTCACTTTGCTTTCAATAATACAATTCAACAAGACACCTCCTGGGTATTTCCAATACAAAACACTGTCTAAAATACAATACTTTGAAGCCTTTAATTTCAGTGATATACTCTTGATTTTAGACACACCCAACGGAGGATTTAAGCGTTGAAGAACATAAACAATATCATCATACCAAGGGGAAGAAATTAAAATATGTTATACCTGTGCCAATGAGTCATCAACCTCCTCATCGGAACGTGCATAAATCAAATTAATATCCAACGCATGCAAATTATATTTTGTCATCAACTTTGCCAAACATTGTTCCTTGATAAGTTTTGTGGGCTTGATCTCCAGGTCATATTCAAGCATGGATTTAATCCATTTCCCTCACCTACTAAATTGCATAAAATATGACTTAATTGAATGATTTATTTTCATCTTCTGACCATATTACCTCATTGTCCTTCTCCAGCATGTATGTCATATCTCTAAGGTGTTTAGTGTGGTTGGGGATGAATCTCCTCAAAAAAATTATCTTACCATTGAATGAATGGATTTATTTTTTGTTCCTTGGAAATTCCAACTATTGAATTTATTCGATGGTGTAGAGATCAATGTGGATGCCATATTTTGAGATGATGTGCCCAAGTAGTTTTCCCTCCTCCATGACAAATAGGTTTTTCTTAGGATTCAGTGAAATGTCAATTTCCCTGCATTTTTGAAACACTACTCTCAAGTGACATAGGTGCTCATCATCTAACTGTGAGAAGACAATAACATCATTAAGGTAAAACATAATAAATACATCCTTTTCATTCAAGAAATCAATTCCATAGCCTGCTGAAATGTAGCCCCTGCATTCTTTAACCCAAATGGCATTTTTGCGTACATGAAAGTACCCCATGGTGTTGTAAATGTTTTTTTCTCTTGGTCATATTCATGCATCAAGATCTGGTTGTATCCTGAGTATCCATCAAGTGAAATTCTATAAGCCCCAACTACCCTCTACAAGATGTGGTCCATCTTCGGGGGAGGATAATTGTCCTTCAAGGACACCTTGTTCAGATTTTTGAAATCTATGCAAAGACGAATCTCCCCTATATTTTTCCTTACTGGCACAAAGTTGGACATACAATCTGAAAATAAAATGGGAAACATAATACCACTTTGTAAAGTATATTTAGCTCTTTCTCGATTGATGGCAGCAATTTAGGATTGATTCTCCTAAGCTTCTAGAGGAATGGATTTTGAATCGGCTTGATTGGGATAGTGTGTTGGATGATGTTTTTATCATACACTTTTAAATATGAATAATCACAAGAAAATACATCAGAAAACTCACTCAAAAGAGCTGTGTATTTTCCTTTCAAATTAGGGGATATATACCTTGATAACTTGACCATCTTGGGATTATCAAATGTACCAATGTTTACATCTTCAACACTTGCTTCTGTGGGGACCATTGTCAGCTTTTTAGTGACATCATTGTGATAAAATAACTCTTCCAAAGGTACAAGACCTCATGGAATGTTATTTTACTTTAGCTGCAACACCTCAACTTTAGTAGCTTCAATTACCTCATCCTCTTCATTATACACATAATCAATATGGGAATTAGAAAATTCCCCCCTCCATTTGCAATTTTTTTTTTATCTGTTTATCATCCCGAAATATTTGTCGATATCTTAGATTGTCAGGGATAGCTTGGAAATGCTTCACATGAATTTAAAACTTTTTAGTAGCATGAATAGGAATCTTAAAGTCATTGGCCGTTGTGGAAAGTGAATTAGCCATAAAATTCTAACTTCTAGGAATCATAGACAATGTATATTCTGGAAATTTTTTAAGAATATCATGAACAACATTATGATAAGCTCTCATCCTAGGATTTTTGGCCTGGTACTCCCATTTTACATGTTTAAGCACCAAATCAGAGTCGCCATATACTGTAATTCTCTTCGCACCTATCCTTTTCAAAATTCTGAGAACGGTGATTAAGGCCTCATATTCAGCCTCATTGTTGGAACAATCAAAAGCTAGTTTATAAGAACACAATCTTACATTCAGTGGGAATTTATATGACTTATGTATAGGGCTACGGATCCAGATTCTGATACCAACTCCATCTTTTCCCAAAGCACCATCGAAATCCATGGTCCAAATACCCTCCTTATCACCGGGAAGCTGAAATTATGTGGATTGATTTGTTTCTTATTTTTGACCCGCTGTCTAAAATTTTTATTTTCCTTTCTCTAACTCTACTGACTTTTTCTCTGAATTTCTTGGCTACAAGCCATCGGAATTATAATTTATTTGTTATGCATTCAAGACGCTTGGACACTACTTGAAAATGCTGAATTTCTTCAACTTCTACAATCTGACTCTCTAAATCATTAGTACTAATATCATTATACAACATGAAAGAATATAAATCTTTATGTGCAGAGTGAATGGGGTGATTTTTGGGTTTTTCTTTGCTAGTGATCATGTATTTCATTTTAACCTCCTGGTATAGCTTCTTAAGTTGACAAAATACCATAATTTTAGCATATGAAAAATCAAGTTGTAGAGTACCCCTTAATTTGGCTCCCCAAGACCGTGAAAGCAACATGCCATACCTTGGAGGTATGTCAGCAACTACAACATCCATCAACATATTTTTGGCAGGAATTTGATCAAGAGACACTACCAAGTCCTTGATAAGACCAAGGCATCTGACTCTACCCAAATCAAAAGAATAGAGGTCATGATAGGGTCAAGTTATGTCCAGTCCCAACTTATCTATGATGTCCTTTGGAATTAAATTGTGTGAGGCCTTGGAATCCAACATGCCATTATGGAGGATATAGTCATGAATCCTCAAACTAAGATAAAAGGGATGGACTTCACTATCTTCAAGATTTCCATCTATGACTGGGCCAAATAGGAGTTTGGGATGGTCATCACTGACATTGACCATATCTGACATCTGATCTAATTTCAACATCTTAGCAACATGAAATTTATATTGATCATTCTTTACAAGTTCAATGAGGGGAATATAAACTTTTAACTTAGAAATTTCACTATCTAAGATAAAGAAGTTGGATTTTTTCTCTACCTATTTTACAATGGTATCCCTATTTTTGGGCTTCTCTTTTGTTGAAGAATCCTTTCTTTGTCCTTCCTTATCTCTCTTTGATGTACTTGTATATGGCTCACTGTCCTTGCTCTGATTTGTGGCAGCAGGCTCCTTCTCCTTATTTGGACTAGCTTGGGGAGTTTTTTTGGACTGAGTATCTTTTTGCAGAGTTGGCCTCTTTTGATTAGAAGTAACAAGCACATCCTGGTTTCTCAAATTATACTATCTTTGCGCTAAGCTGGGAGAATTTAGGTACCCACTTTGATAGTCTTCAGATTGGACTCCCAACCCATCATTATTTGTAAGTACAAATTCTTGGTCATTTGGCACATGTGTTTCCTTAGTATACTCATCATCCTCTGTAAGGAAGATAGGTCCATGATATTTTGTAAAGTGATGGTTTTCTTCAACAATATCATCTTCATCCTCAGGTCCTTAGGCATATTTTTGTTGTAATGGAGTGTGGAATTGTTTTTGTGCTTGTTGAACCAGAGCTCTCTAGTCTCTCTGATTAATTCTGAATTGAGGTTTTTGCTACTGTCCTCGACAATTGGGATTGCAGACTTGATTTTCTGACTTCCTTTCAGAAATGGACATCCTATATACCATATTTTCCATAGTTTTTATCAAAGTATCTAACTTTGCTTCGGATGAGGTAGATGGATCTTCCTTAATTGTAACTCTATTTTCAAATTTGCTTTTTGATTTCTTGATCAACATATTGGCTTCAAAGCTGACAACATTTCTCTACATTTCCTCCGGTCAAGTGGGATTTCTCTCTCTAATCTGATATGCCATATCAGGGTCAAAGGCATCCGGATAGTGCAACAAGGCCAAATCAGGTGGAGGTTTAATATTGGCAGGAATATAATTGTATACCTTATTAAAATGAGTAGTATAGTCTTGAACTGATTCATTAGGATGCCTTTTCAATGAGTTGTATTCAACCAATATTTGAAGAGGAATTTTCTTTTCCTCCCACTTAGCAACGAAAATATCAGTTAACCGCTGTGAATCTGGCACTGAACGTGGTGCCAAATCTTAGAACCACTTTTTCACTTCTCCTGAGAAACTCTGAGCAATTATTATAATTTTTGCATCATCATTATCTACCTCTTCTAAATCTATGAAATATGTGATTTTTTAAATATGTTGCCTAGCTAAAACCTTGGTGGTCCCATTAAAAAGAGGTAGAATTTGTCTATAGTTCTGAGGTAAATCAGTGAGTTGTCCCGAAAAAGCTAAAGGATAAAATATGGCCATATTTGTTCTAGGGGGCAAGCTTGTAGTCACAACAGGAAGTTATGGTATGAGTGATGGTTGTGTGGGAGTAAGTGTGGATGATGAAGAAACATCAATATGAGGGGATGTAGCAATAGTGTGAGTAAATGAAACTAAAAAAGGGTCAGCAGACAAGAGCTCCTGCTAATATTGTATATAATATTTCTTAGAGGTATATTGAACATGGTTAACTATTTTTTGAAGTTTGTCAAATTGAGACCAAACCTTCCTATCAAAATCTACTTTTGAATTGGATTCTATGGATGAGAAACTTGTTTCAAACATTAAAGGATCAAATACAATTTTAGATAGACATGTTTCAGATTTAGATTTAAACAAATACAACTCGAACTTAAGATCAAATGGAATATCTTCAAGTGAAACTGGTTTTGAAGGCAAATATGTAGACCTTAGAAGGGTAGATGAAATTGACTAAATCTCTGAATGTTGAAGTCTATGATTCCTTATGATTCTTTCTGCATATTCAACAAGAGATGGTGGATCTGGATCAGGATTTGATCTTATATGCATTTTAGGAGCCAATGTTTTCTTGTTTCCTACACTTTGGATCTATGCAACTTGAATCAGCCTTCTCGAAAACTAGGTCCTATCACCCATAGGCGTAGAATTCGATGAAAATGTAATAATACACCCAGGGAATATCTATCACTACATTCTTCGGCAAAAATGCAAAAAAATTATCCTCCACAATATCCCAAGATTGAAAGGAGATCGACGAAGGTAACCTCAAACCGAGCTTTTAGTTTTGTAGCCAGCCCTACCAAACCAGAGAGGGCTTTCTCTATGAAAATCAAAGCCAAGGATTTGATTGGTACAAGAGTGGATTTGAGGCTAGATAGTTCAGCTCTAGGGTTTGAAAATTTTTAGGGTTTTTTGTTGGATTAGGAGTGAAAATCAGGGAACTAGGTCAAAACATCAAAGGTTTCAGTTGCAAGAAATATGGAGGAGTGGGGTAGGCATGCTTTTGTGATAGCTTAAGAGTTGGTTGATGTAGTGTAGGGTTTGAATGAGAAATAAGATCAAAATGAGCATGTATACCATGAATTAAATTCTCAAGAAGATAAAACACACAAACATGAATTTCCTAATAAAACATAGCTTAATCAAAATAATTATGTTTAAAACCTCTTAGAAAAATAACTGAAGATTAAAGATATGGTAAGGATACTAATTTATTATTCATATAAATCTATAACATAGAGAAAGCATTATAAAAATCTCAAAACAAAAGAATTCCCGAATAAGAGTTGGAACTATCCTTTGATTTCCTATCAAAAGTGATGAAGTAAAAGATACAAGACTTCCACTCTTTAATATCCAACCTTTACATTAAATAGAAACAACATAGATATAGAATAAAAAAAACTTCCCCTCTCTGGGTTCGATTCCCTTAGTGTAGAAACAAATCACATGAATTTCTCAAAAATAGCCTAATGACTAGGAGGTTAAAAAAACTCTCCTCAAATAGACTTTGACTGACTTGATCCTCATCAATGAGGTCCAAAATTACACCAAAATGACTCTAACAATTCCATTAACCTTCTATTACATTACATCAACTTGAAATTATAGGAATTACATCATAAAACTAAGTTTTGACTGAAAAAACTCAACCCTTTCACTAACAGGAAAAAGCGCAATGCCAATCTGCAAAAGCACAACGCCACTAGAGAAAAGTGCAATGCCAACCTTGGAGGGGACTTTTGAAGGCCTTCCACTGCTCCAAATCCATCTCAGAAGGGTACAATGGAAATCTTAGGATGTATATTTGTCTTTATAAACCTCAAGAAAGTAAAATGGACATGCCAAGACAGAGAAAAATACATTCTCCCAAAAATACTCCCAAAAGCACAGTTCCTAGTCCAAAAAGGTGGCATAAAGTGTCTTTTTGACCAGTTTTTGGGCATTTTATTTCAACCAGTTTGCTAACAAGGCATCCAAAATACATGTTTGTCATGTATGAGTGATTATATATCCATCAATGCAATTTTTTTTTCATTTGGAGGTCTGAGGAAAAAGCACAACGCCAAGGCTTTGTGCTTTTGGTTGTACTAAGATTTCAAAATTAGGCCAAAAGTCACAAAAAACAAAAATTTCACAAAATTTCTTCAAAACTTGTCCAAAATTGTCCCATGAGGCTAGGTGATGATGTGTCATGCAATGAGGGATGCCTCAGGAAGCAAGTGACACTTATATTTCTCCTTTTGCCTCATTAGGGTTTTCTTGAGCTTCTTCTTCACTTGCTTGATTCTGACTTGGGAGACCTTGTTCCTTGTATAATAATGCAGTTCCATGTTTCTATGTAATTTTTTGTCCCTATTTTTCCTCTTGAGAAGCTTATCCAAGTGTAAATTCACCTTATCAAGCCAATATTCTCTATCTTTCTCAATTTTTTCCAGAATGAGTTCATCAACAGTCATTTGGCCTTTTGGTGGAGATGGTTATTTTTGTTTCTCAAGTTCCCTATTGAGACCTCTAGTTCTTTGTCTCCTTGATTTCACCTACTCTTGTAGATCCTCTTAGACACCAACCTCAAAAAATTCCTTACCTTTGGCATCATCCTTTCTCCAATCTTCTTTGGGCGTGTTTAAGAGCAGTTGATTTACTTTTAGCTGCATGTTCTCCTATTGCAAGAATGAAACCAAGAAATTTTCCTTTGAATCACAATAGCCTCACCTCCATGTATAAATACATGCATATTCCTCATCTAATAAACATTTTTATTTGCGGAGTTACCTCCTGGTTTGACATGGTATCAGAGCCAGTCCCACTATTGGCATTTTTGCCTGTGGTGTAACTCCCTCATTCCTTTGCTCAGTCAGTTTTTATGTATAGTTTTGTTGCTCCATTAAATTGATGCTATATACTGTAATTCTGCATTTTTTATATATATATTCAATTTATGCACAAATCTGACATTTGCAGCTCCTGAAGATTCTGCAATTTGCAGTCCCTGAAATTCTGCAATTTGTAGTTTTAGCAGATACCTGCCACTCTGCAATTCCGCAGTCCTGCAAATATCTGATTCTAGATTTTAGTAACGGCTTTTCGGCCTCCCCTATTCTCAAACACATCTCTCATCCATACCTATCCCTAAACTCCCCCTCCCCTCACTGCTATCTCTCCCCGCCCCCTCACATCTCCCTCGACTCCCTATCTCCTACACTACCCGTCTCCCCTCTCCCCAAGCAGGCTTTAACACACTGTTCTTTTGGCCTCTCGGCCTCCCCTCTCCTGGCCTTATGGCCTCCCCTCTTCCCCAACACCCACGATATCTATCCACGCACAGCTGAGTCCAAGCACTGGTTGGGTCAATGCTCACGCGCTATCTGTCGACTGCATGTTGTCTATCCTTTCAACACCGTTGCTGCTCACTCGACTCACATTGAAGAGCGCTCGTTGTAACTCTCCTCACGTCCCTCCTCTCATACACTGCTCTTCCCGTCCTCCCTGCAACTCTCGCCGGCACCTCCCATCCTAGCCCTTCTCTGCAGCATTATACTCACTCCTGTGGCCTTTTGGCCCTCCCCGACTGCATCAACCAGCAACCCACCCGATTCATATAATGCACACAGCCTGTCGACCCTCGTGGCCCGTGGCCCGGTTCATGTTTTGTAATACATTACACACAGTCCCTACGATTATTGTATTACACCGCCCCCTGCCCCCTCCACACTGTTTTAACTCCGTTAACACAATTAACACTCCATTGTTAACAATACCGCCTTTCCATTTTTACCACCGACCCCGTCACCTATAATACAGCGCTGTCATATAATACCATATATTCAATACATAATACGCTGTTTGTTTTATATAATACCGCCCTCTGTCCATATAATACCACTCTGTCATAAATAACGCTCCTCATAATACGTTTCTCTATCATATATAACACTCCATGTTGTTTATAATACCACTTCCACGCTGCATAAGTTGTGGCTTATAACACCGCTCCACACTGCTTATGTTACCACCCTTTCCCATCATATTATCGCCCCCTCCCACCATAAAACCGCTCCACTGTCATATTGAATACCACTCCACCTTTTAATTCCACCCCCTCCCATCTTTTAATACCACTCCACCATATATTATACCGCCCCCCACCATATTATACTCCATCTCCTCCCCAATCATATAATATAGTACCCATACAAATTTTTTTTCTCCAAACAATATATATATATATATTTTTGGTGAAGAATTCAGTGTTTTTAGCAAAGATTTTTTTTCCCCTTTAATTGAGAAAATTTCCAGAATTGAAGATTTTCTAGCAAAATTTTTCCTCTTCAAAATATTTTTTTTCCAGCAAAGTAATTATTTTTTCCCTTCAGAAGAATGCCTTCTCTCATATCTATTGTAGGGGTGGTTCTCTCCGGCAAAGAGAACTATCTTGAATGGTCTCGGAAAATAAAGCACACTCTCATTTTTAATGAGTTGTGGAAAGGAATCTGTGAAGGACAAGAAGGAAATCCACTAGCAAAGCCCACTTCAGACAAGGAGCTCACCATTTGGGAAGACAAGAACTGCAAGGCCTATGCTTTGATTGCAGCTTCCGTAAATGAAGAGGTGAGTCGCCATATTTCATCATTATCAAATGCCTATGATGCCTTGATCAAGCTAAAAGAAATCTATGACTCACATCAGAATTAGAAAATGTTCAATTGATGATTAAGCTGTTCAGTCTTGAAATGAAGAATGATGATCCCCTTGCTTTAGCTTCAGAAGTTAGATCTATCATGCATGATATTGATAGAACTGGTGTAAAAATGGACATACCTCTCATAGCATATGTTAATGCATTATATCCGACTTATTCACATTATCTTGAGTCATTACAAGAAAGTGGAAACCTTGAGCATATCACCTTTGATACACTTGAGAAAAAGTTTGCAGAAAGAGAGAAAGCTTTCGGGAAGATGACAGTCCCTTCGTCTTCTGAAGAGGTTGCATACTTGGCACATAGAGAAAAGAGTCATGCTCCAGATTCATCCAGATGAAGAGGTGGCAGAAGAGGAAGAGGAAGAAGAAACTTCACAGAAAGGGGGGGCAGACAATCTGACAAATCCAATCTTCATTGCACACGTTGCAATAAAGATGGACATGATGCATCCAAATGAAGAACACCTTGGGAGAAAATTGAGCAGCAAAGAAATCAAGGCAAAGGTAAAAATAATGACAAAGACAACGGTAAAGCACCTGAATCCGCTCATTATGTTCTAGCACATTGTAACAATGGAGTAACTGAAGACTTGTTTGATGTTTCATTTACTTCATGGAGAGATGATTGGTTGCTAGATTCAGGAGCAACATGTCACATGAAATTTAGAAAATATTTTTTTGAAGAATTAACTGAAAAAGTTGATGGAGCAGTTTATTTCGCAGATAAATCTAAACTCAAGCCATCAGGGCTTGGCATAGTCAGGCTTAAGTTGCCTGGTCTTCCAAATCATATTCTACATGAGGTTCTATACCTCCCTGAGTTGAGGAGAAAATTGTTGTCCCTGGTCCAAATCCGCTAGCAAGGACACTCCATCCACTTGTTTGATGGCAAGGCAGAGGTCAGAAAAGCATCAGATCACTCACTTGTCATGGAGGGAATAGAAGAAGGGAGACTCTTGAAGCTGAAAGGTTCATCTTCTCATGCTCAAAACTTTGCATTCACTTCACATCATGATGAAGGTACATTCCCATCAAGTCTTTTATGGCATGCTAGATTTGGACACTTAAACTACGAAAGCCTTTGTTTGTTGAAGAAAAATGGTGTTAATGGACTGCCTACAATTCCTAGAAAACCTAAGTAATGTGATGCTTGTATTCTAGGAAAGCATAGCAAACAACCATTTCATGATTCACACTCCAGAGCACATAGAAAACTTGAGCTTGTTCATTCAGCTTTATGTGGCCCTATGCCTATTGCTTCTGCAAATGGAAATAAATACATGATGACATTTATTTATGACTACACCAGAATGTGTTGGATTTACTTATTGAAGAACAAGTCTGATGCTTTTCAAACATTCAAGAATTTTCATGCATGGATTGAAAATGATGCACAAACTCATATTGGCTCTCTACGTACTGATAATGGAAAAGAATACACTTCAAACAAATTTGAAAATTATCTTCGTCAACATGGAATCAAACATCAAACAGCTGTGCCATATAATCCACAACAGAACGGTGTAGCTGAAAGAATGAACAGAACTATTTTAAATATGGTTCGCTCCATGTTATTTTTCAAGAATGTAAAATTGATGTTTTGGGCTGATGGAGTTCTATGTGCTGTTTACATAAAGAATAGGTGTCCTTCAAGTTCAATTAGAAACAAAACTCCTTTTGAAATGTGGCATGGCCACATTCCTTCGATAAAGCATTTCAGGGTCTTTGGGTCCACCTGTTATGCCTTGATACCCAAGGGTCAAAGGAACAAACTTGGTGCTAGAAGTCGAAAATGTATCTTCTTGGGGTACTCCAATACCTCGAAAGGATATCGTCTCTATGATGAAACAAATAAGAAGTTTGTAATAGCAAGAGATGTCATATTCCTTGAGTCTTCCAAGAGTGACAAGGTTGTTGAGTGGCAACTTGATCGCCTGGATAGATTCACACATGCAAAGTGTTTCCAAGAATTTGATAATGAGATTCCACATCTTGAAGGGGGGATTCCGATATTGAATCAAACTGTGGAATCATGTCCTGAAGCACTCTCTCCCCCACATGAAGAAACAACCATGGATGACACATTGAATGATGTGATTGACAGAATTGGGAGATTGAATCTTGAATAAATCCCAACTCAGTCAAGTGAGCAACCTGGGCCATCTCAGAAAGGTCCTCCCAAATGGCTGAAAAAGACACTAGAGAATGTTCATCCTGATGAGATTGGAAAAACAGGAACAAGAAGTTCCACTCAAAAAATCGAAGGTGATGTAGATAATTTTGATTCTCCTGTTGATATGGATATTGCTTATAACTGTGAATTGAGTTTGTCTACAGATCATGAACCAACTTCCTTCAAAGAAGCCACTTCTCATGATGAATGGAAAGAAGCGATGCAAAAGGAGTATGATGCCTTGATAAAGAATGGCACTTGGAAGCTGGTTGATTTGCCTTTGGGAACAAAACCAATTAGCTGTAAGTGGGTCTACAAGAACAAGTATAAAGCAAATGGCTCACTTGACAAGCACAAGGCTAGGCTTGTGGCAAAAGGTTTCGCACAAAAATAAGGAATCGATTATGAAGAAACTTTTTCTCCCACAACAAAATGGACCACCATCCGGACTCTCTTTGCCCTAGTAGCTCAGAATGGATGGAAATTCCATCAGATGGATGTAAAAACCGCCTTTTTGAATGGAGATCTAAAGGAGAAAGTTTATACGTCCCAACCAGAAGGATTTGTGGTAAAGGGCCAAGAACACAAAGTTTGCAAGCTTATAAAATCCTTGTATGGCCTCAAGCAAGCACCACGAGCCTGGTATGAGAAATTAACTGAGCATCTTCTGAAACCTGACTTCAAAAATTTTGATCTTGATGATGCAAATTTGTTTGTTAAGAAAGTTGGAAAAACAGTTGTATATCTTGTGGTATATGTAGATGATCTTTTGATAACAGGGAACAATGAGAGCTATATTGCATCCATGAAGAAAGAATTGAAGAAAGGTTTTGAAATGACTGATTTAGGTCATGTTCATTACTATCTGGGTATTGAAGTAATTCAACATCCTAAATATATATTTCTTTCTCAAAATAAGTACATTAGAGATCTTTTGAACAAGTTTGGCATGGATGAATGCAATCCCTTAACCACTCCAATTGAACAAAACTTGAAGCTCACATCTATTGAAGGGAAGGAATTTGAGGATGCAACTAAGTATAGACAGCTTATAGGAAGTCTTATCTACTTGACCACCACCAGACCTAACATTTCATTTGCTGTTGGAATCCTCTCAAGGTTCATGCAAAAACCTTGTGAAGGACATTGGTCTGCTGCAAAAAGAGTGTTAAGGTACTTGAAGGGACTCAAGACTTTGGACTCAAATATACACAGGTAGGCGACTTCAGCTTGATTGGATACTCTGATTCAGACTTTGATGGAAACAAAGAAACAAGGGTGTCTACTACAGGTTACATCATGAGTCTTGGATCAGGAGCTGTCTCATGGAGATCATGCAAACAGTCAGTTCCAGTAGATTCCACGACCGAGGCAGAATATGTGGCAGCAGCTGAAGCAAAAAAGGAAATTGTGTGGCTCCGGAAAATCCTGGAAGATTTGCAGATGAAACAAATGTACTCCACACCACTCATGATCAAAAAAAATTCTGTAATAAAGTTGGCCAAGAACCCAAAGTTCCATGATCGAACAAAGCACATCAATACAAAATACCATCTAATTTGACATCATGGTCAGGCCAAAACCATCCATCTACATCATTGTTCCACAAATGAGAAAACTTATGATATCTTCACCAAAGCACTTGGAAGAGAAAAGTTTGAAAAGTTTAGATCGATGCTTGGGCTCACCAACATCCCTTCGGATTAAAGGGGGGAATGTTGACACCTAATCCTATGGGTTGGGTGTGGATATGTAATATTGTATAATAAATAATATTAGGAAATAAGGAAGGCCAAGATTCATTGGGAGATGAATCCCAATAGCCTCACCTCCATGTATAAATACATGCACATTCCTCATCTAATAAACATTCTGATTTGCGGAGTTACCTCCTGGTTTGACAAAAACTGTCTTTGAGATCTCTAATCTCAGCCTCCTTCTCCATGATACTCTGCTCTGGTGCTTTTTCCTTTTCATGCTCCAAATATTCCATATCAGTGTCAATATGGAATTGTTCCTCATCCTGCAGTGGTGCCTCATGCTGTGACGATGTTTCTTTCTCACCTGATGTAGGCTTGGCCCTTTCAAAAATGTTTGTATCAAACACAATCCTCTTTCCTCTAACATATGTTTGAGACACCTTTGCCCTATGATTTATTTTGGCAGTTTTTCTTGTGTAAGCCACGTCTTGATGTGCTGGTGAAGTCAAAGGTGTAGAGTAACTGCTTGACTGAGATGGAGAAGGCATAAGAAAGGCTAAATACATAAAACCATCCCAAGAAAAATTGATCTGTGTGAGCTGTTGGGAAACCAGGATTTTCACCAAGCCATGGTGAAACAAACTAGCATGATGATATTATCCTAATCTAAGTACCTTCTCTAACATATTTACCATGCTTCTAAAAAGGTAATGATGCAAGTTTAGTGCTTTTACACTGGTGAAATGGATCAGGACCCTCACATGATACTGATATAACCTCAAGTACCTACCCTCACATGTGAAGTATTTAATGATTAATTTCATGAGATGGGCATATTTATGAATAAATCATCTGAATGGAAAGATGTGTTTCAGGGCAGCTTTCTATGCAGGTTTCAAATACATCTTGTAGTTTTCAATGTCTTGGTCTCTACTCTTGAACCAAGTTTCTCCACTGTTTGGAATCCCTGTAGCTGTGGAAATGGTCTCCACTAAAAGTTTAAACACAACCCCTACAATGGTCACCTTATCCTTCCTCAAAATAGTGGCAAAAGTGTTGGTAATTTTATCATTGAAACCTAGTTCCTCAACCTTTTGGCAAAAGGCAAGGCATCTTGCATCCTGGAATGATTTATTGAGGAAGGGTGAAGACATGATCTCATGTGTTGAAGTGGGCTCATAGCTGCTGATCTGACCTCCCTTGTGAATCTTCTTCTTAGTTTTCTATGATTCCATAACAAACCCTAGCTCAATGGGAGGGGAAATTAGGGTTTGGTGTCGGGAAAAATAGGGGATTTGGACATGTTTTATAAATCAGAAGGGAGATGAAGGGGTTAGGGGTCTCCTAAATTGTTGGGAGAATTCAGAGGGATAGGGAGAGATGTTAGGGAGTAGGGGAAAGTGGAATATGAGGGAATGAGTGTGGGGAAGGGGTCCAAAAGGGGAAAAAACAGTCCTAGCCTAGGAAAGTGTAGTCTAGGGTAGAGTTTGTGGGACAATAGTGAAAATGAGGGATAGGGGTGAGGGAAAATTTCTATGAAGGTATATGAAAGGTGGGGGAAGGTTTCTAAGCTTTAAAATTAGGTTTTTTATCAACAATTTGTCAATGAGATCATGAAACAAAAACCCTAGAAGAGGGAATAGGTCTTTCCAAGAATGAAATAAATTCAGAAGAAGTAGTTTTAGGGACCCACTTGTATTTGATACACTGAAACCTGCTTGTTGATGTAGAAACCAATGGAATGAAGTTTTTTCCTCCTATGTAGAAAGTGAAACACCTCAGGAAAAAGCACAATGCATTAATGATTTTGGAACTTTGGTGGAAAGGAATGGCTGCTCTGAGGGTAAGAATGATTTTGCTGATGAAGTGGTGTCTTCTTGAAGTTGGAATGAGAAAATGAGAAGCTCCCTTGGTCATTAATAACTTGGAAATTGATTTTCTTCTTTGGTGGTTAAGTGGCCCCACCAAGTCCTTTCATTTTTTTATTTGGAACTACAGATTTTAGAACATTTTGAGACATATTACATCATGATTAAAATGAAATTACACTTTGTAACCTTTATTGAATATTTTTCACTATTACTACTCCTTTCAATGTTGAATTTAATGGTGAAATAACTTATTTTTATGATTTTGACCCTATGACCTAATGATGACACTACATGAAATTATGAGCGAAATGATGACCATGGTAATGTGTCTGAGATTGTGATGAACAAATTTCAGTGAGGACTCCTCAAAATGAGTGACAACATGACTAAAAGATGAACTGAAAGTAGTAAAACACTTAGACACACTAACGAGTGACCAAATTTTTATTTGAAAACCTATTGAAACCATAAAAATTTTTAGTAGGACCCTATCAAAAACCTTATAAGAGCACATTTGATCACTGGTGAATGGAAAGACTGGCAGACATTAACATTATGGTTAAAAATTTATTTTAAATGCACAAGAGAGAAGGTTTTGTAGGTTGAAGGTGGTTAACAGTCTCGATCACCCTTTAATAGTTTAGTGCAACTAACTCAATCACTCATGCAAAGTGGAAAATGTAAAAAAGGAGGGTGATAATTACAAGGAGTGGACCAACGTGTCTATAAGTGGAATACATAGGTGGTATGTGGGGGTGAACTCACCCAACACACTAAGCCAATTACTAGAAGAAGAATAAAAGGACAAGTCCAAACTTCATTTGTACCAATATTTCATTCCTAAAATGGTAAGTGAGTCCCACTACATCAATGAGAGTCGAGCTAGCCACCATCAAGGGTTCCCTAGGATGCTAAAGAGGTGCTGCAAGGTTTAAAAGAAATTGCTATAGGATCAAAAGCAGCTACTACAAGAGAAATAGATCTGATATAGGAAGGGAAATATTCAGAACAGGAGATGTTAGAGTGCTAAAATAAAGCTACAAAAAGCCTAATTTTGAGAAAATTTGTCACCAAAACCATAGATTTGAAGAGGGACATCTAAAGAGAAGGATTGGGAGTATTGGTTTTCTAAACTTTGGAAAATAACCGTGACAATCATGGGGGGCTATTTTCAATTGAAGAGAGTCCACAAACTCACCAAGGATTTCAATTATCACATATGTTGTGAAAAATTGTATCATGGGAAAACTTTGTGGACATAGACAAAGAGACTTTTCCTAAGACAAAAGCATAAGCCTAATTAGAACTTGTTGAAAAGGATGGATCTACAGAAGAAGAATATGGAGAAGAAGAGGAAGAG
Source organism: Pinus albicaulis (assembly GCA_034641835.2). Taxonomy (NCBI): domain Eukaryota; kingdom Viridiplantae; phylum Streptophyta; class Pinopsida; order Pinales; family Pinaceae; genus Pinus; species Pinus albicaulis. Next base: position 1,207,634,803 of record CM076580.1, on the reverse strand, counting down.
GATGGAGTAAGATAAGATGTGCCAAAATTCCTTCGGAGGTAGCTTGGGATGTTAAGGAGGCTACTATGGCCATGAATGAGGCACGATTAGGTCACTAAGTTGCTCAGAGGATGAGACACACACTTTCAGTAGGGGGGTATGATGGGCCTCCAAATTAGACACAAATTACAACCCATATGACCATCCTTCAAAAAATTAAACCTATTTTTTTGCATTAGATGACATATTTTTAAATTTAATATGTTCATTAGGAAGGTTTAGAGATAATTGCATATTTTTGCCTAGTATTATTTATTTTTGTAGAATATTGTGAGAATATTGGGCAGATTATGAATATTTGGAGGAGGAGGTAATATAGGGACTTGCTCCATGCTACAAGAGGATCAATATTGGATAATAAATGAAAAAATATCATGAAATTATTAACAAATTATGGAGCTCCAGCGATTGAGAAAATCTAGGAACGTGTTCCATGTAATTTTTAATACATATTCCTAGTGTTCAGAACTAGGTTGACTATTAATTTGTTTCAATCCAATTCGAATTTTCATCTAGGGGCATGCATTTCTTAGTCTTCTTGTGGAGAAAACTTGTTATTTAGCAGCTCTACTTTCATTTCTAGTAGGGATGTACTTGGATTGATTCAACTAATGAAGTTTGGTGCCATTTTTAGCTTCAAATATTAGTTTCCTTCATATGAATATGAGTTTCCTTGTGCTTAGCCATCCCAAGAGCCTCAAAGCCATCTTGTAAAATTTCTCTATTTCCTTTGAATCCCTTTTTCACTTGCATCTACTATTCATGCTTATTTTGTTGTAGGACATATTGGTTAAATGAGTGAAGTGAGTATTTTTAAGGTTATTCATAGAGTCACAAGTATGATGCATCCTTATAACAAATTTGAGAGTTAATATTCATCATTGAGCTACTTGGATTGGTTTACTAGTTCACAAATCTAGAATTTCTGGAAGTCCCTTGTAGAAAAATAATAATATTTTTCTGCTATTTTTTAGAATGATTTAATGAGCTTCATTTGAGTTGATTACACTTGCATTGGATCATAAAAAAATTCAAATTAATAAAAAAATTCACCCCATATAATTTTCACTTGATTATGTTAGGAATTTGGTAGGTTAACTAGCTCACTAGTTCTTAAATTTCTTCTTTTTAGAGTAGTAATTGTTTGCTATTTTTTAGCACATGTTAACAGGGGTAATTTGGAGTGGTTCCACTTGGAACAGAGTCCTAGGACATCCTACTTATTAAAAAAAAAAAATCCCATCTCATTTTCATTTTATTTACTTGGGAATTCGAAAAGTTATCTCACTCATGTAGCAATCCTGGCCCTCCTGTAGCACCTCTTGTAACAACTCTCGTAGCACTCATGTATCACATGTAAACTTGACCATATTTGCTTCAAAATATTGGTTTTTTCTTCTTATTCTTGAATAACTACCCCTAGGCTCCAAAACCATGATTGAGTAAGACCAAAAACCTCTGAAGCCTTGCCTCTTCTCCATTGCAATTCACCTCTGCAGTTATGATTAATGGGCATATTCATGATTTGAAGAGCATACTGATTATTTTCATGATTACTTTATGAATAAAATTATGAAATTTTTTGAAAAAATATATCTTGAATGCAGTGATTGAAGAATGATTTCATTTTGTTTCATACATATTAAGCTATGGTTTCCATTTCCAACATTGTTATTTCTATTGCATAGAATAGGATTCATTTTGATGTACCATTTACACTCTACAAATAGGTTAATGTTTACATTTATGCATATAGGATTACATTTAAATTCATTAAAAGTAGAATAGTCTTTATTTCATGCAAAAGAAACTAGGATTTCCTCTTTGAAAAAAGTAATTAGGTTCCATTTTTTTCAAAAAGAGTAACATTTCCATTTCTGCAATTAGTTTAAGCTTTGATTCCATGAATTTTACTTAATTGCATCAAATCAATGAAATAAGGACACATTGCATGTTTCACATAGTGTGATGAAACCTCTTAAGTTTGTAAAAACCCCAAGTTGATAATTTAAGTTGGTAGCCTCGGTACTTTCAACATTCTTGTTTCAATACTGGGGCTCATCATCAAGAATTCATCAATAGGTCATCATTTGTAGCATTAGTTTTAACATGCTCATATTTCCATGGAAAACATGACTAACATTGCCAAAATTATCAATATTTATAGTATGGCTCACTTCAGTTAGTTTCCAACAAATTATCTTCCATATGATGCAACCAAAGTTCAGTGATTCTCTCTTAAAGAATAATACAAAGAGGTAAAGTTAGGTAAGCAATATATCTTTCTAAGTAGTCATATAAAATGGAATTAATGGACATAAAACTTTTGAATTTTATCATTCCTTCACAATTCCACTTCCTTGCTTTTCATACCACATTTTATATCCATCATCATTCATTACACTATGACCTTGTGTTGTCGCTACTACAACACCCTCCAAAATTTTGGCCTGCATCAAATTTTGGAAGTCCAAAGGACACATACAAAATATGAAGTGTCATGTAAATTTGAAAATAAATAGGAAGTTAAACAGTCATGAAGGTGGTCAAAGAGTCACAAGGAAGGTGGAGCATCACCCCTTTGGTTATATATACACCCTCATTGTATGAGAAATGGACTTTTCACCTTGGATCCTCCCATAAGGCATAAAATGTACAACCTAGTTCTTTTGAGGAGAAAGTAGTTGTTGCGGTCAAATATACCCTAAGGTATGGGTTGAGGGACCTAACATAGTGGAAGACAATCACAAGAATCATTCAAATTACAAGTCCTAATGTGTAAACTATAAAACTAGGAATATGTGACCTTACCCGTATGTCCTACGTTTGAAGTCAATCCCGTAGGGTGCAAACCCTCTGCTACTCTTTGTGCTTCAAGACCTGCAACTCACTCAAGAAAAAGAAAAAAGACTAGTTGTACAACATATTTATCCTAAATTTCAGTATGTTAGATCATATAAAATCATAAAAGATTCATGAAATAACGATTACAAGGTCATTAACATGTATATGAAACATATAAGAACGTGACATCGGGAACGAGAAAGAGCTTATTTTATTGATGTATTTAAAAAGAAAGTGGATATATCACCTGAAATAAGCCATGAATCCAAGTGAAATCATACTCCAGATCCGTCCAACCCAAGCCTCAACAATATTCTTCCATAAGAGGTGCAAAAAGTATGTCACATAAGGAGGGTGAACATCACAAGGAAACAAGGGTTTCTTGAACTTGGGAAGTGCAAGAGGCACAGGGATAATCAGAATTGATTTGGGTTGTAACAGGCTATAGTATCAATATCATTCTCTCTCCTCCCTTAGGCCTTCCCAATGAGGTGCATTTATACTTCCTCAAATCATTTTTTCAGTTGGGAAACATTTTGGCCACAAGCTGGTGTAGGTGGTTCTCAGGTAAAACCCGTAAACCCACCCAATTAATAGGGATTTTATTATTTTTTTAATATTTTAAATTGTATAAGCGGGTCAGATAAGACTGGACCCACATCTGCATGCATAGAATTCTGGGCAGATTCGCTTATGAAATTGCAAATAATGTTTTTTAAGGAGTTGACCAAGTCTGAAAGGAAAAGGCTGCCCAAGGCCAATGCATAAGTCATCAAGTATATAAAGGTGATAAATGATGCTTTAATATATGCACCCTAATATATGAGGTCATAAGGGGTACATGATGGTCAAAATGTATTATTTTCATAAGAAAGAATCTTGCAAGGACTTCAATATATTTCAGCCTGCCAAAAAGCAATGAAAGAAATAAGAAAGAAATCTCATATCTGAGGCAGGAATACCCATGCTCAGTGAAATAAAAGCATGTCAACCTATCAAGTATGGAGTAATATGTATACAAGTATAACAGGAACTGTAAAGTACATAGTGAATCATCTGGTCACTCCCCGAAAATTACATATCAAAATCATGTACAGGTATATATAGAAGACTGATCAATGATGCTGCAAAGATATTTGATCACTGAAGTCATAACTAAATCTCCAAGTAAGTGGTGGAAAAAATGGTACTGCATGCAACTCGGATGCCAACATATAGAATGCTGATGTGCTGAACTGCAACATATAAGGGTGGATGGTGTCACTGGTAGCAAACTAAAGGAGTTGTCAAAGTGAACCAAAACATGCTGATGTAAACCCGAGGTCTTCACCAATCACTATGGTACAATTCTACACAATGGGAATAAATGAGTTTAAGTCGACCATGTGAGAAATCGTTTGATTACCGGTCATTGATGTATACCATTAACAAATGCAAGACAACTCACCGATAATGATGATGAGAGTCAAGGTACCCCAGTACAATCTAACAAGTGCGAATTAATGAGTTGAAGTCGAACACTTGAGAGAATCTACCAATTGGGACACATTGATGTACTCTCATTTTCGATAGCTAAGGAATCTGCCACTAATGACTGCAAACCCTAAGGTACTGAAAAAAGGACTCTAGATCTTATTCCTAGAGCAATGAGTAGGAGTCGATGGGAAAATATTTGTTGGAAGGAAGGCATTAAGGCATCCTACATCAATCCAGTGCGAGTGTAACTCGCAGGCCAAAATTTGGAAGGAATCAGACGAAGAAGTGTGAAGTAACCAACCCGAAGCACGTTTCCAACATGCACAAAATGTAGCTAGCGCAAAACAAAAACCATTTGAACCAACCAATAATGAAAGCTGACAAAGAAGCAAGGAATCTGTTATCACTCCATAATTCTGAGGTTGAAGATAGAATCCCAGAGGCAACATCAAAACCACTTCAGTCCTAGGATCTATCCCTCCTAGGCTTAGAGATGGATCTCTCTATTAGATATAGCTTTGTTGATTTGACATTTTAGGCTAGCTAATGGGTTCAGAGTTTGGATTTTTGAATCGGTTTTGTGGGGAAAGTAAGGAAAAAAGGCCATTAGGCAATGGAGTCAAAGGGTTGGGGTGATCAATTTTTAGAAGTAATCAAGCATGAGTGAAACAGGGTATGCTAGGTGTACTACTTTGGATCTTTGAGAATAAAATGGAATGGGGAGGCACAAGAAGAGTGGAATTTAGTAGAAATTGAGGAGAAATTTAGAAATCCTCAATTAGACTAGAATATTAGGTTCAGAAGAAATTAAGGAGAAATTAAGAATTCCTTGATTTGGCATCAGTAGAAAACATATAATATTGTAAACATAGCTAGAATAGGGTGCCCTAGTAACAAATCCTATTCATCATTTTCTTTTCTACAAATAAAATTCAGAAAAAGGAAAAAAATGGATGGCACATTAAACAAGATAACATTTCACCATTTGGTACACCACGTGAATTGAAAGCTTCTCTTGTATTACTTTGCAAAATGTCACTTAAAACACAGCAAAAACTTTTCCAAAATTGAACAGTGTCTCCTTACAAATTAACCACCCCCGCCCCCCCCACCCACACCTCCCCTTTTTCTGTTACATCACAATGTATAGACTTAACTACAAGATCTAGTTTTTCACCTGAACCTTCCATCTACTTTCTAAAAATAAAGAAATTGCTATAAAAAAAAATGACACATGTATAAGTAATCATCAGTATTTAAGGAAGTGATTTCAACAGGGCTGACATGTGTAAAACTTCCTCCTACTTCTCAGGATGATTTTACTAACAAGATCTTCTTTTCCATTCAAGAGATGGACAACATAAATGAATAAGGATTTGCATTCAATAGTTGATCTCCAAGATATCTTGAGGTCGATTAATTGTTGGGACAACTGGAAGATTACTACAACAAAGATTTCGATTTTTTCATTTGTCCCCCATACACTTCTAATACTGCTACTTTGGTGCCTAAAACTATGCTACCTATGCATTTTAATTCTCGAATGCTACCACTTGGCATTGGAATTAAAAATATTTTACCAGGATCCATTCCCTTATTTTCTTCTAACAAAACCTTCTACGATGAGCTTGGGGAAACATACATAGCATGTTGTAATAACCAGGAGAAGTGGTTTCCTTAACTGAATTTCCCCAGTTTCTATATGATCACAGGCATCAACACAAATAGGGGAAAAATGCTTCGTTTACTGCTTGCATGTCCAATGTTTTGACCGGGGCCTCCACATCAAGATCATATACACGTGTAGCAATTTTCACACCAAGCTTTCGGTGGGGATTGCAGAAAGTGGACATTTTCTTCAATATGGAAACAACATTAGTAGTAGTTTATGCCACCATCTTAGTTGAAAAAATCTACATCTCCACGAGGCATTCCACATTGATGAAGAAGCCTTAAAATTTTCTCCATTACTATGTTAATAGTGAGAATAGGGCCGACTGTTAAATCTTCTAATTTCCTTCTCTCAGCAAGAGATTTCAACTTGGGTATAAGATTGGCAGAGTTCCAACTCCCATGAATGAATAGAATTGATTGCGCAGAACATTTTTTCCCACTACATGCATAAGCATCCTGGTCACAAACCCTTGCAACATAATAAACCTCCTGGATATCATCGCTAAGCATTTTATAATCAGATCTTGCATCTTCTAATTTCACTCGCCCCATTCAGATGAAAAAAAAGTTTCTTAGTAACCCTTAAACTTCCTGTGAAAGGGTCATGCGTGGATTTCCCTCTAGCAAAAGTCTGGTCATAATGCTAACATCACAGTCAACATCACTGGCTAGAAGTATTTCAAAACTCCCATAGTATCGAACACAGTACTTACATAGTTGTAACATAATAATCCCCAGCGTTGTTGTTTCTCTTCACTAATTCCCCGCAATCATGTTTCTATGGAATGCAGACTTGATGATCTGGAGAAATCTACTAGCACCTTTGTGTTAATTTCTTGCCATTTACGCACTGCTTGACAACGGAGGACTTGATTTCCATTTTCATATATAATCATTCACCTTTCATTCTATATTATAGATAGCTCCCCTACATTCCTTGGTGGAAACCAAAACCGGAAGCATGTTCATGAATTGTCTAAATGATACCTTTGCGTTGGAAGTGAATTTACGGTTCAGGCGTTCTTTGCAATCTCCCACGAGATTCCCATGTATTTGTGATGGAATAGGATCGCTTCACAGACTATTTCTCATCTCCTTTCCTTAATTCCACTACTCGAATGCACCAACTAAATTAGTATAAGATAACACTTCTTGGTTTGCTATGCATTTGAATATTTTTATGTTGAATTGTCTTCATTGTTGTAGTGACATTTTTGAAAAATGGACCATGTTACACAGCAATTTGTCACCGTCCCTGCAATCCCCGTCTCGCACATTGGAGGGCTCATTTTGTGACCTATGAGAAGTGACATAACTTGAAAATACTTTCATGGCATTCCCCTGAACATGTACTTTCATCCCCCTGAAGACATCTCTTGCTGAAAAACCCTAAAAAACACCCCCTTTTGCATTGGTGCGGGCTGCCAGTTCATCACCTGCGCCAATGGGGAAAATCCTTCAAAGAGGTCGCGCCAATTGGCACTCTGTCCTAGAGTCGCACTCGCGCCAGCCAATTTGAGGA